>ML677353.1:21492413-21761518 GCA_007922305.1 Dermatemys mawii | reverse complement strand
GAGTCTCCAGCTGCCAGGGTAGTCAGGTGAACTGGGATTGCCTCCAGTAGGCTGACGTCACCGCCAGCACCACCGTCTCTCCTGCGGAGGAACGCAAGTGTGCTGGGCTCTCAAATGCCACTCAGCCTGTGGCCAAGGCGGCCCCCGGGCAAGTCTTCTGAGCGCCGTCGGTAGCGCGTCAGTCTCATAATTTGAAGGTCCTTGTACCCCTCTTCATAGAATCATAGAATATCAGGGTTGGAAGGGACCTCTGGAGGTCATCTAGTTCCACCCCGTGCTCGAAATAGGACCAACCCCAACTAAATCATCCAAGCCAGAGGTTTGTCAAGCCTGACCTTAAAAACCTCTAAGGAAGGAGATTCCATCACCTCCCTTGGTACCCATTCCAGTGCTTCACCACTCTCCCAGTAAAAAGCTTTTCCTAATATCCAACCTAAACCTCTTCCACTGCAACGTGAGACCATTACTCCTTGTTCTGTCATCTACCCCCACTGAGAACAGTCTAGATCCATCCTCTTTGGAACCCCGTTTCAGGTAATTTAAAGCAGCTATGAAATCCGCCCTCATTCTTCTCTTCCGTAGACTAAACAATCCCAGTTCCCTCAGCCTCTCCTCATAAGTCATGTGCTCCAGGGCCCTAATCATTTTTGTTGCCCTCCTCTGGACTCTTTCCAATTTTTCCACATCTTCTTTGCAGTGTGGGGCCCAAAACTGGACACAGTACTCCAGATGAGGCCCCACCAATGTTGAATAGAGGGTAACAATCACGTCCCTCGAACTGCTGGCAATTTCCCTACTTATACAGCCCAAAATGCCATTGGCCTGCTTGGCAACAAGGGCACACTGTTGACTCATGTCCAGCTTCTCGTCCACTGTAACCCCTAGGTCCTTTTCTGCAGAACTGCTCACTAGCCATTCGAATCCTATTCTGTAGAAGTGCATGGGATTTTTCCATCCTAAGTGCAGGACTTTGCACTTGTCCTTGTTGAACCTCATCAGATTTGTTTTGGCCCAATCCTCTAATTTGTCTAGGTCCCTCTGTATCCTATCCCCACCCTCCAGTGTATCTACCACTCTTCCCAGTTTAGTGGCATCTGCAAACTTGCTGAGGGTGCAGTCCATGCCATCCTCCAGATCATTGATAAATATATTAAACAAAATCAGCCCCAGGACCGACCCTTGGGGCACTCCGCTTGATACCGGCTGCCAACTAGATATGGATCCATTGATCACTACCTGCTGAACCCAACAATTCAGCCAGCTTTCTCTCCACCTTATGGTCCAGTCATCCAGCTCATACTTCTTTAACTTGCTGGAAAGAATACTGTGGGAGACCGTATCAAAAACTTTGCTAAAGTCAAGGAATATCACATCCACTGCTTTCAGGACCTGTCTACACTACCATTACAAGCAACAGGACTTGAGAGAAGGAAACGGTAGGAATCATAGGACTTGTCTACACTATCGCATAAATCTATGTAACTTACATCACTCAGGCATGTGAGAGCGTTTTCCCATCGGCATAGAAGTGTCTTCAATAGACGTGCTACAGCGGCACAACCACATCAGTGCAGCTGTGCCGATGTAGCGCGGTAATGGAGACTATCCCTAAATGATCCTAAATTTATTAACTTGAGTGACCAAGGGCTCATCTACATAGTGGAGTAAAAGAGGTATGATTTCTAAAGTGCACGAATGTGTTGATCATTAGCAGTAAACTCTGCTGGTGCACCCTAAAGCTTTTTAGCATGCTTTAACAAAGTGTTGTTTGAAACAGAGAATAGTGTAATTATCATTGAATACAGAGAAAGGCATGAACCTGCCAAAACCTTTTGGAAGCTGCAGGTGTAAAGATTCTAACCCTCTGTTCTAGCTGAATTATGCTCAGTGTAGGACTGCCGAGGTTGGAGAGAGAAAAGTGGCTGTCAGCCATTTTTGCATTCCCCCTTCCTTGGGCCAGCTGGGCCCTCTGTATACAAGTTTGAGTACTCTCACCCACTACATTAGTGGGTAGTGTAGAGATGATATAGAGCCATTACACTCTGTCTACACCATCTGGGGATTCCTCCTATGATGGCAGAATTTCCTGGGGGCCAGATGATCTGCTGGACTTCCAGCTCCCTTGATATTCTAGAGTAGCATAATGGGACCAGAACACAACAAAGATTCATGTTCAGACAGTGAGTGTGTTAATATATGCGCATGTACACAGTAGCCTCAGCAGCCTGCATTGACTGGGAAACAAACTGCGATGAATGTTATAAATGCGCAAGTAAATGAATAAACATCATTTTAAAAATGAGCCAATGGAATTACATCATTTAGCCCAATGTGGTTGTTTTTTAAAAAGCTCATGCCTCCCAAGTAGATCTAACACCAGTTCCCCAAAAAAGGAGAATTGATAGGTTTTGTTACTACAAGAAAAAAGACAAAAGTATTTTTATTATTATTTTGCAGCGTGTGCTTTAGGAAAACACACCGCACTTCTAAGGGAGATTTTCAAAGGCAGAAATGACAGTTAGGCTCCCCAATTCCCATAGGTATCTACCTTCCCTTTGTGCCTTTGAACATCTCCCCCTTTATTTTGTTCAACGATAATACACACTTTTATTCATTTTTCTTCATTCTATGCCCTAATTCTAAACAGGGTGATCAGGTATCTGAGTTTTGTAGGGACAGCCCCAATTTTGGGGTCTTTTTCTTATATAGGCTCCTATTACCTCCACCCTCTGTCTCGATTTTTCACATTTGCTGTTTTGTCACCCTAATCCTAAAATAACCATAGCTTTAGTTTTCTTCTGCACTTCACATAGACTTTCTGTTAACAGCTACTGCTACCTGGTTGACACAGTCAGTACTGCAACCTGCTACAATAAAAGATACATTTGTCTCTGTAGCAGTGGTCTTCAAACTGGGGTGCGCGAGCCCACCCCATGGGGTGTGCGAGACCCTGGCGCCACCACCGAGCCCGCCCGGGAGACCTCCGAACTCCTGGGCAGGCTATTTTGGTCCCGCCAAAACGCCGCCACAGAAAGTGGAAGCTTCCGCTTTCTGCGGCGGCATTTCGGCAGACATACCTTCTGGGGACCGCTAGACTTTTCCCTCCACGGGAAGGGGCCGGCGGGGGGAAAAGTTTGAAGACTCCTGCTCTATAGTACTCTTGTACCCAAATCCTGAGCATAGCCCTACAAATATCATGTTGAGCATCTTAGATGTGCTAGTGCCAGTAAAATAATGACCATAAACAACTGTCCTTTTAAATAGACAGCAGGGACTGCACTTAACTAGTTTCCAAGCTCTTACAGCAGGTCAGTATCACCTTACAGAGGAAAGTCTGTTGGCAGTGTTGTTGTAAGCACATCAGTTCCAGGATATCAGAGAGACAAGATGGATGAGGTAATATCTTTTATTGGACCAAATTATGTTTATGAGAGAGACATGCTTTTGAGAGCCACACAGAGCTCTTCTTCAGGTCTGGGAGAGGTAGTCAGAGTGTCACAGTTAAATGCAAGGTTAAACAGATAATTTAGCATAAGTAGCTATCACATATTCTAAGGGACCATTAAAGGTGAAGTGTCCAATCAACACCACTGTAGTTATAGGACAAAAAGGGGGGCTAGTTGTTGTAATAAGCTGTAAATCCAGTGCCTTTATTAAGAACATGATTTATAGTGTCTAATAAAGTTATGAATTTAAGATCCCAGGCTCATCTTTGAAAGTGTTGTGCAGGTTTCCTTTGAGGATGAGAATTGATGGGTCAGATTTAGAGTGATCAGTTTGTGAAAAGTGTTCACCCACAGGTGATATGGTATTTTTGTCTTTTATCATTTTCCTGTGTGAGTTCATTTGAGAATGTAGTGACTGTCTGCTTTCAACAGCATAATTGCTATTGGGCCATTTAGTGTAGAGAAAAGTCTGGTCATTCAGAAGAAGTGTATTTTGGGGGTGGAGGACTGATCTGTGCATTTTGATACCCAGGTATTTACAGGATGGCAGAGGGGGGCAAAATGTAGCTCTTTGACACCAACGGTGCCTCTGCATGCAGTTACAAAGACACTGTCGGACTGTGGACAGGCGTCTCGGTGAGCACCCGCAGAGGTGAGAAAGTCCTGGGGATATTAATTGGGATGCAGGAGAACTTCCACTGACCTCCCTTTATCTCCCTCTTTCCATTGTCTATCTATTTCGATATCACCTCGTTTAACCCGGCGGGACGGGAGAGCTAGTGCCGCTGTCCCGGGGCAGGGCTGGGAAAACGGCGGCGGCTGGAGCTGGGGCCCCTCTGCTCGGGCCCGTCTCTCCGCGGCTCCCAGCGCCCGCTCCCCAGGCTGGGACCCGCAGCGTCTCCCCAGCATCGGGCCCCAGGCGGCGCGCGCGCGCGCTGCTCGCCTCCCTCGCGCGCTCAGGCCCCGCTAGCCCCACCGAGCCCCGTTCTGCCGCCGGCCTCATCGATGGACTCGGCGATCTCCCCAAGCGCCTCGATGCAGCGTGGGTTGACTTGCTCCGCCTGTTGCGCGGAGACGGGCTCGCCGCTCTCGCGAGCCCGAACGCAGGTCTGTGGCGCGAGCGCACGGCGCGCGGCCCGCTCCGCGGCCTGGATGAACTCGGCGCTCCGCTCATCGATGCGTTCCCGGAGTCGACTCGCTGGCTGCGGCGCCATTTTGCAGGAAGAGCGGCGAGAGAGGTAGGAGCCTGGCCGCGGCCCCCGGCGTCTCTCCCTCCGCGGGGCGGCACAAGAGTGTGGCCGGCGGGCGAGCTGGCCCCGGCCCCGGCCGGCGCTTCGCTGCCGGGTGTGAGTTGGGGCTGCAGGGGCTGCTGTGCCAGGGCAAGCCGCGTCGCACTCGGGGGGGCCGCTGGTAGGAGGCGGGCGAGGCCGCGGACCCATCGCTGCGCTGAGAGGCGGGGGCTGGCCGGTACGAGGCTGAGGCCGCACTAAATCGCCTCCCCTCGGGCCTCTCCCAGGGCGCAGGAGTTTAGACTTCCCTCTGGGCAGCCTCCGCTTGGGTCAAAGGGCGGCCTTGCGGGCAGGGACCTGCCACGTCCGCGGGGTGCTGCGGTCTGTTGGACGGGTCATGGCCCCAGGCTCCCTGCGAGCTGTCAGTGTGGCTCGGGGGGAGCTGCAGAGAAGTCAGGGGCCTGAGCAGCACGGGAGGAATCGCGTGTTCTAGAGGGATTTGTATAATACCATCCTCCTAACCACAGGATCTGACACTCTGCAACCAGTGACCGAGGTGTGACGTTTCCTCCTTCTGTTTCAGGAAGAATTTTATTTAAATAAACAACCTTCAGAAATGGCCAATGTGAGTAATTTAGTCACTGAGCTCTGCTACCAATAGCTTGTAATGTTTACTGTATCTTCATGTTAAACAGCATTAAGCAGGAAACTTAGTTTTCCTTGGTATTGTGGCTTCAGTTGTGTGCCATGAGAGACTTCTCATATCTGACAAGATTAGACCTGAAGAAGAGCTCTGTGTAAGATCAAAATCTTCTCTCTCTCACCAGCAGAAGTTGGTCCAGTAAAAGAGATTACCTCATCCACCTTGTGTCTCTAAGACAACATGCAAGATACAAAAAAAATTGTTAATATTTTTTATGGCACCAGTTTCTCTCTTTTTTTTTTTCATGGTATTAGTGAAATTCTGTACAATTCTCTTACATAAGGTTAGGTTCATAAAAGGTTCTATTGCACACAACTTTTTTTTACGTGAAAACAGAGTTAGATAGACTGATGGAAAAATTTGGCTGAATTTTTCAGGCTGGTTTATAAATTCATATATTTGTCCCTAATCCTTATGCACTCCAAATACTTATGCACATGCTTCGGGCCTCCCTCCTAGGGTCATGTGGTAATTTTTGTTGTCAGATCTTTTGTTGGGGTCATGTCACAATGAAGCTCGAGAACCCCTGATACCGGGTATCCTTTTACACAAGATTTCTGGTGATAATGTAAACCATAAGTGGTTGTACTGTGTGTACAATAAACTAAGTCTGTTCTGTGTCTTGAATATATTTTAATATTCATTATAGAGTTTAAAAAAGAAAACTGTTTTTGTTTTTTAAAATTGTCCAGCAATCTAAATCATTCCTCTTGTATAAATCTTTCACGTTAAATAGCAAATTTGGATATTACAGAGGATGCTTTGGCAGCACAAATTGTAATTTAAAAAATTGAGTTCTGATTGTGCTGATATTAACTGTCAAAATTATTTGATAGAAAAATTGTGAAATACAAGGCTGTGAAATCCTTTACTTAAGGCTGTTTACAAGTAAGTGTATACTGATTATATAAGCATTTTGAGATATAAGGATAATAAATGCTGAAAGGCCCTGATCCTGGAAGTATGAGCATGGTTAATCTCATTTACATCAGTGACATTCTGTATGGTTGTGTGTTTGTAGAATTGGGCATTCCATGCTAAGTTTTTTTTATTTTGATATTTGTAGACAGTGCCCCATTTCAAGTAAAGCATTGAGGTGGAATCAGATTGCACTATGCTGTGATGTGGATTTTGAATTTAATGGAATTTTGGGCCAAAAATTCCAATTTAAAATCTAGATTCCTGCAAATACTGGTGCATGTCAAGTGCTTAAATGTACATGTATCAGTGTTGTCAGGATTTTGGTGTTTGTCTTTAGAAAGACAAGGTGGTTGAGGTAATATCTTTTATTGGACCAACCTCTGTTGATGAGAGAGAGAGACAAGCTTTTAAGCTTCTGACTTGAAGAAGAGCTCTGAGAACAAGAAAAGTTTGTTTCTTTCACCAGTAGAAGTTGGTCCAGGGGTGGCCAACCTGTGGCTCCAGAGCCACATTCGGCTCTTCAGAAGTTAATATGTAGCTCCTTGTATTGGGCTGACTCTGGGGCTGGAGCTACAGGCGCCAACTTTCCAATGTGCCAGAGAGGTGCTCACTGGCTCTGCCCCCACTTGCTCCTCCCCACCTCCAGCGCCTCCTTCATGCCATGAAACAGCTGATTAGGAGGTGCGGGGAAGGAGCTGGTGGTGTTGATTGGGGGAGCTGCCAGTGGGTGGGAGGTGCTGGGGGTGGGCGGATGGAGTGGATGGGGGGCTGCTGATATATTACTGTGGCTCTTTGGTAAATTCTGGCTCCTTCTGAGGCTCAGGTTGGCCACCCCTGTTGGTCCAATAAAAGATATTAGACCACCATAGCTGCAACAGCACTGCATACGAGAAGTGTTTGTTTTTAGTCAGATATTGTCTGTTTAATATGTATTTTAGATAACTAACAAAAAAGGATGGCTATGTATAAGGCACACTAGTCTTTACTATGTAAAGGCTTTGTGTTCAGGTTGGCAGGCTTAAGTCCTGATCCTGCATAGATGCAAGTATGTGACTTGAACGTATGAGCAGTTCCATTAAAGTCAATAGGACTACTCACATGCTTAAAGTTAAGTGTGTGCATACATGTTTATATCACTGGAGCCTTAAGATTTAGTCCTACCCTGAACATCTTTTGAAAAATTTCCCCCCAGTTCTAGGAGAGTAGAACAAAGACCCGAATACTGTCTCACAAGAGGAATGTAAATTCTGCAGCAAGACTGGGTTTTTAGGGCACCGCAGTTCAGCAGGTTGGAAATGTTGTGGTAACTCTAAGTATGTTAAAAATGAAGGGATTTATTTAATTAAATATAATGGTATTATTATTTGGGTATTCAGTTTATTTTACTGTCCCTAAACATTTGAATTGGCTACAGATTTGTTTCTTGAGTGCATAATTGGATTGCTGATGTTGAGAAACTAGACGTTGTTGGAAGCTTGAAGTTATAGCGGTTAGATACTTAGTAGTTGGAGTTCCTGAAACTTGGGAAGAAGATTAAATTTGTGGGCTTAAGCACATTAGCTGAATATTTTTGCTAAACCAATCAACAGTAAAATAGTGAACAATGTTGACATTTAAATTTATCATCATTAGGATTCAGAATTAACATCATTGAGATGAATTGGAGTTGGTCGCACTTCCGAGTGCTGTTGTCTCAGGCTATTTGCAGACTTGGGAAGACAACTTTGCATCCGTTTACGCTCGGTTTGTTTTTTAAGGTTTTCTTTGTTATCCTAGAAGTAGGCGTTGTCTTTGTTTTTGTATTTTTGTAACTGAACACTTTAGACTTGGAAATACAATTCTGTGGCAAATTCTGCCTCTGCAGAATACACAAGAGCTGTGTGACCTTCTGATTATAAACCCATATTGCTGGCTTTTTGCAGCTGAAATTATGTTTTGTGTGTGTCTGCAAAGTAAAATAATGTTGTCAGTACTAATTCTGGGCTTTCCTGGCTTGATTGTCTCTCTCTCAGATTGCATAGTGACTGAATTCCTACTCCTGCCCATTTTTGATAATTTGTTTTTAAAATAAATTTGTGTGCGCACTATGTGTGTGCTTTGGCATTCTTTTACATTCTTTTACATTAATACATACATTACATTCTTTTACATTTGGCATTCTTTTGTTATTATTTAGAGTATCCTGTAAAATGTTTGCACAAGGGGGTGGACTAAAAACAGTGATAGTCTGTAGGGCAAAGCACTGAGATTAGATATCAGTATTTACTTACTTAAAATATTTTTACGCATCCTAAAATCAACTTTCCTGATTGTTTTGTATTTTTAGGGTTTTTTTCTTTTTTTCAACTGTAACAGCAGCAGGGGACATACCTACTGTATAATAACCCTATACATAAACATATTTACATTCATGTGTTGTCACAGTGATGCCCCTGACTCATAACCCCGTTCTAACTATAGCTCAAATGTGGAGGAATTTCATTGTGGATTTTTGTTTGCATTGTGCAGTTTCCTTTTATGAAAATTGTATAGGAAACTTATAGTACTAATAAAGTATAAAATAGTCCTACAGTTAAATACAATTAATGACACTTTGTTGCTATAAGTTTTTCTTTGTGGAGTTAGGTATAGTTTTGTATTCTAACAAGTTAAATATAAATTCATTGATCGCTTTTACTTGAAACATATGACACTCGGTTCTGCTTTCGTCCTCTTTAGGTGCTCTGTAACAGAGCAAGACTGGTGACCTATCTACCAGGATTTTACTCCTTGGTCAGAAGGGTTGTAAATCCCAAGGCTTTTTCCACAGCAGGATCTTCTGGCTCAGATGAGCCTCATGTTGCTGCTACCCCTCCTGATATATGTAAGGAACAATTAACAAATTTTGTTACATTTACTGCCTACCAGAGGTCAAGCTCTCATAACAACTATCTGTCTCAAATAAATAGAGATAAAATTACTTTTTTATATGGTGAAACATTTAGTTTTTTCACTTAATCTTCGTAATTGCTTTCTTTTTTTCTGTTTTACGTGATTGCACTCAATTTTTGACAGGTCCAAGAACTGTGTGGCCAGATGAAGTAATGGGACCATTTGGTCCTCAAGACCAGAGATTCCAGCTCCCGGGTAATATAGGTTTTGATAGTCACCTTAATGGTACAGCTTCTCAGAAGAAAACACAAGTTCATAAAAGTTTGCCAGATATATTAGTGGAGCCCTTATCAAGTGAGAGACATGAATTTGTGATGGCACAATACATAAACGAGTTTCAGGTAAGAACAATAGTTTAATACATGAGGCTGAAAATTGTAGTAATGTTTTGATTTTCTTACATGCCAAAGAGTAATCTCCTAAAAATAAAATATTGATAGTGCTCTGAAAGTGATGTGAGATGAAAATGGACAGAGATGGAGGGAGGAATCATATAGAACAGGCCTGCACAACTCGGAAAGCAGCGAGGGCCATATTACTGCAAAAAAACCAGCTGCGAGCCAAAAAGCCCCGCCTTCGCCCCACCCCCATCGGCTTCCCTCCCACCCCACCGCTTGGCTTGCCCACCCCTACTCACCTTCCCCGGGCCACATGTTGTGCAGGCCTGATATAGAACATTTGTTTCCCAAGAAAATCATCAACTGTCTCCTTTATAACCCTGACACTATGAGTAATGTGAATATTTTTTGCAAAATATCTAATGAGATAGTAGTATACAAATAAGCAGCTATATAAGAGCTATAGAAAACAAGATTAGGTCAATTTAACTTTAAAATAAATTGTTGATTTAGTCTTATTGATCTGTTTTTTGCAAAAAACAGATCAATGTTAATTGTTAACTTTTAATGATTTTCTTTGGATTGGATGGGTCTAATTCGTTAGGACAAAGTCTCCCTTATTTGTGCTTGTAGTTATTGTATGTTCATGAAAGCCAACATGAGAAGTGTACTAACTAAACTTGATTGTAGCTGAAGTTACTCCCTTTTGGAAATAGCAATGCTCACAAATGATTCAGAGATGCCTTATTAACAGTAGGCAGTTTAACTATTATATTTGCAGCCTTGCGTATTAAGAAATTTTTAGCTCATGTATAATATCATCAGTGATACTGAGACCTCACTGGTTTTGGAGCCAAATTAGTGACCAACATTACCCAAAAAAGCCACAGTTGTGTGAATTCATTATTTTATTTAGTGTGTGTGTATGTGTTTGCTTCTTGGCTCTCTTGAGCTAAGATCATGTGTAAGTAGTCTCTTGACCTATCAAAGGCCGTGATCAAGTGTCTTGATGTTTTTGGTCTCGAGATGAAAACCTTGTCTGTGTCTCCTGGACTGAGAAGTAAAAACATTGTCTAAGTTATATTCTCGCAGCAAAATGACTGGCAAAGTATTATTATTTTATCAACTACAATTGGTTATAACAGCATAGTAAAGCAATCTGATTAAATTAAAGCTTAGGTTAAATAATTAAAGCACAGTATTTTAATATCATTGCTGCAGAGAGCTGCAGGAGACTCGTTAAAGAGCCACTTGCCACTCCCAAGCCTCAGTCTGAGTATCACCAAGCTAGTATATTGGCTTTCCACAGCCCACATGAATTTTGTGGCATCCTCAAACTTAAGAAATCACTTTAAAAATTGTGATCAACTATTTTTGTGTAAAAATGCTATATAATATTTCTTGTGTACATTTAACTTGAGTTTGAACCAGTCCACTTGGCCATAGTGAGCTTTCTGGCTCAGCGCCTTGAACTTCTGTGGAATCAAAGCTTTAGTTTTAAAAAAAAAAGTGAACCAAGTGTAATTGACGCAGGTTCTGTCTGGCTGCAAGTAACTCTGTGGACTGAAGCTCCAGCGCCTCTACTGCAGCTTATGGCTTTGCCAAGCTGTTGTGGAGAGGAGACTGATAAAAGCCATCAGCTTCCAATGCTGCTATTCAGGAGGCTATACACAAGAATCAGGTCAATTTCACGCTGCTGCTGTTTAGGAAAGTTCTGAGTATTAGTCAAGGCAAACACTGAAGTTTTTCTCTTGGGAACAGGAAATGGAGAAAAGGGAAGAGTAGAGTAGCAGAGATCCTCCACTCCCTTCCATCTGGTCCCTTGGCAGCTGAAAAGTAGCAGGAAGTTAGAATACAGAGGTACCCAGCTCCCCCATCAGAGCAGCCAGGAGAGGTGTTTAAGTAGCTGGGGGTCCAGGTACCTTTCAGAGGCCAGAGTGTACTAAGGTGGATTCCAAATTTATCTGACTCCTATATGCAAGAGGTTGATACAAAAAAGAGATCCTCCGAACAGAATAAATAGCACCCTGGTAAAAATACCAGCTCCCTTCCTTTCCCAACAATTGTGGAGAGGAAGAGGGAATTTAGTTTTTGGCAACTAGGTTTAGTCCCCTGGCTATTGGATATCCTGTAAGTTTGTAAGCCTTATAAGTGGAAGTACTGTTTGGATGTGGGGCAAATGAGAGAGGAAGAGCCGTAAGAGAAGCAGTCAGAAAACAGCAGTGTTATCTGAGTAAGAAAACACTTGCACCCAAACTGCAGTTAGTGACTTTTTGTGAACTTTTTGGCAAGATCAGACAATCCACTAGGTTATTTTCCACACTGAGAGGAATACAGTAGCAACCTGCTTGATGAATAACATTTTTATAACAAAATGCTAACCTAACATGTTGAGTCTTTTTAAAAAGAATAGTTTTATAGACTGACCATGTGCCTCTGCATTCGCTACAGCTCAAGATGCTTTACAAATATACTGTACGTATAGTCCTCTTAGAGAGAAGCTGTATTTACTAGTTCAGCATTATTAGAGTCAAAGAGAATTGCTACATTAGCTCATTGGAATTCCATATTAATGGTAAAATAATTTTCACATTATATGTGGATTAAAGAGCCAAGAAGTTCATGTTGAGGTGTAGAACAGATGTGGAAAGCCTGATGTAACATTTCACTCTCCCATAGCAGATGGCTGTTTTCACTGTCCTCTTAAGAACTGCAGTTTACTCCTATAACTAACTTGTAGAACTTCCACATGAAAGGCAGCTACAGAACCCAAATTGTAGCAACTAGAGCCCTAGATTAGTAGCTTTAGTTATTAAAGAGCTTATATGACAGTACTAGTGGATAGTTTTAGCTGTGAGGCTACAACAGTTGGGTACTTGATATTTTGCCAGCACATTTAAGCTTAGGAGCATTGTGTAATTTTATGTAATTTTTTGCTTTGACTGCTGTAGTAGTATATCTACATCTGTTTAGTTTTTTTTAATTGCAGCACATATTAAAGATTTATAAAGCCATTTTCATGCATTCATAAAGTGACACTTTTAGTGATTTGTTTTAGCCATTTATTTGAATGCTGTAGGTGTAATACAAGTACAATTAAATATAAAGTAGTGTATTTAGTGTATCTGATATATGAAAATAGGATAGGTAAATGTGATGATAAAAGTTCAAAACCCATTTGTTACACATTTAGAACATACATTGTTTAATGATACACAGGGAAGCTGCACTATCGGGCCTTACATAAGTCATTACAATTGACTTAAGTGGTTATAGGATTAGATTTTAGGAGAAGGCTGATCTTGATAAATCATAGGCTTGGGAGTCAGGCAACCTAGTTCTAACAGACTTACTCTGATGATGTTCAAAAAAGCCTCAATTTCTCTGCCAATAAAATGGAGTGATGATGAGGTTTAGCGACTTGTTGCAAACTTTGTGAGCAGTCTTTACTCAATGGAACTACTTCTATGAATAAACAGCTGCAGGATCTGGGGATTACACAACTCCAGTCAAAAATACTATTTTAATTGTTAATCATGTCACATATTATATGAATCTGAAAGTTACCCATTTGTATTTCCTTGTTTTTCCTCAGGGCACTGATGTCCCTCCTAAACAGCAAATAAACAATGCTGAAACATACTTTGAAAATGCTAAGATAGAATGTGCAATACAAACTTGTCCAGAACTGTTACGAAAAGGTACATCTTTCACATTTTTGAACAATTAATGTTTTTAAGGTTTTATGAAGTAAAAATGTATAGTTTCTCACCATCAGACCAAGGTTGTGGAGTATGTTAATTATTGTTCCTATAGCTTCACATTATTAAAAATGCAATAAAAATAATCCAAATTCCTGGATGATTACTAAAAGGTTTGCATTTTACATAATGAAATCCTTAACTCTATATGAAAATCCGTACAAAATTGTTGTACCATTAACAGCAATATTTGTAAAGTAATTTAAAAATTAATGACTCAGTAGTAAAATTAGAAGGTCAGCTGAAGTCTTTTTTTTTTTTTTTTTTAAGGCTTGGTACATTCATAGTCTGACCAAAACTTACCTTCATAAGTTGTGTGTGCACCCGAATAGGCTTGTAGTCCAATTGATTTGTGTAAGCATGCTTGCCAAATCTGAACTACTCCTCTGCCCTGTTTTCACCTGGGGAGAATTGCCATGGAGCTACTGAATCCCGTTATCTGGCTTCTCCTCTTTCTAATCCTCCCCATGCAACAGAAGAAGTTTTGGATGGACTTTGAGGTATTGCATGACCACAAGAGTCTTGGGGCTAGGTTAACAAAGGGACTTAGGTGCTTATGGTTTGCAGTAAAAGTTTCCTAGGTGCCTGTTTCTGCTACCTCGCTGTAGGCAGCCAAAACCCCAGTGCAGTCCACAAACTGGGGGAAGTTAGAGGAGCACCTGTCTCACATACAGAGCTCAGTCCAATAGGCATGCTCGGAGTCCACCTAATTCCACGCACATGGTGAGGAACACACCTCCCTCAACTTTTAGATGAGTGCTTAGAGTGCTCCCCTGGAGACCCTGTTTCTCTAATGAGAAGGGATTTGAAGAGGGATCTGCCACTCAGGTGAGTGCCCTAACCACTAAGCTATGGGATATTGTGATGTGGGTCTCCCTTAGTCTCTTCTGTTGAAGCTGTTCTACTGTGGATAAACAGAGGCACTGCAAATGAGGGATTGGATCCTGGTTTCCCACCTCCCAGCTAGGTGCCCTATCCATCAGGTTATACATTTATTCCCACTGTTTCTGGCCCAATGACTTCTTCTTGCATTAGACTCTAGGAAAAGGCTCCCAGCTGTGAATCCCAGCTAGAAAGAGGCACCTTCCTGTGGACCTAGGCATGTCATACCTAAGCCAAAAATTTCAAGACCACAAGCATGAAATGGTCTTAAAAAGTAGTCCAAAGGTCCCAAAAATTGTGAGGGTAGGGCTTTTGGTGTCATGATGCTGAGTATGGGGAGACAGGTCATGGTCGTGTCGTCCCTCCTCCCCTCCCCTAAAAAAAAAAAAAAGCCCAGAGAAAAAGTGGCTCTTGGCATGAAGCAAAAAAAGCCGCAGGCCATAATTAAGCAAAAAACTCCACTGATTTTGAAAAAGGTAAGCCCAAATTTGCTTAAAGTAAGCTGTTTTGCCAATGCCTAATTATGTGAGAGGGACAGGGTTTAGCATACACTCTTTTTCTCAGCATCTCCCCATAGCTAGCATAGGCAGTTAAGTCAGTGTACTGCCTTTTGTGAATGCCATCCTTAGGTGCCTATCTCTCTCTATCATTACATAGGGAGTCTGAGCACCTAACCCAGGTTTTGTGAATCCCAAAACTTTTGGACATCTCTAAAAGCTAGATGTTAGGTTGATGTGTCACCACACCCAAGTCCATTTGTGAATCTAGCCTTTGGCCTATAGTGTTAACACACAATTAATGCAAGGATCATTAGCACCTGTTAATTGCAATTACTTCATGTTGTACTATAGTATGTTTTAAAAGAATAACATCTCATTAGCATAATACCTAGGTATCTAACTCAGCTACTAAGTCTTTGCTGAGCAGTAAGATACTTATTTACAAGCACATTTTAAAATGTACAGATTGGTGAAGTTTTATTATTACAGTAGTTTGAGTGAAATGTAGCACACTGAATGAAAAGCTCCTGACATTTGAGGCACTCTGTCTGAAGTACGAAAAGCATAATATATATACAAAGCCAACCCATTACACTCTTAACATGCTGATTCCATTTCTCTAGACTTTGAATCAATGTTTCCAGAGGTGACTGCCAATAGTCTAACAGTACTAACCATAACCCAGAAAACTAAAAATGATATGACTGTATGGAGTGAAGAAGTGGAAGATGAGAGAGAATTGTTATTAGAAAACGTAAGTATTTTTTGTCTTTAGTGTCAGCATATTCTTATTTGCGGTCATATCTATTGTATATGGGCCCTTTTTTTGTTTGTTTTGACCTGTTTTTAGTTCTGGAACTGACTTACTGTCTAATTTTCTTAGATCAATGCCTTGACCAGCCAAATGTAATTTTTTCTATTAGTAAAATGGGGATAATGAACTTCACCAGTTTTACAAAACTTTTTGATAACTTTAGATGAAAATGCTGTATATTAATCTTATTTGGTGCTGAGATGATTTAAGGAGTCATCTTGCTATGTGGCAATATGTTAAAGCTTTTTCATATATTACCCAAGATACTTGGTTTTATAAACTGTCAAGATGCTACAAGGAATAACAATCTTTTCTAATCACTATAGTTCAAGAGCAATGCATTTAATTCTGTTTTGTTGCTTTGCATGATTAAATTCTCATCCCTTCATAGTGTTTGCTAAATTGGCCTGTTTTATAACAGTTTTACAAAGCAGTGATTGGTCAAGTTTTTTTTATATTCTACCAATGTATTCAGTTAATGCTTTTAACCTGAATGTCATTGACTCTTACAAATTAATCTTCCACATTAGCTTAATACAAGTGAATCTAGTTGACTTGCCACTAGAGGTCTCTTTCTAGAAAAAGCAACTTTGTGAATATGTTGTTTATTCCAGCAGATGTCAGTGTTACTGCTGACACTAATTTTCTTAACTGCATTATCTTACAATATATCCCTTTAAAATGTTTGATTATGTTTTTTAAATCCCTCTGATATGTTCCCTTCCTGTCTGATTATTTTTGTCTTCTAATCCATCTAATTATGGATGGGAGAATTAGTAGAAATTAAGATGAAAACCATTCTACTCACTATCTTTGAAATTTATAATTTATAAATGCAGTTTATTAGTGGAGGCAATATAAGGGTTACTACAGGAAAAGGAATAAGTGTAAAGTATAAGCATGAAGATTGCATACAAAGTAAAATTTTCTTCATTTTAGTGTGCCGTTGTCTTTAAATTATTTATGGTCTGTTGGTCTTTAGCATTGTAATCTGGTCTAATTATACGTTAACTGTCTTTCTTCCTTGTGCACCTCCTTGTCAACTCTAATATAATCATTGTAAGAGTGTAGATGTAACCTCCTGGCCTAAAGGTTACTAACAGCAAATTCACAATAAAATGCCCTATTTGTTTGCTTTGTAGATGGTTAGAAATAACTTCAGAAGAACTAATTTAATGTGAAAGATTTTTGCTTAAAGTAATGGGGGTTATTTACAGACATATCTGTGGGTTTATAGTAGCAAGACTCAAGTTTAAATTAACATATCACTTTAAGGGACTGCTCTGAGACTATTACAACACTGGATCAAAATATCTGTTCTACTGAAAATTTATGCATTAAATGGTTTCTTTAGATTGCTTACTTGTATGTCTGTGACTTACTTTAAAGATTAAATTAGTCTTCAGATCCACTGAACCTTAAAATAGAGAAATGGGAGAATAGATCAACAGTAAGATAAAGCTCTTGATATTTTGGACCATTGGAAGGGACATGGACTGCCTGACTAATCAGATTCTGAATTACTCTTTTGATTTTCTAATAAAAAAAAAAAAGGGAAATAAGTACACAATTTAAATTTTAAGTAATAATAAGGAATCTGGTCTTCCACTGATCAGTGATATACCCCATGATAGCATGTCATCTTTTGTTCATTTTGTTGCACTGTCAAGGCAGAGCAGGATAGTTTTACCAGCTAGGTTAACATGGTATCTAATCTGGTGTGCGTGTGTCACAACTTTGGTAGAGTTTGTTTATGGTTTGTTTCTTTTTAAATAAAATCTATTGGACAAATGAATACAAGATTTCATCACCCAGCTGTACTAAAAAGTTGTTCCTAATATATAAACTCGTTTCTTTTTGTATGTTTTTGTGAGATGCTAATATGACATATTCTCATCTTTGTGTGGCTTCCTTGTTTCTAAAAAATATTGCTTTAAAACCTCAAAAGTTGTTAACCAGCCTCTTCCCATTTACTGGTATTTGGAAAACACAGTACGACTTTCTTTGCATGGCCAAAAATGTTTGGAGGAGTTGAATTCCCCACTAGTCTTACCCAGAGCTTAACTATAGCATGACAGTTGGTTTCCGTAGTCAGAGTATCAAAAACATATAAAAATATATTTTTAAATACATTTTTAACTAGAAAGTTTGGTGTCCTGACTTATGTTTAAAAGGACTTGGTAGTCTTCTGTATTTCAGGACAACCACACGTTACTGTCCTGTTCTCTATGATATCTTCTAACAAAACTTTTTGGGAATACTTAAATAAAGTTGTATATTTAATGGGTTGTTGTAGCAAACTAAGTTTTGATCTATAAATGACTCATGAAGTAGAAAAATAACTGAAGCTATGTTTGACTTTTACAGAGGTTTTACAGGTATGGTTCTTCAAACTGCATGAGCAATCAAAGCAATTAGATGATCCTTGAACAAACTGTTAATCCTCTACTGAGTGGCATAAAGAATTTCTTTTAAATCTCATTTGTTTGTAGTAGCCTAATACATGTTATTAATTTTAATCCTTTTAGTACTGTTGTTGGCCTTTTTATTTAAAAGGATGTTAAGTTTGACATTTATTGGTGCAGGTTAGAGAGAGGCTCTTCACTAGTTTTAAGTTAAATTTATTCAGTATTTACATATAAAAGGAGCATTCTTTTTTTAATACAATTATTTCTCTTCTCGCCCCCCCCCCCCCTTTTTTTTAAGTTTGTTAATGGTGCAAAGGAAATTTGCTATGCGCTGTTGTCTGAAGGCTATTGGGCTGACTTTATTGATCCATCCTCAGGATTAGCGGTAAGTTACTCCGATGAAAAGGATGGATGAAGAATGGAGACTGATATAGTAGACTGGTAATAGTATGTGGATCCTTTTACCTGTCAGTTACCGGTTTAAATAGAGCTCTTTTAGGTGTTGACCAAAAACTTTTTACCATCTGATAGCTCCCTTGGTATCTTAAAGTGGCATCATGGTCTTGGCCCAGTTGCCAGTTACTTTGTATCCATGCTACACAAACCATCATTGAAATTGCTAATCTGAAGAACAGTTGTAGCAAAGAAACCAAGTATTGGAGTGCAGAAAATGAACTAGCTTCTCCTCCTTAGAAGTATACAGTCACTGCAGAATGGGGTGGAAGTATTTATTCTCTAGAATATTTGATAGCACTTGCGTTCTTTGACAACTTTTTTTATAACAATACTTTTTTTTGAGACTGAACTTCATATTGATCAGTGTACAGTAAAACTACAGTATTTAAATCTCCTTTTGCAGTAGCAATACAATAGAATGCTCTAGCTTAAGGTATGCTGGTAGATGGCTAATAATTCAGATGACCATTTAAGATAACTAGAGTCCTGAACTGAATTGAGATTGACTGATTGCATCTCTTCATCCTTATTTACAGCATACTTTAAAACAAAAAAGTACACATCTAAGACACAGACTAGAATTTCACTTACCAACTGGGTTATAACAACAAAATAGTCTCCTGGCACTAGACAATTATGTCTCCATTATTTGGAATATATGCTAATATTATCCCTATTAAACAGCCATTGGCATTCATTATGAAGTTAAACTGGTTACCTGGAATATGTCATTCAAATTGTGTTGCCTATTAAGTGCAATTTAGTTAAGTGGAGTTTACTAAGCTCTTCTTTCATTGAAACATAAGTAATCCTCTTCAAGCACATAATGTACAAGTCCAGCCATTTTCCTATGCCAGGAGCGAGCAACATCAAGGTTGTAGATTACCACGGAAACCTTTTGCCTGGTCATACAGATTTCCTTTTTTAAAAAAAAAACAACAAAAAACGGAGCCAGGTTGCTGAGTGGTGTAGTCTTAGCAAAGCTGCTGCCTCATACCACTCTACTGCCCCATCAGTATAGGCATAAACTCTGCCCACACCATCTAGCTTCAATTACTGCTTGACCATTGGCTGATCATTTGTGAGCTGAGAGCCAGTCAGATTCTGGCCGGCTACCCTCCACCCCTCACCCCCACCCCCATCAGCAGGTAGGGACAAGGCACACCTCTGCCAATGAAGAAAGGAAGTAACCAGAGCTCATGAATGGGCTTCCCTTGTGGCAGAGCCTGTTGTCCAAGGGAACAGAGCAGAGGCAGAGACTGGGAGCAGCAGGACCCTTTGTGGAAAGATTGCAACGCCAATTAAATCTGACCTGTCTTACGAACACGGAAGGGGTTTCAGCAACTAGCTTTGATTACTGCTTCCCCATTGGGAGAGGTACACCCTGACATGCCCATAGTTTGGGGCCAGTTACCTATCCCTGGTCTATGCCATTCCAAACTACAAAGAGAATTTTAACCAAAGCCTGGTGCAGGTATGCATTGCTCTGTGAGAAAAAGAACAGTATAAACTCTACCAGTTAGAACATTGTAGTTGCAGAGCTGATCATTTTTAGTGTATAAAGAGGTTTTGTTTGTTTTTTTAAAAAAACTGAATAAAGTCAGTGATCACTGTAGTGGGGGTGGAAAATAATAGGTTTAGCTGGGCTTTCTTTAAGGTTGGTCAAGGGGCTACTGCAAATGATGCTGAATGACCTAGCTCCATCCACCTTTTTAATTTAGTTTAAGGCAGAATAAATAGCTTTCTCTGATTTTGTTCAAACTTACAGGTTTCTCACTCTCATGCATTTATTGAGAGATTTGATGGCTTGCTCCAATCCTGTACTAAACATTTGGTAGAGGTGAGAGCTCTGCTTTTGGGCTCTATTCTGCAAATCTTAATCACAAAGAGTAATATTTACTCATGCACCCACTTACAGTGAAGATTTCAAAATCAGTTTCTGTGCTGGGAAACTTCATAAAATGTATCACAAATACCTCAATTTAAAGTCTGACCATGTGAACGTGCTGTTTGCATATATGCGGTTTAAGTGAAAAGACTTGGGCATTTTAAATCCTGTTTTAATAACTGTTAATAATGCATGCCTCAAGTTTTTTTCCTTAGTTTGGTTTTAAATATTATTTAGTATATGAAATATTCTAGATGTGTTATGTGTATATTATCATTACTGGAATTAGACTCTATGAGTACAGGATTAGGGCAGGAACTCCTACATTCTAATCCCAGTCCCAATACCCACTACATCACTTTACACAAGTCGTTTAGTCCCTGTGCCCCAGTTTCCTCATATATAAAATATGAATAGCCACCTGGAAGAAATGTTGTATGGAATGATTCATATATGTAAAACACCTTGAAGATGCAAATCACTCTTATTTTTAATTACGACTTTAACTATGAATAACATGGTTTCTGTAATTGGTATAAAACATCTTTTTAAAGAGGAAGTACTTTTTAAAATGTATAAATCAGTAGCAGTTGTCATTCATTTTTATTTCCAAAATGCAAAGAAAAATCTAAAAGAACTATTCGAGTATACATCATTTTATGGATGATGATGTCTTTTAGAATCATCATAGTTAAGATGGATCAACTATTCCATTTAAAATCCCCCTTTCCTTTTCCAGGATTTTACCGTTTTACCATTCAAAACGCTGAATATTTGATGTACCATGTTTCAGTAACTGCATTTACTTCTAACAAGTGGGGAGCGGGGGGCAGGAAATAGACCGAGCGCTTAATAATATGTGACATTTGTAACATCTATAGGGATTTAAGAATTAAATCCCTGGTCCTGCAAGCTGTTCTGTGAGAGTGTGTCCCTGTGCCTTTTATTTCAGAAAGTAGAGCAAATTAGACAGTTAACTTTAAAAAGGTGTGCTTGTTTGCATGCACTTGAATTCATCTTCAGAAATAACTTTAATACAATGGGCTCCTTTTAAAAGTTCTACTGTTTTGTTTTGTTTTTTAATTTTACCATTTTAGGAATGCTTCAAGAAATGATAAAATATTTCAAAACAAAACATATTTTTAAAGGCAACCACAAAGCTTATAAGGTTTTTAATTATGTGTTTTAAACAACCTATGTCAAAATCCTTTGGGGCTAGGAATTAATTATGTGTTTCTCTTTTACAAAATCAGAACCCCAAAAAACCTCCCTATGTAGCTTATTCACAGTGAAATCACTTTACAGATTTTGGAAGCAGTTTTGTTACTAGTTTGGTAAGTTTGCATTTGTTTAAACTCAGGCAGATCTGTAATATTTTAAATCTTAAACACCTCCTGTTTTGTAAGATTGTCGCTATGCTTAACTGATTAATCTAATATATCTTTAAAATATGAAAATTTTCTCTTTCTCCAGTTTTTTGGACCATACACGAACAACACACTGTTTGAAACAGATGAACGCTACCGCCATTTAGGATTCTGTGTTGATGACCTTGGCTGCTGCAAAGTTATTCGTCATAATCTCTGGGGTACTCATGTGGTTGTAGGAAGTATTTTCACAAGTGCTGAACCTGATAGCCCTATTGTGAAGAAATTAAGTGGAAAATAGCAACTATCAGACTCTTACAAGTTAATGTTGGACATGTGTATTTTTACTTGATAATTTGTCTATAAACGCTGTCAGGAATTGCCAAGTTTTAGAGTATGCTCACTTATAAATAATAAAATAACTGTTATTTATTTTAGTCTGTGTGGAATACATATTCACATAATTTACACTATTAATTATCAATGTTTTAGTTGATAGGTATGCAGATAAGGCATATGACTTTTAAGCTGCAAGTTACCCTTGTCTGAGTTGATTGAAAATATAACGCCAAGCATAATTCAGGCCCCTTCTGGTTGTTAATTGAAGTGCCTGTAACTATCCATGTTAACAGGATTGCTTTGAGCCCATAGCTATCCAAAACAATGCCATATATATGTACTTTGAGTTTTTGGGCCTTATCTGTGTGAATAAGATCCAGAAAAGTTTGTAAGATTAGTAACCAACTGAATAATTGCACAATTTTTTTTTAAAAAAAAAACCTTGATAGACACACATTTTAATATTAATTTGCTAAAAGAAGTCTCAGTAAGACTGTAAATTGTCTTCTCCAATGAGAATCACTACAGCAGTGTATTTTCACAAACATCTTATTGCAAAAATATTTTTTTTCTTTTTCATTTGTGGAAATAGGCCACTGTCTCCTTGAAGAGACTGACTAACCTAATCTGAATTTTAATAATTAACCGCAGTTAACCTGGCCAATGGGAGCTGCAGGCTCAGCACTTGGGGCAGTGTGGAGAGAGCCCTTTGCTCCTAAGCGTAGGAGCCAGAGGGGGGACATGCTGCTGCTTCCGGAAGTCTCATGGAGCTGCCCCCCACCCCTCTGCCCAGCTGGAGTGCAGGAGTTGTGCAAGTCCCTGACCTCGCTCCCTGGTGGGAGCTTGAGGACTAGATTAAATCGGCTGGTGGGCCGGATGTGGCCCACAGGCTGTAGTTTGACCACCCTGGTCTAAAACTATACAGCATAAGAATTGTTATAAATGAAGTCATAGCTCACCTCTTAATTTACACAGCTAAACAGTGTACATTGCAAATCATTCATTCCTGTCAAAGCTGAGGAAAAGCAGTTTACAACAGAATAACTAGAAAATTGATTAGCTAAATTATTTGTCATCAGTTTTTGCTTTTGTTTTAATATCAAAATTGCTGTTAGTGGGGTTCATACATTTTAAAATAAAAGAGCAAGGTTAATTCCTGGTACAATATATTTTAGCAATAAAATAACAAGTCTTGATTTCCTACTATTTTCTAAATAGCTAAAGACCAAGGTTGGCATGATCTATTAATCTTAGGTAACTTTAACTCACTGCCACTGTAGCCCTATATGGATGCCTTGCATCAAATTGTGCTGGCGATTATAACACTGACTCAAGATTTTTCATGATAAATTCTGAAATTTATGCCTCTGTTGCCTTCAGATTTGGTGGCAGGAAATGGGAAAGAAGAAACAGTATCTTTGTATCTTTCCTCTGCACGTAGACCTCTGTTTTTCACTTCAGTGTGGAGTGCACACAGTTCATACTAAGGAATTGTCAGCACAGGAAAATGACATTGTTTACAGCGTTGTAGCTGTGTTGGTCCCAGGATATGAGAGAAAACAAAGTGGGTGAGGTAATATATTTTTTTTGGAGCTTCACTGAGAAGAGCTCTGTAAAGTTTGAAAACTTGTCTTTTTCTACCAGCAGAGTCCAATAAAAGATATTACCTCACTGACCTTCTTTCATTGTGTTATAACGTTAACTAGCATGGTAAATTTTATAAATCATATGAAATGTCTAAACTATGGCCAGCTGACATTTTAAACACAAGTCCCTGGCTGCACAAGATAACACATGTTCAGCATCTTATTAATGTGTTGCAACCCAGTGTCACTTCACAGTCCAAATAAGCCCCAAGAGAGGAGCATGATCTCAGAAGTTATACCTCTTCTTGTTTGTATTAAATCAGTAGTGAGGTGGTGTTTAAAATCTGTCTATATACTTCTTCTGCTTTAGAAAAAAACAAGTGATCACTTTCCTGAGGCTACTTTATTAGAATACACAATCACAATTAAGAAAAGTGAAAATAAATACACATTCTTCAGAATATCAGGTCTGCTTAATATTCATTTAACACCTGCTAAGATTTTAGGCTCACCTATGTGTGTACTCCTACCAAACGAGGAAAAAATATTCTGTAACATGAGATGAAACTATTTATCTTGATGGGAAAATAAATCTGTGTATTTAAAGCAAAGGATATGGTTTAATATTTTAAAAACTGGGAACTGTAAACACATTTTTAACACACAGTATATCTACAAGACTGAATAAGGTACTTCATTTCCTTTAGCAACTACATTGTTTACTGGTTCAAATTATCCATGAAATCTCTGAGGGGTCTAGAATTTAAGGATCTAAAGACAGAAATTTGTTCTGATGCGTTTGGTGTTGGGCCATACGCTGCAGTATTATAACCCTATTTTCCCGTTCACAATCAGTGCAGCCAGAATCTCACAAGAATAGGCATTGTGAGCTAAAAACTCTATGGAAACAGATGATCTCCTGTGACATTCTAGGACAGGGGTTCTCAAACTGATGGTCAGGACCCCTCAGGGGATCATAAGGTTATTATATGGGGGTGTTGCAAGCTGTCAACCTCCACCCCAAGCCCTGTTTTGCCTCAAGCATTGATAATAGTGTTAAATAGATAAACAAGTATTTTTAATTTATTGGGGGAGGGTCGCATAGAGGCTTGCTATGGGATCACCAGCATAAAAGTTTGAAAACCACTGTTCTAGGACAAAAATAGCTCACAAGAGTTTGGGAACACTGAATTGATTTCAACTTTAACATGGTTGAAACCTACCTTGGTACTATCTTCTCATTTCACCTCTAATTCAAATCAGATCCCTGATATAGTAAGTAGAGGATAATAATGCCCTTTATCTTCCATTTCTGAGCACTGCCAAGTGAACTGGAAATTTCAGCTGTGCTCAGGACCTAGGTCATGACAAAGGACTGTGAAAGGAAATAGCCAGTATTAATTATGACAGGATTCATAGTCCAACTTAAAGATGGCTTGGTCAGTAATTATATATAATGAGAATAAGCCAGGTTTTAGCATTTGCTGTACTCACAGTACCATCTTCTGTTATTGCATACCTTGGCACTGCTCCCATTGAGCTGGGAGTGATGTTTGTGTATTTAAGGGTGGAATTTGGCTCCTAGCTATTACAACCTTCACTAATGCACACTAGTGTAGTGGCTGCACAGGCACTGTTGGGAGAATATATCCTTTTGTTGATGTTGATTCAAAATCATAAAGATGTCCCATATCCTAGTTAATCTTGTAGTTGTGTCCTTTTAAAAATGTGTGAATAGCATTTGGGATTTATATATAATTACTGTGATTCATAGTTGTTAGTATTGTTTTCAATTCTTTGTGTAGACATTTCAAAGTTGGTGCAGAAAGGGGCTATCTCAACACTATAGTCTGTTCTCAGTTATACTAGTATCAATCCACAGTGTCTCCATTGAAACTGGAGCTCCCAGATCCAGAGCTTGGTGAACTACAGGGTACAGTGCAAGGTTTACTTGTTCACTCGGTCCTCTAACTAGCAATGGCTTAGGTGGGTATCTACAGTGGGTTAAATAAATGGCCAATATTTTAATAATTGATATGCCAAAAAGAGTTCAGGACAGATGCTGCACTCCTTTATACTAATTGTAGGCGCTTTGCTGGAGTTATCCAGTATTTACCCCCATGTAACAGCATCATTTAACCAGACATAAAACATAAAGATAGCAAATAAATATTTTCACTTAATTTAATCTTTCTCTAGGATAGCATAACTAACTCATTTTACTCACATATTAGGTAGAGAAAGTGAATAAAAATACCCAATAATGTAGTAAAGCTTTAAAATGTAGTATCAGATTATTTGCACCAACTGCTTCACATGGGCTCAGTCTTTAAAGTCTTTTTTTATTCAGACCCAGTTTCACACTCTGCTTTTACACATGATCCTGAAAGTTGTCAATCAAGTTAGTGTTTCTATACATATGCTTGATGAAAGCAGGAAAAATAACCCAAACAGTCAAACAGCCCTCATTCACAGGAGCATAAGTGGTAAAGAATTCTATTCTCTCTCCACACCCAACACCTGAGTAAAAAAAGCCCTTAAAATATCTGAAAGGTCAAAGATACATCTACAGGGAGAGAGGCCCTTTTCTGTGTCTGCCATCTTGATTTCAGGCCTGTTGCCCTTCACTGGTAATTGAGGTGTCACTCAACAGCAGATATTGTAGGTAATAAAACTGCAAGAAAGCAAGCTTGTAATTTTAGACTACTCCAAGTAGCTGACCCAAAGCAGGTAAGGCTTCAGAGACAGCCTCTCTAAAATTAACTACTCGCTCCTTGTAATTTGTGTAAAACTAGGACTGTGAACATGTCTATCTAAAGGTTTTTAGATAGTCGATCTAAACTAATTGCTTCAATTTATAGTAAAAGGCTTATGTATTAAATAAACAATATATTTTTAATTCACACTGTCATGCAAATAATATGGTATCTCGTAAGCTATGTTTCACATTCAAATTCTATTGATATGTCTAAAATCAGGATACCATTCTTGTACTCTAGTTTATGGGGAGTTCTTACTGGGAGAAATTTTCAATGTGAACAGTTAAAATATTTTAGTGCATATGTTTTCCCCACTCCCTTTTCCCAGCAGTACACATGGACTATGAAAGGATGCGACGCACCTGGGTTTTGTCCGCCAGAGAAACATGAAAGTTTTGGTGTTTCAGAATCTGTGTGAGCACAGAGGAGGATGTTTAGGTTTTTAATTCATTTCAAGATTTTAAAATTAAACTAAGCAACATGTGGCAGGGATTGTCATTGATTATATGGTTGTACAGCACATGGAACCCTGACCTAACTGAGGCCTTGCAAGGTACCTCTACACTACCTCTAAACACCTGTGGCTGGCTCATGTCAGCTGGCTCTGGTTTGTGGGGCACAGGCTGCAGAACTGCATCATTGCTGTGTAGACACATTTAGGCTCAGGGACCCTCCTCCTTTGCCAAAGGCCTCGGGCTCCACGAAGAAGGAGGCATTGTTATACTTGGACCCATCAGAAAAGGAGATACAGACTGTGAGGGAGCTGATAAAAACACAGCTGTCCTCCGTGATTGCTTTGTTGTTCAGCCAGCAAACCTGAAAGCAACATGAAAGTAAGGCATTTCGCTGAGGAGTGGGAGGTACTCAACCATTTTAAGGGAGACGGGCATCACATGGCTCCTCCCTACTTTAAAAAGCTTCCCAAATATATACAGTACATTATCACTTACATAGCTAACATAAAACACTATGTAACCCAGCAAAAATTCTAGGTGGGCAACTGTGGATGCTTAAATTGCAAGGGACTATTCTGCCCTGGAATAGCAATTCATGAACTACATTATTTATAAATTCAGGTGCACCACTGGTTTTTGCACTCTTTTGGGATAACATGGTAATGGCAGTGCAGCAACAACCTGAACAACCAGTAGCAAGGCATCAACTGGATCTAATAAGGAATCAAATGGATCTGGTACAAAGTTTCTCTCAACAAGTCTTTGAAATTAGGAGTTGTGATGGGAGGAAGTTTGATTGGAAGAACAGAAAGCTCTATTGGAACATCCATTGACGCCAATAATGGTTGATATTCAATTTCCATAAAATACTGTCAGATAGTTGTAACACAAATTAAACAAGTCCCACGCATTTTACAAGTTCTCCAGATACCTACTTCACTCCACAACCATAGGTGTGAGTCCATATGAAATCCCTGACTTGACAAGAAGGTTCATGCAGCTCACACTGTCAATCAATTTGCATAGCTGGGATTTGGCTACACTTGAGGAAATATCAGGATGTAGTAAGTCCCAAGAGATATGCAAAGATTGCTTCAAAAAAAGAGTTGCAGGTGACAGTAGTGACATGTGACATGTGATATGTTCCTGTAAACAAGCAAGAAATTGTCCAATTTCTGCAGATGACTCAAAATAAGACTTATTAGCTTTTAAGGCATGCTACACAAATTGTGTTAATGGGGATTCTTATGCTCCAGCACCATACTCTAGTACCATTCCTTTCACAACAGAAAGCACATAATCCTTAGCAGTTTCTTTATTGATGTCTCTGCTAGTGCTGGGTAACATAGCTCTCAAATGGAGATAGAACACTTAGTCTAAAGTTACTTTGGGTTGACAAGAACTTGAGCATGGCAGGCACAACAGCCCATCAGCATTGTCAATGCCATGAAACTATGGAATTGACCAGTATAGGAATCAGCTTAACACAGAAATGTCCATTGTTTTACATGAGCAGCAGCTAATGATGGAATTTCATGTTTCAGTTCAAAAATTGAAATGAATGGGTGATGACCCATCAGTGAGGTAAAATGTCTACCACACAGCTAGGTATGGAACTTCCAGGTTCCAGAGATAATGCTGAGAGCTACCCACTCTATTTGTGCATAGTTCTTCTGAGGTGTAGTGAGTTTTCATGATAAGGCAATGGTTTCTCCATGCCATTAGGAAAAATGTAGGAAAGCATGGAAGCTTACGATGAAGCAGCACAAACCATTGCAATAATAGTGGGGCTGATCTCAACAGTGTCTTTGCTTTCTTAAATGCATATTCACACTCTTTAGTCCATGTCCATTTTTAATTTGATGTAACAAGTCATCTAATGGCACCAGTATTGTCACTAGCTCATGCAGAAATTTACCATAGTAGTTAAACAGTCCTACCAATGATCGTAACTGTGACACATTCTCTAGTGGTGGTGCTTCAAGAACCACCTTCTCTTTCTCTGGTGATTTCCTTAAACCCATGGCATCAATTACGTGTTTAAGGTATTCAGATGAAGATTAGAAAAACTCAGGATAAATGGACACAAATCAGATATCAGGAATGGCAATATACAAAAACCTGTAGGAGAACACTTCAACCTCACTGGACACACCATAAAAGATTTAAAGGTCAGCATTTTGCAGCAAAAAAACTTCAAGACCAGACTGCAAAGAGAGACTGCAGAGTTGCAATTCATTTGCAAATTCGATACAATCAACCAAGGATTGAACAAAGATGATGAGTGGCTAGCTAACTACAAAAGCAGCTTCTCTTCCCTAGCTATTCACACCTCCAGTTCAGCTGCTAGAGGAACACCTCACCCTCCCTGATTAGAGATAACAAGCTGGTTCAGCCTCATTGGACTAACCCTGTTATCTCCCACCTGGTCCTTGCCTACCTATTTATACCTGCCCCGGATACTTCCACTGCATGCATCCGATGAAGTGGGTATTAGCCCGTGAAAGCTTATGCTCTAATACTTTAGTTAGTCTTTAAGGTGCCACAGGACTCTTTGTCACTTCTGCAATTCCAGACTAACACGGCTACCCCTCTGATTCCAGAAAAACTCACGTTTGTCTCAGAGCCCAGGCAACTGACTCAGGTGTTAAAAATAGCAGTGCAGATGTTTCCAGTAGGCTGGAACCTGGGCTCTGAAACCCAGTGACTTTAGACTCTTGCTAAGCACTCCCTTGTTTGATTTTACAATGCAATAAGCACGATTTATGTCAATAAAAGAAAGGTTGATTCTTCTTTCCCTCATCCCCAAAGAAACAGATATTGGACGTGGAAAAGACCTATTATGTCACATCTAGTTCATTGTTCATGGCAATATATAATTGTTCCTATAGAACTTTAATAAGTGCTTTATCCACTTTTGCTTTAAATGATTTTGCTGATGAAGGGAGGGAAAATATTCAATAATTTGAGAATGTTTCCCTGTTGTTCTGCCTACTTTTTCCTTTGCTCAGTTTTATTCCAAGTTTAATTTTGAGTCTGTCATCTAGGAGCTGATTAGCCAGGCCAGGTATTGGTGTAGCTGGATTCTGTCTAAGCTTTATACTGCTGCAATTTAGTACTTCCTGCTATGGCTTACACAGTTTGCCAGTCTTTCACAGTGATCTTTCAAGGAGAGCTTTCATTGATGATGCAGGATTTATAGTCCCAGCTCTCAACCTTCTATATTGTCTTTTTCATAACACCATAATAACAGTAGAGTGAACGCAATATATTTATTCACAAAAAAGATTCACGTTTTGCATTGTTCAACTAGCTGTAAATAATAGTCTGCTGTAAGAGATTTTTCACAAATCTTGAATCTATGAAGAAGTTAGTGCCTACATTGTATGTCTATTCAGTCAATGAGCCTGTCTTTAAACGTCCAGCCATCTGGCTTTGTATTCTGCTGAGGCTGTGATTTATTTCTTGAGTCAGAATGATTTAAACAGTAGGCTGTGAGGCTTGTTGAAGCATGACTGAATGGTAACACCAGCACTCTTAGCTACATGCTGTGTGAAAGAGCAGTCAAAGTGTCAGTTCAGGGCAACTGTATCTCTACTTCCACTCTATAGTCCCTCAAAGGTAACCCCACTGAAGCTGGAGGGAGACTCCTTCAGCTTCTGGCCCACAACCCACTTATAAAGGCCAGCTGAGCCCTGATTGGAGCATGGCTCCAGCTCTGGCTGCTTCCCCAATCAGCCTTTTTTACTGCTTTCCCCAGTCACAGCCCTCTGCAGGGCTGCCTTTAACCCCTTTACTGGAGTGGGGCAGCCACCCCACTACAGGGCCTCAGTAGGCCAAAGTTCTTCCAACCCTTCCCAGGAAGGACAGGAGCCCTTTAGACAGACGGTGCTGTCCATAGACTGGATAAGAAAGAAGGCCATGAGTCGGTTTAAACTCAGGCTATTTATCCAAAAGTTTCTCTATGTCTGTTGGTTGCCGGAGAATCCAGCTGGAACCAATATATGTGAGGCTCTCCAGGAGGTGTTATAACCTGAGTGAATTGTGCTACTCACCCCTCCACTATTCTTAGTTTCTAGTGGAGCTGTAGTCACTAGGAACCCCACCTCTTCCCCCCGCCATGGAATTACACAGTTCTTGACCCACACTTATGCATATACTTAATACAGTAAGAACCCCAAAGATAGCCCTGGAAATTGCCATACATGTGGCAAATGGATCCAGTTAAGCCATCTTTTCAAGCATTACTACTAGAACAGGAACTGAGGCTGCTTGAGCTCAATTTTTGCTGCACTGATGAATCATAAATTTAAACACAGAAAAATTAAGTATTGAGAAAAAAATCATTGCAAAATAAAGATCAAAGGAAATTATGCAATGTGTGTCTATAGAGCAAATGCCAGGCCTAGCAAAATGAATGCTAATTCTATATTACCAAATTATTAAAATTATTAAATTAAATGAAGTATGTATCTGTTGCATAGCTAGGCATCAGGGAGAGGCAGAGAGAATTTTCAGCATAAGAAAGACAAAGATTTTATGCTCCACTGAACACCAGCTGACATTAAATACAGCTCTGTCCTGGAGTATGGTGCAAACAGCACCACTGAAATGCAGCCACCTCTGGGGCAGAGGGCAATAGCCAGCTGGCCAGTTGCTGGGGCCGAGGGCAGAATGGGCGAGAGGGTCTAGAAGAGCCCTTGTTCTTTTTATAAAAAATGCTGTAAAAATTTTAGGGCAATGTCTCTGCTGGTATGAATTAACTCAGCTCTGTTGAAGTCAGTAGAGCTAGTCCAGTTTACACCAGGTGAGGCTCCAGCTCTTCGTGATTAAAACATCAAACAAAGTTGCAAATGTCCACATTCGAACTTTCTGCCTGCCAGTACAAGAAGGCTTGAAGGCCCTGGAGCTTCGCAGCTTTCCTGCAGGCTGACATTCACATAGCAGGAGACTTTCCTAAACCTGGAAATGGTCCAGGAGGTCTTTCCCCAGTTGCCCACTCACAAACACCACACAGCCGCTTGCAGATTTCAGTCTAAGCTCAGTCACAGCTGCACAATGACACCAAAATCTGGTGTAAGCTAGTAGGCTAAATTACGCTTTGCCGTTTGTATAGGATTCTGTTCCACGTACTTCAAGCTGTTTATGAGGGCATACTGATATCACAAATGACTGGCTCCTTGAAATATGTGTTAACTCATGCTAACAATTGTTTCCACCTTGTATTTTAGCTGTGACACTGTGGGTATGTCTACACTACAAACTTATGTCGATTGTGTTGAGGTCGATTTTGTAAAGCAGACTGTATAAAATTGATTTTGTGCGTTCCCCAAAAAAACATAGCAAGTGGGCAGCGTTCGTCCACACTACAGTGGAAAACGTCGACATAGCGAGTGGTGCACTGTGGGTACCTATCCCACAGTTCCCGGAGTCCCAGCAGGCACCATTTCGAGTGGTGCACTGTGGGTAGCTATCCCACAGTTTCCGGAGTCCCAGCAGATGCCATTTTGAGCTTTCTCCGTTCCCAAACCCACCCACTCCACAGTGCCCCTCCCGCTGTGAAAGCAACTGCAAACAGTCGTTTCGCGCGCTTTTGCTGCCTGCGCTGACGCCATAGCAGTGCAAGCATGGAGCCTGCTCAGGTAACCACTACAGTAATGGCCGTTGTGAATACCTCACGCATTCTTGTGGACTTTATGCTGCATCATATGCACAAGAATGCGATCAGGAGACAACTGCACTATCAGAAGAGTGACGACAGTGATGAGGACATGGACGTGGACACTGACGTTTTTGAAAGTAAGGGGCCCGACAACCTGGCAATTTTGGTGACAATGGGGCAGGCTCATGCTCCAGAACGCTGAATCCAGGCCAGGGAAACAAGCACTGACTGGTGGGATCGCATAGTGCTGCGGGTCTGGGATGACTTGCAGTGGCTCAGAAACTTTCGCATGAGAAAGGGCACGTTCATGGAACTTTGTGACTTGCTTTCCCCTGCCCTCCAGCGTGAGAATACCAAAATGAGAGCAGCCCTCACAGTTCAGAAGCGAGTGGCGATAGCCCTATGGAAGCTTGCAATGCCAGACAGCTACCGGTCAGTCGCGAATCAGTTTGGAGTGGGTAAATCTACAGTGGGGGCTGCTGTGATGCAAGTATCCAGGGCAATCATTGATCTGCTGCTATCCAGGGTTGTGTGTCTGGGAAATGTGCAGGCTATAGTAGATGGCTTTGCCGCGCTGGGATTCCCTAACTGTGGGGGGGCTATAGATGGCACTCATATCCCTATCTTGGCATCAGACAACGAGGGCGCAGAGTACAGAAACCGCAAGGGGTATTATTCAGTGGTCATGGAAGCACTGGTTGACCACAAGGGATGTTTCACCAACATGTACGTGGGATGGCCGGGAAAGGTTCATGACACTCGTGTGTTCAGGAACTCTAGGCTGTATAGACAGCTGATGCAAGGGACTTTCTTCCCAGACCAGAAAATTACTGTGGGGGGTGTTGAAATGCCGATCGTTATCCTTGGGGACCCAGCCTACCCCTTAATGCCCTGGCTTATGAAGCCATACACGGGATCCCTGGACAGGAGTCAGGAGCTGTTCAACTATAAGCTGAGCAAGTGCAGAATGGTTGTGGAGTGCGCATTTGGCCGTCTTAAAGCCAGGTGGAGAACCCTACTTACTTGCTCAGACCTCAGCGAAAGAAATGTGCCCATTGTTATTGCTGCTTGCTGTGTGCTGCTCAATCTCTGTGAGAGCAAGGGGGAGAGGTTTATGGCGGGGTGGGAGGCAGAGGCAAATGTCCTGTCCGCTACTTACGAGCAGCCAGACACCAGAGCAAGTACAAGAGCGCACCAGGAAGCGCTGCGCCTCAGAGAAGCCTTGAAAAACAGTTTTGTGACTGGCCAAAATGCTGTTGAAAACCCGCTCCCTTGCTCTGCTCAGCGATAAGCCTCCTACCCTCCTTATCCCCTCCCCCCCACCATTTGCAGAGTAAATGAAGTCACTTTTTAAAAAAACATGCATTCTTTAATGATTCTTCACAAACAAAGGGGAAGACTGGCAAGATAGCCCAGAATGCGTGGGTGAGGAGGAAAACCAGTCGGTGTGGTGGATGGGAGGAGAGGGGGACAAAGACACAGCACATTTTAAAACTTTTCTGATAAACTAAGCCGCATGCTGCTTGTGTTGTATTGTGGGGTAGAGTGGGTCGGTTCCCGGAGCCTCCCCACCCCCCGCGTTCTCACCCCGCGTCTGGAACTTGGGGAGGAGGGGAGATGGTAACACAGAGGCTGCAGGGGCAATCTTTGGTCCTGCTGAAGCTTCACCAGACACCAGAGCATGTCACTTTGATCCTCCATTATCCGCAGCATTGCTTCCATCCTCCTTTCTTACTGCTCCTGCCATCTCTCCTCCCATGCTGCTACTGATGCCCTGGACTCTAAAAGGCTTTGCCTCCATGTGCTCTGGGACTCTAAAAAATTTTCTCTCCATGCGTTGTTTCGAGCTGCCTCGCTGCAGGAAAAATGCATGAGCTCGGCAAACAAATCTTCTCTTGGAGTGACAAAGAGTCCTGTGGCACCTTAAAGACTAACTAAAGTTTTAGAGCATAAGCTTTCATGGGCTAATACCCACTTCGTCGGATGCAGGCAGTGGAAGTATCCAGGGGCAAGTATCTATCTGCCTGTAGTTTTCCTGTACAGACATCACATCAGACACCCTCTCCCAGGGCCAGGCAACAGAAACCACCATGCAGGCGGCCATGGTAAGCCACATTCTTTCGGTTTGATCCACATTCTTTACACCAATGCGCTCCTTTCCCACAGTAACCCCGCCCCCACCACCACGTAGCTCCCTGCTGGTGCAACACAAGCAGCCCCCAGCGTTTTCTCTACCTCCTAACCCCCTTACCCTGCTGCTCTCATGGAGGTTTCCTGCTACTGCACCACAACCCACAGTAACCCCCCGCCCGCACCGCGTGGCTCCCTGCTGGTGCAACACAAGCAGCCCCCAGCATTTTCTCTACCTCCTAACCCCCTTACCCTGCTGTTCTCATGGAGGTTTCTCTCCCCCCGCACAAACACACACATGCCGCTTGGGATACTGTGGGGAGGATTCCTTCACAGTCAGCTATATGAGCAGCCCAGCTGGAACGTCCAAAATTGACTGTCCTCTATTTCAAACAGGCTACCGTGAATGATATCACTCTGCTGAGGATTACACAGAGAGATAAAGAACAGATGTTGCTGGAATCGAAGCAACAACCAGGAGCATATGCTGCCATGCTGTGTTATGCAATGGTCCCAGAATACCTGATCCCAGGGTGGCGTGGTAAAGTCTGCTACTATGGAGGAAGAAATAAGGCTGTTCTCCCCAGAAACCTCCTGCAAAAGGTTCAACGCTGTCTGCAGGACAGCTTCATGGAAATTTCCATGGAGGATTACTGCTCCATCCCTGAATACATTGACAGACTTTTCCAGTAGCTGTTCTAGCCATGCATGCATTCCAAGTTAATCATTAATAAACGCTTCCTTTTAAATCATGCCGTATCCCTAAAGAGACACTCACCAGAAGTACCTTCGCTGACTTCTCCATCTGGGCTACCGCCTTGGGAGGGTTCTGAGGGTATTGGCTCCAGGGTGATAAACAGTTCCTGGCTGTCTGGGAACAGAGTCTCTCCACTTGCTTGCTGCTGCGTGGTATCATCTTCCTGATCAGCTTCATCATCATCTGAATCGTCATTCCTCACCATTACCCCATCAGAGGAGTCCACGGACACCGCTGCAATGGTGGTGGGAGCCCCCCCACCCCAGTATTTGATTCAGTTCGTTGTAAAAGTTGCATGTCCACGGCAGTGCCCCAGAGCGTCTATTTGCCTCTTTTGCTTTCTGGAACACTTGCCTCAGCTCCTTAATTTTCACGCGGCACGCCTGTGCCTCCCTGCTGTGGCCCCTATCCAGCATGGCCTTGGAGACTCTGGCAAACGTGTTGGCATTCCGTTTGTTGTTACAGAGTTCTGCCATCACGGATTCCTCTCCCCAGATAGTGATGAGATCCAGCACCTCCTGTGTGGACCATGCTGGAGCTCTTTTGCGCTGGTTGGTCTCCTGTGCTGAAGAGCTCTGCATAGTGAGTGTCCTGTGCAGGTGAGCTTGCCACGCTGGCCAAACAGGAAATGAAATTCAAATGTTCCCAGGGCTTTTCCTGTCTACCTGGCCAGAGCAGCGAGTTCAGACTGCTGTCCAGAGCGGTCACAGTGGAGCATTGTGACTGCTGTCCAGAGCAGTCACAATGGAGCACTGTGGGATAGCTCCCGGAGGCCAGTAAAGTCTGCATGCATCCTCACTAAGCCACAGTTGACCCAGAGCTGTCGATTTAAGCGTTAGTCCCCTGGTTTTGGTGGAGTACAGAAATTGATTTTGAGAGCCCTTTAAATCGACTTAAATGGCTACTGTGTGTGGACAGGCGCAGGGTTATGTCAATTTAACGGCACTAAAATCGACATTAACTCGTAGTGTAGACCAGGCCTGTGAATACGTTTGTTTCCCAGATCAGTTGAAAAGAGCTCTATTTAAGCTTGGGAGCTTCGCGCTCTCTCTCTCTCTCTCACACACACTCAGAAGTAAGTCCCATAAAAAATATTACCTCACTCACTTTGTCTCTCTAACATCCTGGTACTAAAGAGGGACATAGCCATGGATGGGCCTGAGTGGGCCGCGACCACCCACTTAGCGTACAGGCCCACCCAAAGTTGCGAGGGGTGGAGTGCTGCCAAAGCAGACCAGAGCATCCCTCAGGCACCAGAAATCCAGGGCAGAGCGATGCACCCTCCCTTCAAAAAGCTGTGCTCCGGCCGTGCTGCCTTGCCATTTTCGGAGCTGCCCCATGTGCTTGCCCAGCTTGGCAGGTGAAGCCTTGTGTCTGGGGGCAGTAGGGCTAGGAAGAGCGGGTGGCATTGGTGGAGACTCAGAGCTAGCACATCTGTCATTGCCCATCCACCTGAAAGTCAGAGCCCACCCAATTTTCCACTCCTAGCTATGCCATGGGGACCAACATGGCTACAGCAACTCTGCATATAAAGAGAGGGAGAAAATGAGCAACTTGAACTGAGTAAAAAGGGCACTGGGTAGTAAAATGAGACTAGCAAAGAGCAATGGTGCCATTTCAGATATTTCTTTAGAGGAGGGGCAAATTCCACTTGTCCCCCGGTCTGCTCCCTCCTTCTGCAAGAACCCTGCGTCTACCTCTCCCCTACCCACACAACCCATGAGCCAGTGCCACCAGGAGTCAAGTTCTTAGAGAAATCCCTGAACTCTACCATATGGGAACAGACTCACAACACCATTTGGCCCAGCCACCTATCTGTACAGAGGGGCAGCCAGGTCAAAGTTCAATGGCAGTGTGACAAAACACCCAGTGCAATGCTACGGACCGCTCCAGAGCAGCTGTACTGATTAGTAGGGGGCCATTGTTTACAAGTGTCAGGCCCTGACCACCACCCCACTACCCCTGGCTCCACAGCCTATTGAATGTTGAGAAAGTGTGAAAAACCTTGGTGCAAGGTGGGGGGGTGGGTGGAAGAAGCACACCCTCATTGGCATCACCGCAGAGAAGTAAGAGGAAGCTGAACTGGGGAAAGCTATAGAAGAAGAAAGTGTATATGAGTGAAAAAGAGAATCAGAACATTTTGAAATTTTGACAGAAATGAATATTAGGAATTTTAACATTTTAATATGTTTTGTGAGGAGCTCCAATTAATGTAAATATTACATAGACTCACCCACACCCACTGTAGTCAGGGTTTTGTGGCTCTTTTTCAACTTGTAAAATTAGGCGTGTGAGAAAAGACAGGGTGTGGTCAAAGTGAAACTTCCTGACACATTTCTCCAGACTGTGCAACAGATGAAGACAGTCACCAGCTCCGGAAACATTTTCATTCTCTCTGAGTGCATTGCGAAGAGAAATTAGTGTTCCGTGACTGAGCCAGCTGTAGCCAAGAGTGCCAGGCTTCCAAATAAGGATGATCATTTGATTGTCAATTTAGAGATGAATCCTTGCTGTAAGAATTAATATAAAGCGCAAAATTCAGAGGCGGTGTGTAAGGCTGGGTAAACTAGACAGCCCGTCACTTAGTTTAGCTCATTCCTGAATTGACATGCCTGTACAGAAGTGTAAGGTGCTCCTCTCTGCAGACTACCCATATTGCAGGTTACAATGTGGGGGCAAGCAGCCTTTATGGAGCCACTTTTCTCCCTCCAGCCCAGATCAGTGTGGAAAGGGGTGTTTTATTTCTCCCTTTGCCCACACCGATTTGGCCATCCCAGCAGAGCCAGCATGGCCGCCAGTAATCTCCACCCTTGGTGCTTGCAATTTACCAGAACAAGTTTTCTCAAGAGATTTTTTTTCTGAATGTGGCACTTTGCAGAATTGGGCCCTGTGTGTGCAGCCCACAAATGAAATCAGCCAAGGCTGAAACTAGCATCTATTATGAGTTAGGACATGTTTACACAGGGATGAAAGACTTGTGGCTTGCCTGCAGCTGGCCTGGTCAGCTGACTCGGGCTTGTGGGGCTAAAAATTGCTGTGTACATGTTTGCGCTCAGGCTGAAGCCCAAGCTGTGGTAACCTCCACCCTCACAGGGTCCCAGAGCTCAGGCTCCAGCCCAAGCCTGAACATCTACACAGCTACTTTTCAGCCCTGCAAGCCTGAGTCCTGCAAGCCAGCGTCAGCTGACCCAGGCCAACTATAGGTTATTGCTCTCTGTGGAGACATACCCTTCATGGCAGCACTTCTTCCAGGCCACTCAAAAGGAAGTCTCCTTTATTAATATTTATTTAAGAACATAAGAATGGCCATACTGCGTCAGACCAAAGGTTCATCCAGCCGACTATCCTGTCTGCCGACAGTGGCTAATGCCAGGTGCTCCAGAGTGAGTGAACCTAACAGGTAATGATCAAGTGATTTCTCTCCTGACATCCATCACCCACCTCTGACAAACATTCCTTACCCATCCTGGCTAATAACCATTAATGGACTTAACCACCATGAATTTATCCAGTTTTGTTTTAAACCCTGTTATAGTCCTACCCTTTACAACCTCCTTAGGCAAGGAGTTCCGCAGGTTGACTGTGCATTGTGTGAAGAACTTCCTTTTATTTGTTTTAAACCTGCTGCCCATTAATTTAATTTGGTGGCCCCTAGTTCTTATATTATGGGAACAAGTAAATAACTTTTCCTTATTCACGTTCTCCACACCACTCATGATTTGTAGTGTGGTAGAATTTGTGAGCTCTACTCATGGATCAGGGCCTCATTGTGCTAGGTGTATACAAACACAGAGCAAAAAGACAATCCTTTCCCCCAAAGTGCTTCCATCTTCTCTGACAAGCTAGCAGGATCTGTTGTAAGATTTTTTCAGCCTCTCTGCCAATCTTACAGAAGGTGTAATGGAGAATTGCAACAGACCATTTACAGCCAGGGATCATTATAGTTCAAACATGAGAACAAACACAAATGAACCTGAGTCATTAACTCAACCATGTTACTTATATTCATAATGGTTCCTCAGAGCAGCCCTGAGAAATTCACTACTTTTGTTTCAGGGAATTTACACAAAGCTTTCACAAGCATACCCAGTATCCCTTTCCCTCACCTCACCTGATCCCTAAAAAGGAAAACATTTCACATTATTCTTAGCTGCAACAAATTTTCTATTTTCTCATCAGAAATATATGAACATGGACTTTTTTCATTTTTGTGAGTGAGAAGCTACTGACACTCAATAATGGGCCCATTTTCACAAGGAAGTGTGCCAGATTATGCTAAAAATTGTGTGGAGATGGGCTACTTTTTGAGATTTTAATGCATTTTAATGACTTTTGAGTAGGTGACACAAATGTCAGAGATTTTTCACTTCTCAACTCTTCACGACTGTCTGAAATTGTGGATAGTATTTAAAAGAATCAAGCAGGAAAAACACTAGTGCTTTCTCAGGTTAATTCAGGGGTTAGCCTGCTGACTCCTACAGAACACTTTACAATGGGTGTGGCTAGCAAAAACACACCTGCTAAGCTACCGAAATAGTTACTGTGTATTGCATGTAATTATGAATAATAAGGTAAGACTAAAACTAATCTTTTTGTGGTTTTGTGAGATGCTTATCATCGTGGTATTTAAATTGAAACCTACTGTACTGTAGCTATGTGATGAGTCTAGATTAAAATTGTCAAGAATCAGAGGGTTAGCCATGTTAGTCTGGAATTGCAGAAGTGACAAAGAGTCCTGTGGCACCTTAAAGCCTAACTAAAGTATTAGAGCATAAGCTTGGCTTATGCTCTAATACTTTAGTTAGTCTTTAAGGTGCCACAGGACTCTTTGCCACTTAGGTTAAAATTGACACTCATATTCACTTTTCATTTAGTCACTGCTCCCACTCATACCCTCTCTGCAACGATTCTGTTGTTACTTGAAACAGACATTCTTTTGAAACAGAAGGAATTTCAGGATCTACCAGTTGTGTCTGGCAGCAGAGGAGGTGTGCATTTGCTAGCCACACCTGCTATAGTATGCTCTGCAGCAGCTGGAAGATTAATAGCTATTTTCTGTTAATGATACATTTTAAAGATGGACCAAAATACCTATAGCTTAATGAAGAAAAATGCTGAATAAATGAGTTCAATTCATTTCCAGTTTTAGTTACCCATTCACAAAAAGCAAGCATCTTTTTTCAGAAATGCTCATCTAGTGTTCCCCCCACCCCCATCTCTTATTTCATAGGAACCGCATTAAACCTAGGAGTTGGTCCACCGGGGCCTGGGTTTTAATCTCTGCACTCCGCCAAGGCCACTGCAGTTCCAGATGATCTTATTAAAGTATGTACTATGGCCTGTGGCGGGATAAGATTAGGAAGCCAAAAGTATTTATGTTCTCTAGCCGCAAAGCTCGTATTGCCTTTACCATTTTGTAACAAAACCACAATTATCACAGGCTGATTTTGACAGAAATTCAAGACTGCGCAATAAAAAATGATGAGTTGAAAGTGCATGTAAACTGGCTGCCAGATACAACAGGACTGTAAATAGCACAGTCTGTGTTCAGCAGAAATTGTCATTTTCAGATTAGTTTTGCTTGCCTATCTAATCAAATTTTCTGCCCCTCCCTCCCCCCGCCCCACTTTTTAAAAAATCTATATTATTAGGTTCTTTTTACATGTTCAGCTTAGGGTTTAATAGTAACCATCTGCTAGCACTAAATAACCTCCTAGGTGGCTACTTTGCACAGGAAATTATTTATTAGGCATCTTCTAAGTGATGATTCCCAGCTTTTCAGAAAACTATGCCACTTCACCAGAAAAAGCTCACAGGTATACCAATCTGCTGTCTCTTTATCCTTCCCCATCCCTGCATCTAAAGACTTCCTCACACCCTTCCCCAGTAGCTAGTAACCATTTGTCTCTTCTGTTTACCATTGACTCCTTGCTCACCCTTTCCCTGTGGTTTCCCCCGCCCTGAAGAATTTGAAGTCCAGCTGCTCTTCTGCACCCCAGTGATACATCTACCAGCCTTCCCACACAAAGCCTTTGCAGTTCTCCATGTGCCCACACATGATGTAGCATGGCTTGCACTCTACCGGGAGTCATCAAATGGCAGCATGCTCAGAGGAAGTAGTGCTGCCAGTGGAAAGGTTGGTGGCTCAGAGGAGCAATGAAGAGATGCAGGACTATTTATGTGAAGGTGTTTGACTTCACACTACTGTGATGTCTCTTCTGCATGGAAATTCAGCACCTTCGGGGCTGAGTAGCCTTTCTCCTTCCACTCTGCTATCAGCAAATACCAGCTTTGAGGACAATGGCCGGGAAACCCCATGAGGTACGAATAACAAACAAATCACTTGCTGGAAAGTCAATATCTAAGTTGAAAGATGCAAATCTACTCTGTATATTAAAAGGTGAAAAATAATGGGTTGACTAGAGCTGGGGGGGGGGGGGAACAGTTTTTCCATCCTGTGAGAATCTTTGAGATTTCAAAAATATTTCCCATCCCAAATCAGGACAAAAAGGCAAAAAAATCTCAAAAATTTGCATGAACCAAAAAAATCTGAAAAAATTCAGATTGGGTCACTGATTTTTGAGACTCAAAAATTTTTGTATTGATTTTGATCTTTTATTTGTATTTTTTATATATATTAATGTAAAGTTGTAAATGAAAAGTCATTTTGACCCCAAAAAAACTGAAAGTTTTATTTAGAAAAATGTTGAAGTGGGACACTTACACACTTCCAACCCACTTTCAAAAATATTGGAAATGTGAAAATCATTGAAATGCCCCTTTCCCATAAACAGTTTCACTTTTGACAAATCAGCATTTTCCAAGAAAAAAGTTTTACAGAAAAATTCTCAGCTAGCGCTAGTGTTACCAAAGTGCTATTATTAATGGGGCTGGTCCTTCCCCTACATCTTGGTAACCACAGAGGGAGCAGGGACTGTCCTGATGGTACCATTTACTCTACAAGGTTTTTCTTGCACAATTTACTCTGTAACCTTCCATTGAAGGAGAAGGTTTGGCCTTCCATAGAAGAAAGCTAGGGTCTGACCCTCACATCTCTGACATGCTCATACTTACTGCAAACGGCATGGAACATATGGCCATGTACGAGAACAGTTGCAAGTTGGTGATGTCCATTAGTTTCAACAAACTACTGCAGTTCCCTTAAAACAAAAGTGCTTCACCACATCAATTGCAATTCTTTGTTCTTTTCAGGAAGACTTAAAAGATCATTTCAGGAGGTCCAGGACTGCAAAGGTCTAATCACTGTGGATTCTTACGATGAAAAACTAACAGGATTTTGAGACTGAAATTTCATGCGAGCAGATGTCACGCTTCAGCAAGAAGGTAATCTCTATTTCTAAATCTGCAAAGCCCAACAGGCAGGAAAAGCTTTAGGAAAAGTAATATGTGCTACTGAGTTTAACTTTGGAGAAAGTATTTTAAAAAACAATGCCCTAGTGTTTCATTTTATAATAAAGAAATTTATACAAAGCTCTGGAGAGACAATTTCTTATGTAAACCTATGCGAGACGGGCAACACCACCTTTTAGAGAACAGGACTGGTTTGGGGCATGCTTTCAGAAAGCCATGAACTCTAATAAGGCCCCAGTTCAAAGAGGTGCATACGCACATCCCTAACTTTAAGAATGTGTGACTAGTCTTGTTGAAGCCAGTGAGTTTAAAGTTAGATATGTGCTGAATTAGAGCTTAAGGCAGGAACAAGTCCCTTTGCTATACTACTGTTCACGTGAAGAGTCTCCAAGTATTGTATATTTTATTTTTTCAGTTCTTTTTAATGCCACTCAATGACATTCTGTTTGTTCTAAATATAGTAATCTGTTAAATGAAAGTCTTTATTTAGGATGTGAATAACACAGTGTGTGAACACTAAAGGCTGGTAGGTGCCCATGCTACAACAATGCATTAACAAAGAACAGTAAGTGGAAACTGGAGTTTCTGTGGAATATGATGCAAAGCAGAATCTTTACAGGAATCAGGAAATGCCACTGAAAGAAGATAATCCTTTATCATTGTATTGGTTGACCTAGAATTTTATAGCCCTTTGGGGTAGGAATAATAAAAGACTCATCATGGGGCTACCTCCCTTAGACTTAACTTTACCAGGCTGTAACACTGTTTGATGCAGGTGTAAATATCATGCTAGAAATTAGGAGAGTGACTTGTTGCTCAGGAATTTGGCCTACTATTAACAACAGGTTACACCTCAGTAGTCCTTTCCACCAAAGGATTTCAAATCACTTTGCAAACAGTCAGTTAAATCTCACAACAGACACTTTTTGCAAAAATATTCAGGTGGTCAAAAAACCCAATTTTCTGTTAGAAAAAATTGATGGAATATTTTGCACCACCCCTTGATCCCCAACCGATTGCTATAATTGACTTTAATGAATTAGGTAAAGTAACAAATATCAATCCCACGTGGTCTATGGGTAAGATTTCTTTTCTAGACACAAAAAAATAGAGCTTTAACAGTTATGGAAGCTGAGATTTTTGGTAAAGAGGAGTGCACCGTACTATTTTCTGCTTTTCTTTCTGCTAGAACAATATGGGGCACATTATATGGATTTTATAGCAGCATCCATTTTAAGCAGTTACAAGGATTGAACAATGAGACCCACCCTCGCAAGTGCAAGGATTTTTTTAAAAGGCAAACCCCTAGAAAGATATGATTTAGAGATAAAAGTGCCCACTCAAAATGGGAAATTCAACTCAATGCAGAGGACCTGAACAGAACCCAGAGGGCCAACTTCACTGCTGTTGTAAATCACTATAGCTCCAAGTGTGCATGCTAAAACTGTTGCAGCGCTAGCTGAGATTTAACAGAAGCTTTTGGATGATGCTGTAATACACACTTCTCCTTTTAAAATTCATAGTCTTAATCTAACCCATTCACCAGTGAATTCTGTGCTATCACATAGAGGTTTAAGACACTATTAATACAATACGGGGAAAGGACTCAGTCAAGATACTGATGATGAAATTATTGTATCTCGCTGTTCCAGTTAATGATTTTTGTAATGATAATAGCATCAGTGAATTGTGGGATGACATGCTTCCCTCTGTTGTGCTGTATGAAGAAATGTATTACAAACTAATTCAGTCCCATGTGCTGGGGCTTGAGGGGGAGCGGGAAATGTCTGGTGGTAGGATGCTATAAGCCTCAAATCCCCCAGAAGCAGCAGGCTCACAACATATACAAGGAGTGCTACACACTATGCGTGGGTCAGAAACAAGGTGAGAGGTGTCTTCCACAAAGACCTGTGATGTTGCAGAACACAGGAAAGGGGCATCTAAAGTTCCTGCTGCTCCTGGCAGCCATAGCTTGCCATGCAATGTGACTGGACTACTGAGCGTTAGAGAGAGGAAAGAAGCATCAGGGAACCACACACAGAACAGACATGGCAAAGGTGCAGGGGGGGACATGCAATGGGGATCCACAGCTACAGCTCTTTCCGTGCACATAAAATTGTGATGTCCACACGTGCTCTCAGAGGCTGCACTAAAAGTGGGCATTTGTTTGTGGAATATGCACTGGTTCTTCTAGTCTACATGTCTTCTTGTAAACCCATTTTCTGCTCAGCTGTGGACATGCTGCAACATGATTTTCCTTTGTACATTTTGGCATCTCTAGCTACCTACTGCACTGTTTTGTGTGAGAGCACACCAAGCAGCTCTGAATAAAAAAAAAATCACAAGAAAAATGACGTGGCTCACCATCATTATGACTTGTCAAATCATAGTCTCTTTGGGTAAGTTTTTGTTTTTAATACTCTGGTCTTTGCATATAGCAACAAAATAATTTCTAAGTAAGTTTTCACAGTTTGAACTTTAGCTGAATTTAAATGGAGCTTTATTTACATGCTGCACTATCCATCTTATAATGCAAATTGCTTTATCCTAATTAAAATCTGATTCATTTTTACTTTCTGTGAGTTATTCAAAGATTGCAGAAGAGCAGAATTAAATAGGACGGCTTACTCAAGCTACCTTTGCCAATTTTATTTAGGCTGATTGGTGTATTTCTGTGGGGTAGGGTGGGGGTGGTTAAGATTTGGGGCCATGCTAACTCTGATGTACCCCTAGAGATCTACACCAGCTGGAGGAGTGGTGTTGTCATACTAGTATTCAAAAAGGATGACTGAGGGAACTATAGGCCGATTAGCCTGACATCAGTCCCAACAAAATAATGGGGAAACTTGTATGGATTCAGTTACTAAATAATTAAAGGCTAGTGATATAACTAATGCAGGTCAATGTGATTTTATGGACAATAGATCTTGTCAAACCAACTGGATTTCATTCTTTGATGAAATTACACATTTGGTTGCTAAGGGTACGTGTGTAGATATAATATACTTAAACTTTTGTGGGGTATTTTACTTAATATCCCAAGATATTTTGATTAAAACATTAGTACTATTCAATACCAATAAAGCACGTGTAAAATAGATTAAGAACTGCTCTCAAAATGTAGTGGTCAGTGGAGAATTGTCATTGAATGGGTGTGTCCTAGTGGGGCTCTGCAGCCATTGGTACAAGGCCAGGCGCTATTTAACATTTTCCTCAGAAACCTGGAAGTAAATGTAAAATCACTGCTGATATAAATTGTGGCTGATACAAAGATGGCAGAGTGATAAATGACGATGCCAGGGAAAGCCTACAAAAAATTTTGAATTTCTTGGCCCAGTCAAACAAAGTTTGTTTTAATACAGCCAGATGCATACATGTATGTGCATCCAGGAAAAAGGGAATGCAGGCCATACTCACAGAATGAGGGATTGTATCCTGGAAAGCAATGACTGAACAGGATTTAGGGAGTCATAGGGGACAAGCAACTGAACATGAACTCCCTGCGCAGGATGTAGCAAAAACAGGGCTAATTTTCTCCTTGGATGTATAACAGGGGAGTAAAAAGTAGCAAAAAAAAGAGGTGAGTTTACCTTTGTCTACTGCACCAGTGAGACTGCTACTGGAATTCTGCACACAACTATGGTGTCCACATTTTTAAAAGGAGGTAGAAAAATTGGAGAGGATTCAAACAGCCACAAAAATGATTGAGAGCTGGAGAAAATGATTTACAGCGAGAGACTTAGCGCTCAATATGTTTATCTTATCAAAAGGAAGATTGAATGGTGATTTAATTACAGTGTACAAGTCCAGGGCTCTGTAATCTAGCAGCAAAAGGCATAACTACCACTGGCTGGAAGCTAGACAAATTCAGATTAGAAATAAATGCACATTTTTTAACCAAGATGATGATTAATCATTGGAACATGCTGCCAAGGGATGTGGTGTCTTCAAATCAAAGTCGGATGGAAGAGAAGCTTTAACCAAATACAAGTTATTTGTCTCAATACAGGGATAACTGTTTGAAATGTAATGGTCGGTGGTATACAGAGGGTCAGACTAAATGATCTAATGATCCCTTTTGGCCTTAAACTCTGTGACTCTATAAAGCGTAGACTTTGCTGGGGAGCAAATCAAAGCTGGACTATATAGTAGTGTCATGAGTTAGATTTCTAAACCCAGATTTAGAGATTAGAAATTCTAGCTGAAGCCATAGAATGTTACATGTTTAAAACTTGACGGGATTTTAGTGATATATGAACATTTTACTGTATCTTATTAGCCAGTGGTTTTCATACTGTAGTCTGTGGACCCCTGGGGGGGTCTCCAGACTATGTCTAAGGGGGTCCGTGAAAGATTGTCGTTACCGGAGAACAGTAGGCTTCAATTTATGATCTGCAGACCCCTGGAGGTTCACAGACTATGTCTAAGCTTTCTAAAGGGAGCCACACCTCCATTGGAAATCTTTTAGGGATCTGCAAATGAAAAAAAAAAAAAGGTGGAAAACCATTGTTAGCATTGCTAGTGTGAATGCCGTGAATGTCCGTTAACAAAATCAATCAGGATAAACAACGGCTATGAAGAAAGAGAGTAAGTGGGTTTACAGATTAATTCAAAGAGAATAGTCTATGTATGGAGGACAGCAAAGAGCCATTTGTGGGAAATCAAATGAACCATCAAGGCTGGCATCATTGCTGGTGTGAAGCAGACAGGGTGACATGATAAAAGACAATAGCAGATCAGTCTGGAGGGGCAAACTGTAGTAGAAGATCGGGGGCGCTAGCCTACTGGAGGTTTTCAACATGAGCAGGAATGATGGTCAGAGCAACATGACGCCAGGTGAGTTTCTGTGCAGTGGTTCTGAGGCACCACATTGAACTCACAGTCCAGCGGAGAGGGCATCAATGGTGCCTTTCCACCACCTTTGGGCTTGGCCAACCCTGGGCTATTTTGGGGGCTGGAGAAGACCTTGGATCCTGGCTAGTTTACAGCAGATTCCCTTATGGAGCATAAAACTGCTGGGACTCTCCTCAGCTCAGCATTACCGTCAATGCACACTTCCAGCCCACCCCCCCACCCCATGCCAGGGATTGCAAAGAGGACTCTGGAGGTAGCCTTACAGCTTTGCTATGCAGTGCCTATACATGAAGGGCATCCACCCATGGTCTGAACCAGGACTAGTCAGGCTCCTTTATTTCACACCAACCATTCAGGCCATGCCTGTTCCTTTGCCTTTTCAAATGTTTCATAAAAAGCACTTTCCATTTCTTTTTCAAACAGCACTAGTAAAAACTAGTCACATAAGCAGGTGTTCCTGCGCCAACCCCACTGAAATGAGGAAATCAAGGATGCTGCTCTTTGGGACATGAACTGATTCTTTTTTACTCCCTCCACCTGCTACCACCTTTTCGAGGTTTTACACCGCCAGTTCCCATAGCAGCTGTTGTTGAGCCTGCATTAAAAACCATAGTAAAATACTTTTCCCAAGAAATTCTGTAACAGGTTGTCCTTCCTCACTCTTAAAAGTCCACGTCTGATTACACCGATGAAACCCAACTGCATTGCTGAGCAATAACGTTCCTAGTGTCAGTGTAAAATACTGTAATTATAGGGCTTACACTGTACACCAAGCCAATAGCATGCTCAGTGTAACTTGTCCTGGACGAAAGCATTGTAGCTGCTTCAGCAGCGAGGCCTTATAGGTGCTAGCCCTTGTGGGGGGGGCCCAATAATCACTCAGACAAGGGAAAGGATTTTGCTAGGGCTGACAAGAAAGGGGCAAGGTTGCAAATACCTTAAGTAGCAAGGTTTAACCAGTTACAGTTCAAAGCACACAATAGGAGTTCTTTTTGTGGGGCCCTGCTGGGGAATGGGGAGGGACGGGGGGCAGCATGGTGCACCCTTCAAAAGGACTCTTCCATCCAATATCATACCAGAGAGAAACCCTAGAACAGGCAGCAGCTGGGACTCCTCAAGTCTAGGCCTGCCCGACCTCCCCGCCCCCCCGCCTTTTAAGGGGCAAGCTCAAGCACCTAGCCTGAGCCATCTCATCTACACTGCTACTTTTAGCGCACTACCTTGGGCAGCGCTAGCATGAGTCTGTCTACACACAATGTGACTCTCACCTTCCAGCTGCACAGACATATCTCTAGTGAGCCTTTACACATGCAGGGCTCAACAGAGCCTCTGGCCCCAAAATTAGCTGCAGCTGATGAAGTCTTTGCCCAGCATTACACCATCAGAAAATGTGACAGGAAAGCAATCCAATGTGTCACGTGTGTAAATGCAACAGCTCATGTAGTCAGCTTGTACAAAATAGAAGTTCTTCAACTTGCTCTGCTGGTGAGCTCACTTGTCAAGGCCAAATAGACTGAATCAAAGCCCTCCTCACCCAAGACATTTCCAGTGAAAATTACCATTGACTCCAGTTACTGATCAGATTCCTCTCCCCTGGCCCTCCAACAACAAGTATGCAGGGAAACATGTAGGACAATAACAAAAACATGCTGAGACAAAAGTTTGCAGGCTGCTTGGTCTCTTCTATCGCTGCACCTGAATTTCTGGCACACACTGGTTTCCCCCCCCGTGACAGGACAGAGGTTTTAAAAACCTCTAATACCTGCTAAAGACTCTTCTTCCAGATAGCATGACTGGGTTAAAGGACTAAACACACCTGAGCAGGGAGCACAGCTGAAGGCACTAATTAAGACACACTCAGTGCAACCTACTGAGCCAGGTGGGACCACCTGGTTGGGTTGATGACTGGGGAAGAGTATAAACCCAGGGAAGAGCTCAGAAAGAGAAGGCTAGCCAGGCAGGATGGGATGGGATGGGATGGGAATGGGGTGGGGGGCGGGGGGGGAATCTAGCTCTGCCTCTACTGGGTGACACAGGCCTCAAGGGCCCAGAGTATCTGTTGAGGGGGGTCAGTGAGGGGCCTGGTTTTGGGGAAGTTTAGACTGTATCAGTGCTGTGAATAAAAGAGCATGGGTGATGCACCAGAGATGAGTGTCTGAGACCCTTTCTTTGACCTGCCTATGCACAGGGACTGGGGGAAGGAAACCTGTGTTGGCCTGTGACAGCCCTCCCTCTCTCCCCATTAATGTTTCAGACAAGTATAACGATTCCCAGCTCTACCTCCACGTGACGGGTTTGTAGGCAATGCATTATAGTCCAATAGGTAGGACTCATGACACTGCTAAAGTGCTCAGTATTCCTCCTACCCTCTGGAGCAGAGGCTTTGCAGCCAGCTAACTAGAGTTCTGTGATTTTTCTTATTTGGGACAAGGAGTTTCCTAAGGTTAGAAGATAAATCTGAGGCCGGGAAAAACCCAAGAAAGGCTCAGGCCCATAGTCACAAAGGGACTTAGGCACTTTGGGAACAGCATTGCAATCTACAAAACCTGAGTTAGGCTCCTTGTATGATGAATGGGGAGAACTAGATGCCTATGCATGTGATCCACAGCCTACGATGCTAGGTGGGGAGCTACTGAGACACTCCATCATGGATTTGGTAGTCCTGGTACTGTAGTTAATAGGGTGGATGTTAGGGGATGTTAAAAAAGGGTGTTATAGGCCACTTGATATCCTTAAGAAGAAACCCTTTGGCCTATAGGCCAAAGGTGGTACTGGTGATTTTTAAAAACAAAAAAACATGAGCAAGAGCATAAATTATATAGTTCGGCTGGTCTGGCTGCCACTGAATTTAAACACCTTGCAAATCCAGAAGGAAAACATTTGTGAATGTTAACATCTGCTCACAGACTCTCTCCTGCAGTAGAGTATCTCTGCTTTGGGACGGGGGGGGGCTAAAATAAATTCTGTACGCCTAGGATGATCTAGATGAGGGGGTCTCAAACATGCAGCCCACGGGCCGCATGCAGCCCACCAAGCCCTTCCCTGCGGCCCGCGATGCTCTCCCCACCCCCCCAAGCTCCACCGCGGCCCCCCCGCCAAGCTCCCCTTGGCCTCCCAGCCCCCCCCGCCAAACTCCCTGCAGCTCCCCCACCAAGCTCCCCGAGGCCCCCCCCAAGCTCCCCGAGGCCCCCCAGCACCCCCCCGCCAAGCTCCCCGAGGCCCCCCCCAGCTCCCCTTGGCCCCCCAGCACCCCCCTGCCAAGCTCCCCGCAGCTCCTGCCAAGCTCCCCACCAAGCTTCCCATGGTTCCGTCAAGCTCCCTGAGGCCCCCAGCCCCTCCGCCAAGCTCCCCGCGGCTCCTGCCAAGCTCCCCCCACCCCACCCCCCGCCTCCTCCCTGTGTACATCCAGGCGCTTAGGACTTTCCAGGAGGGAGTGGGGAGGAGTGGGGAGCTGCGCGCTCAGGGGAGGAGGCAGGGCAGGGGTGGGACCTCATGGAAGGGGTGGAGTGGGGGCGGGGCCGGGGGCAGTGGGGGGGGGCATGTCAGTGATGCAGCCCTTGGGCCAATGAACTAGTCCTCATGCGGCCCTCGTAGTCATTTGAGTTTGAGACCCCTGATCTAGATCATAAGTTATATAGCTTCACTGGTCTGTCTGTCAGTGAATTTAAACGCCTTGCAGATCTGGAAGTAAAACGTTTGTTAGTCTCTGAGATGTCACAAGGCCTCCTCGTCGTTTTTGCTAACACAGACTACCATGGCTATCGCTCTGAAACATCTGTTCACAGCCACGCTCCTGCAGTAGAGTATCTCTGCTTTGGGAGGTCGGCTCCAATAAATTCTGTAAGCCTGGTATGGGCTGTAGTTTAGTGTAATTAATCTGTCCTTGAGCGTTGCTGGATGCAGCTGTTGAAATATGAACGAGTCTTTGACCAAGAGGCATGATTATAAACTGGAATGCATATAGGATCCCTGCGGGCTCAGAGCTGCACATATTTTATGATTAAGGTGGGAGTGAGGAAATGCAGGTTACTGTGCTAGAAGGCAGGGAACTGATATACAGAGTAGGAATGTGTGGGATGCTTGGGTCAGTAACTAGAGAGAGACTGGTGGGGGTTAGCTTCAGGGGCAGGGAATGTTTTCCCTTGTGCTGAGACAGTGCCTAGCACATTGTAGACACTACTAGCATACAAATATATAATAATTAAAGGAGCTGATCACTGGTATAAATTGTAGCCTCTCTGATGATCTGCTAACTGGTACACTTTGAAACTCTGCAGGGGATAAGCCCGTATGTGACTGTGGCGCACCATATGCCTTGTAGGTAAATATTTCACTGTTGATAGTGGATCCTATTCTTTCTTGATACACCCCATGACATTGCAAATAACTGTTTTGTTTCTTCATTGTAAATTGCGGCTAAATCCTTGCCCAATGCCATTATTCTTTCTCCCAAGCAAACAGCAACATAATGAATGGTCCTGTAAAATTGGTTTATAAATTGTTAATGAACTCCAGAGTCAAGCTCTTATCACATTTCTACTCCACAGAGAGAATACTATCAATGCAAACACTTCCTGATGTTTTAAGCATTTAGCATTAATTACACTTTACAATGGGATCTACTTTCATTTTTGCTCTCTGAGCATTTGTTATATCCTTGCTCTATTAAGTTTATTTAGTCTTTCTTTTGCCAGTGTGTCATCTTCCGCTGCCAGAAGACTCTCAGATCGCCTTTTCCATCGCTACAGTGGTCAGTGATCTGTAATGACCTTTATTATAACTTTCTACAACAGACTTATGCAAGCTTCTTTCCCATTTCTGACAAGTTCCCTATCTGCCTTTCAGTCCAGTAGGGATAATGAATGCATGGAGAAGCACAGACACACACATAGCATTTGGAAACCATGCCAACAGCAACCTTGAACTGCTAGAGTCCTATTATTGTTGTAAACTATACCAGAAAAGAAGGGGAACCTCCCCCTACCCTCTATTAAAACCCATTTATAGGAAACATATAAAAAGCTTGGTATATTTTATAAGCTCACTCTTTGGAGGGGATTTCTGGAAATTCTCCATTACGGAACAGTGATCCCGTTGACTTTCACCTCTCCCTTTCTTCAGGGATTTCATGTTTAAGCAGACTCACTGTATTCCAAACAGGACATTTATTTGTTTGGGTTTGATAGTGAACTTTGAGTAGTCTTAGCATTTCTCTCTCCAAGGCCTAAATAGTTATTAGACTGGAGACAACATGTTTAAATATATAAAAGAGGTCTATAAAAAACTGTTTCATTAACAACCTTTATTTTTTTTCCTATCTCAGATTGCTTTCAGCTACATAAACTAGGTAGTTTATTTTTTTTTAAGAGGCCTATACATCTCCATGGGACATCTAAGGAATACCACTGCTGATAAGAACCCTCATAAATGTCTGGAGGATTTTGTTTATATTTCATGTCCATATGAGAGTAGTGCTTTCTCAAAGCAATTTCAGGACACTATCAAGATAGTCTATAGAGTTACTGGATGCCTGATCACACCACAGCCTTAACAAAAACCGATTGAAAAAACTTGTATTTCCAGTTTACAACAAAATGTTTCTTTTATGGTACAAAAATGAATCTAGGAAAATTAGCTAAAATTACTTCTGTAAATTGAAATCTTATTGAGAAAGCACAGAATATACAAGACCTTCTGAGCAAACAGATGTAAACTGTGTGTGCCAGCTTCATATGAAGTTTAAATCTGAATTAGTTTTTTCGGTGTCTGAAGTTTTTGCAACTGAATCAGAGCTCATAAAGATATAAATTGGGAGTAACTACATGAAAACAACAGAAAGGTATACTGATGTTAAACTGGTGAGAGGGAAGAATTAGGCCCTCTGTTTAGAAAATTACACTTTATCAAGAAAGCAGGAAATAGCTACCCAACAATTACAAATTAGTCTAATTTTAGGCTTGCAGAATTCAATTTTTTTATCATTTCAATTGATAAGATCAATGTTTATTTTTTCCATTTTTTCCCAATTTAAATTTTTACAGTTGTGAGAAATTGAAAGGAGTTCAGGTATTGAGGGATCTGACAACAATTATTTTATGACAATAGATGTTGAGATTTAAAAAGTCAAAACTTTATAAACACTAAAACATAATTGTTACCATTGCATGTCAAAATATACCAAGTAAATATCCTTAAAACAAATTCTAATAAGTTCTCAAGCAGTATTTTTCTTACTGTGGTATCTGTGTGTGCAGAGAAATTGATGTTTACTGACATTTACTATTAAAAATCTAATCCTTCCAAGCCTATTTTAAACCACCTCATATTCACTTTTTATTATATGCTGAATTTTAATTAATGTCAACAGCAGTAAGAACACAAGCTACTCACTGCTTAATATGGGATTTCTTGTTGGAAACCTGGCATGATTGCAGTTCCTCCTAAACCTACAAGTAACAAAAATTACCTGGGAGGAATAACTAACAGGCTACATCCTTCACCTATTTTCATGAGAAGAAAGATTAGGAAACCTACTGAACTCAATGGAATATAAGCATATATTGGAACACTTGCATCCCAATCCTGCTGGTACTCTGTGCATGGAACTACCATGGACTTCTCTTAGAGAGCGCCAGAGGATAAATATATAAAATCCAACCCAGCTCCCACTGAAATCAATGAAAAGATTCACATTAGGTTTAGTGGTAGATGGATCAGACCCATAGGCACTTCTTTCTGTGGGAGCAATGAATGTAGCTCTTGTCTTCAAAAGTTCTTCTTTTGCTAATGGGACCTAAAAGAAGCTAATGAAGGACAAAAGAAAGTTTGCAATTATTTCCTAAGAAGAGAAAGGAGGGATAGAAAACCTAGTGGAAAAGCTGGAATTATCAAAACAATTTAAAATACATACAGATTATCAGACAAATAGGTCGACTTTTATATTTAAAACCTCATTTATTTACACAATGTACAAAATTTACAACGTTTAAAAATCAGATATTTAGAAAGATGATATGTTGTTCAGAGCCGAAAAATAAATATGTAGCATCTCAACATTTATATGCTATTAAAATATCATATTACAGCTACAAACTGACTGGTGCACTGAGAGTTTGGGGCAAAGAGGAGAATTATGCACAGATTCTCCGTAAACGTTGTTTTCAGAGAATTTAATTTTTTTAAAATCTCTCACACTGTACATTCCCAGTAACACTGACTTATTTGTAGACCAAACTCCCTGTATCTGTATATAACAGAACCGGTAGCAACTTCCTTTGACAGTTCCAGCTTCTCCTTTTAAGGGCAAGACTGGGTCCTTGATCACCTGCAATGCACTGATGAGGATGAGGTTAGAGGCGATGGAGCTGCAAAGTAGAAGTAGCCAGAATCATTCTATCTATGCAATGTTGAAACCATCAGAATAGCTTGGGTCGGTGCTGGACAAAATGATTAGCAGTGGCTGTACTGTTGCTTTGGTAAGGTGAGTATATGCCTTCACACAGCCATATACCTGCTATGGCTGAAGAGCATTACTGGGTTCACAAGCCATGTCTCAGTCTAGCACTCCCTTGATATGAGGTCTGCATGGTGGCTGAGCTATATATACCACTGGGGAGAGGCTCCCAGGGCCTGCCTGCCTAGGAGTGCATTTGCACAGACATACCCAGAATTTGGCCATATGTCATTTAACTGTACAAACGGTAGGTACAAAACCTTTTCTTCAATGCTATTACTACACCCTTTTAATAAAATATAATCCCTCCCTAGTAAAAAGGATAGCCACTACCACAGCATAGTCAAGATGGTTCTACTCATCTAGCTCATCAAAATGTTGGTTACATTTGGTGAGGCTTCAGCAGTAACCTAAAAACATCACCCAGATAATCAAGCATCGAAAATGTAATGTCTACAGGAAAAGCTATAGAGATATAGCTTACATGTATATAGACTACTCTTGCAATCTCAGTAGCTGACCTATGCAGCCCTAATGCCAACGGGAGTTGAGGGTGCAGAGCTGCTCACAGGGCTGGGCTTTAATAACCTAAAAAAAGTCTACTCCAGAAGGGGCCAAACTTTGTGCAACTAAGGGCCACACTGTTAACTCACCAGGAGCCCAAAGGGCATGCCTCTCTTACATAAAAATAGCAGATTGCAAACACCCTTGTAATTAATACCAGGGATAAGTGAGATGGTCGCTCAAATTAGAGAGCCACATATTTTACTGCAATACCATAAAAATGATGCAACTGGATGAAAACGCTGAAATTCCATGGCTTTTGACCAAGAACATGAGGATCTGTGAATGAAAATGGGCCAACTTTCACTCCGTTTTATTTGTAAGTAAAACTCAACTTTTTATTTTTAAAAAGGGGGTAAAGCTCAATTTTCACACTGCAATGTGTAAAAATGTCTGAATTTTCACACAAGTGAAAGTTCTCCAACCTCTCAAAAATGTGTGGGGCATGGGGAGAGAGGGTTCAGATGGATTTGAGGTTTTGCAATTTTCCCATAAAAAAATCTTTCACACATTCCTAAATAGTATAGATGTGTAGCCCCAAAAAAGCCATTGTTCATTACAACTAAGGGCCGGTCTATACTACGGAGCGGGAGGGAAAAATTGATCTAAGTTACATAACTTCAGCTACGTAAATAACAGAGCTGAAGTCGACGTACTTAGATCTACTTAGATCTGCAGTGTCTTCACTGTGCGCTTTTCACTGAGGTGGAATACCGGAGTCGATGTTAGAGTGATTGGCTGTCAATTTATCGTGTCTATACGAGACATAATAAATCGACCCCGCTGGATTAAGCACTGCCTGTTGATCCAGATGGTAGTGTAGACAAGCCTTAAGACAAGAGCATTGCTTACTGGGATAAGTAATGTTTAGAGATTATTGATATTTCAAAAAAACTCTACCGGATTAGTGTTTGTGGACAATTTTTATGCCCTTCAGAAGGTACTTTCTTATCAAAGATTTCTTTAGAGAGCACTTGGATTCCAGCAATATTTCCTCCTTCTTTATAATACATTTCACCAAATAAGCCTTGGAGCATAAACCTGTATTATAATTTGATAAAGTGCAAGTTATCAGTTGATTCTTGCTAACCAAAAATAGCTCAAAAACACTTAAATGTATAGTTACACAGCAGTACAATCTATCAAAGTTCCACTCAGTTTTTTGTTTAGTTTTAAGTTAAACCAGTGAGGGAAAGTTTAATTTACTACTGTCCTTGTAAAGCAACTTAATCTTTTTTCAACAATGGTGCAAAATATTATAAATTATCATAGTATATATTACAGTTTTACCCAATCTTAAAACAACTATCTTATTAGGGTAAATTGTTCTTAAGAATGTTTTTTTAAAAAACAATACATTAGATTCTAATCATACAATACAAAAATAAATATTGTAAAAATGATTTACAAATGACATACACAACAGTTGGTGCCAAAAATATAGCCAAGACTATTAAAAATTTCACCCTACATACTGGGAGTAAACATTAGAAATGAATGATGTTTTACTAGCCTTTCTTTTCAGAGTATAATCATGCACTACAATGTGTTTCTTGCCATGTGGCTATTCAAATAACAGTTTAATACATTTTGATATATACTTTTAAATGTAAAACCTCAAGCATAGTCCTGCAGTTGGTTGATATGTATAATTCTCACTGAAGTCAACAGGAATTTGGAGAGTGGAAACATTGCTGGATCAGTCCTTAATTTAGTAGTAATTTCATTCCAAATTCTGTCTCCAATGGTATTTAAAAATATTGTCTTAAAGGTTGATTTTAGGCAAGCTATATCTTATTCTCACTCTTAATGTGCACACCCCAATGACAATCACTGGAACTGGCATGCACGGACTTAGGCCAGAATATGTCTATGCAGTTGCTCCAAAACACAGTGAGTTCAACGGGACTTCTTATGTTCTTAAAGGTAAGCACATGCTAAAGTGCTTTGCTAAATCAGAGCCAGGGTTAAGCACCTTGAAGAATTGGGCATCTAGCTGTAAAAAGAAAGAAAATCGTGAAGCACTATGAGCTGTGCTGCCTTGTCATACACTGTCATATTCCACAGGAAGCTTTCAAATAGCTTCTAATAAACATGTTCCCCTCTTAAACTAAAGCTGGCTGGTTGTATTTTAGCCCATGCTTCAATCAATAATGCTTAAAAAACTAAGGTCTTTAAAATATCTCAGGCCTGACTTACAAAATGGGGTGTGGTATCATTCTTTAGAGAATGAATGAGTTACAACAGGTAACACCTACATGCTTAGCACCACATCCAAACATTTTAAAAGTCGGATGTGAAGGTTTATTTTTCCCCTCTGGGGGTATGGTTACACTTACAAGATTATAGCGCTGTTGGTTATAGCGGTCCCCTTACACAGTAATATGTATAGCGCTATTGTATGTCCACACTCAGATGCGCCAGCGGTATAGCATGGCCACATTTGGGGCACTTAATGCGGCATTAAGAGCAGCGCATTAGGGCAGGTATCCCAGCATTCAGCTGGGTGCAACGTGCTTTTTAAACGAGGGGTGTGAGGGGGGACGCGTTGTGTGTATGTGGAGGGAGAGAGATAGTGATTTTTCCGTTCTTCTGAAAGCCTGTCAGTGAGCCTCCGTTCACAGAAGGCTTTGTTTTCACACACACACAGGCTCCCTCCTTATCTGCCGAGTTAAGAGAGAAACTCTAAAGAGGTACTTCCGCGTTCCTCCAGCCGAATTCAAAACAAAGGGAAGAGATGTCAATTGCCTTAAATGGCTCTAGGCATCTCCAGAGATCACTTGTAGCGCAGTGGGTGTCCACATTCTTGCTGTAGCGCTACAGCAGCTGCGCTACAGCCCTTATTCCCCATGCAGAGGTGGACTAACAATAGCGCTATAACTCAGCAGTTATAGCGCTCTACGTGCCTTGCCAGTGTGGATGGGGAGGAGGTTATAGCGCTCGTGGGGGCTTTATAGTGCTATAAAGTGCCAGTGTAACCAAGCCCTGGGTTCTCATGAAGAAAAAAACATTTTTACTGTTGATGGAGTGCTTAGAGAAGGCATTTGTGAAGAGTTGAAGCCTGTTTACAATCTCCCATTGGACTCAGTTCTCCTCTAATGCTACTTTTATGCTGCTATGACTCCACTGACCTCACTGGAGTTACTCCTGATTTACACCACTGTAAGTGAAAGAAGCAGCAGATCCAATGGAAGTTTGTAGTGTGCAAAAAAATGACAGGGCAGGCGTCTAGAGTTGAAAGGTTAGATTAGTTACTGTGAGGTTACCAGACAAATCAGGAAGGTGCCAAAGATTGATACGAATATCAAATTATTCTGTTGGAATCAGTTAATAAATACTCCTTCATGAGAGAGCTTCAAATAAGCAGATTATATCATTCTATAGCCACATAATATATTTTTAACAAATATTATCACTTCACAGAAAGAAGACAAATTTTAAGAACATTCTGTGTACTGGTGTATATGAGTGACCCACTAGTTTTGAAAATATTTCAAATGTGTTTCTATTCAAAATATTAAGTGAAGACAATTGGATTATTCTCCCCTTCAGGAGAATACACTTCAGGAACATTTAGGTACAGTACTAACCAAAATTAACCAAAAAAAAAAATGAACCAAGAAGAAATTAACATTTTGGGAATGATGTTGAAATACTAAGATTTTGAATATATATTAAAATAAGGTCACATAATGACACTAAAGTTTTCATTCAATTAAGCTTTTCCAACTATACAAATGGCACCATATGACATCGCTATGAAGTAAATACCAACAGGAGACATGATGTTATTATTGATATATGTTGGGAAAGTCTTTTTGTCTGATTTATAGGGGATGTCGTTGCAAATATTGCATCAGTTGAATTTCTGGGTAATGGCAAGTTGCAGATATTTCCTTCACAGCAGGAAGTGCAGATCTGAAAGAAATAAAACTGTTCAATAAAGAGAGTTATTCTACTTTTGAAGATACCTCAGACTAATGAATGGATTTATCATGATGTTTGCAAACCATCACATTGGTCATTCTACTTGTATGTTATATCTCTGCCCTTAACTCTTTGTCTGTCTATCTGTCTATTTACATTGTAAGATCTTAGGTGTGGGGTCTGTCTCTTATTCCAATTTCTGAGGGGGGTTCCTAGGGATTACTGCAATAACAACAGTATGGTTATAGTCACTCCTCCTTATTCTTCCTCGGTTATTACCAAGTTTCCTTTGCCTGAGAAAAGGGAGTTTTGTCACTGCCAAAACCTGAGTAGAGACGTCAAGATTTGCTCCTGTATTTGTTAGGGCAATGTTTATAGATTTTGCCTACCTTTCAGAGTTCATGCAATTTATATGCTCCCATTATTTAACACAGACCAAATTCACTTAAATCACTAACATCAGTGGGAGCAGGAGTTAGCCCATAATTCTTTTTACCTCATGCTTAAAAGGATTACTTCCCTTTTTTCTATGAAACAAAGCAACATGAATATAGCAAAGGACTGATCAAAAATAGAGACACTACAATTTTGGTGATATTGTTCCAACTGTTGTATGTGTCAGACTTCTGGCTAAGAGCAGATGATTTCTTCACAGTTTGTACCAAAGCAGATAGTTTGCTTCTAACCTTGTGGCCTTCATGTTTTGAATCTATGCATCCAGTAGACAAACAGTCCTTCAGTGGCACACAGCGCTTAGTGACAGATATACTTTCTCCACTGGCTTCCAATGTGTGTTGAGTGTAACAGTATCTTGTCCCTAAAAAGAGAAAGAAAAGCATTTTTGGTTTGGGACAAATTCTATTTATAATTCATACTTCACAGAGCTGCTGTGATCACATTCTGGAAATATGGATGTAATCACTAAATAAAGAAAGTCATGGCAAAGACAAAAAATGGAAGAAATATACCAAATTCCTATCCTAGATCAAACTGTAAATATATACACACTAGTGCTGTAAGCTCTTATACACTGGCTCAGATCTCAAACATCTCTGAAACTTTTAAAGTTTTGATCCATATCATAGAATCATAGAAGATCAGGATTGGAAGAGACCTCAGGAGGCTATCTAGTCATATCTAGATATGGATCCAAACATCATGGGTAAATTAGAGAGAACTCCAGACTCTGAATATCCCAATATGGAGCCAGGTCTAAAAGTCAATAGCTCAGCACCATCCCTAGTTTATAGCACTGCTAGCTAAAAAAAAAAAAAAAAAGCGTTAAATTCACACCAATTGCAGGAATTTGCCATACAAGTTTTGTCCCTAAAGCTGACCTTTCATGCCCCTTACCATCAATTTATGTGGGTTTAAAGATTCCCTTCTACTAATTTCATGTACAAGCTTTCCTTCCTCATGATTGAGATCACTGCACATGTGAGCCATCCTTCCCATAGTCCATAATCTACACAGAGGACTGAATAGGTGGTCAGGAATGCCCATCTTTAAAGCTGGCTCTGCTATTGGCGAGCTGTGTACTCTTGAGCAAGCCACTTAGCATATCTATACCTGTTTCTGCACCTACAAAATGGCGATTAATGTACTTCCCTACCATGCAGGGCACTTATGAGGATTAACTAGCTCTATGTTTCCCAAACTGTAATGAAGCCAATGACACCCTCCACTATTCCCACTGGGGAGAGGGGGGAAGAGAGAGAGAGGAGAGGGTGTTAAACACCTTCACATCTCAGTTTATACAACTTCTACACCTTCCCTTCTCCCTGGCCAGTCTTTTGCACCCACTTCCCACCCTCCCTCCCCCAGGAAGCTTTGTCCCACCGTTTGAGAAATGCTGAACTAGCTAATCTTTTTAAAGTGCTCTGAAAATGTAATCCGTGTGAGTGATAAAAAAAAAATCACATTTGTCTTCATCTACAAAGGGAACAGAAAAGCACTGGGCTCTGAATTCCTATTTCTGTAAGATGATAGCAATCATAGGAAACATTTTTTATCTCCTGCTTGGTAGGTAGTAATGACCATCCTGTCTGCTTTCATGGGTAAAAAATGTGTAATTAAATTAAAGTGGATGTTCTTGTGCAGCTGTTATCTTTAATGGAAGAGAGTCCCACAAACTTTTCATTTTTTAGGCATTCATCAACTACAAAGAGAAGTCTTATTGCATGAATGTGTTATTAGCTAACATGGGCAATAAAAATTCCAGATGTTTGTCGTAAGTTTGGCCAGCTCTGAACTTGAGTGGTGATACTCATGACAAACAGACTTGGGCATTTCATATCTCTGACGATGATCTAACAGACTGCAGTTGTAGTCTACAGTCACTCCAAATGCAAGACTTTTAATATGTATTCTATTTTAATATATATTCTGCTAAGAGGTCAGAGCCTAATTTTATCAGCTGTTGAGTGCTCTCTACTCCCACTGAAGGTGATTGAACTTGAAAGCACTCAGGCCCAGATCTTCAAGGATATTTCGGCACCTAAATCTTATTGAAATCAATTGGAGGTAGGTGCCATTTAATATCTTTAAGGATCTGGGACTCACACCTCACAGAATTAGGCCTCTAGAGTAAAATCCATTCCCAAAAAAAGAACAGAACAAGGCCTGTGCACGTACCACCTAAGGGCATGGTTACACTTACAAGATTATAGCGCTAATGGTTATAGCGGTCCCCTTATACAGTAATATGAATAGCGCTATTGTATGTCCACACTGAGATGCTCCAGCGTTATAGCATGGCCACATTTGCGGCACTTAATGCGGCATTAAGAGCAGCGCATTAGGGCATGTATCCCACAGTACACCTCTTCCCGATCTGGCGCAATGCCTTGTGGTAGGGGGGGCGTCACTTGCAGGGCATTCTGTATCCTGTTTCAACTACCCATGATGCTTTTTGACATATCCCAGCAATCCCTGTGTTTCCTTCCACCGCCGGCGCCATCTTTCAACGGTTTCAGCAAGGTGCGCTCCGTCTTCCATTGTCGTGTGCCGCAATGAATCCAGAACTGCTGAGGAACATGCTGACGACTGTCGCCAGCACATCTCTGTGTGCAGTGGAGTTAATCCTTGACATGCAGGATGACAGTGATGAGCCTGAAGATGAGATCGAAGCGGTGAATGTGTTTGACACGAAGCTTCTTGTCTCATTAACAGACATGCTCACGGCCGTTGAACGCCGCTTCTGGGCACGGGAAACGAGCACTGAGTGGTGGGATCGCATCATCATGCAAGTCTGGGACGACCAGCAGTGGCTGCAAAACTTTCGAATGAGAAAAGCCACTTTCATGGGACTGTGTGCTCAACTCGCCCCCGCCCTGCGGCGCAAGGACACCAGATTGAGAGCTGCCCTCCCGGTGGAGAAGCGGGTAGCTATTGCGATTTGGAAGCTGGCTACACCAGACAGCTACCGATCGGTGGCCAACCAGTTTGGGGTTGGAAAGTCGACTGTTGGAGCTGTGCTGATGCAAGTGTGCAGGGCCATTAATCGCATCCTGCTACGAAAAATCGTGACTCTGGGTAACGTGCATGACATTGTTGCTGGCTTTGAAGAAATGGGTTTCCCTAACTGTGGAGGGGCGATAGGTAGATGGGACCCATATACCTATTCTGGCGCCCGCCCACCTAGCAGACGAGTACGTTAACCGAAAGGGGTACTTCTCCATGGTTCTCCAGGCGCTTGTGGATCACCGTGGGCATTTTACTGACATTAACACTGGCTGGTCTGGAAAGGTGCATGACGCACGCATCTTCCGCAACACCGGTCTGTTCATGAAGCTGCAAGCCGGGACTTTTTTCCCAGACCAGAGGATCCCCGTGGGGGAAGTGGAAATGCCCATAGTGATTCTTGGCGACCCTGCTTACCCTTTAAAGCCCTGGCTCATGAAACCCTACACAGGGAGCCTGGACAGCAGTCAGGAAAGGTTCAACTACAGGCTTAGCCGGTGTCGAATGACTGTGGAGTGTGCTTTTGGGCGTCTCAAGGCGCGCTGGCACTGTCTTTATGGGAGGCTAGACTTGGCCGAGGGTAGTATCTCCGCGGTTATTTCCGCATGCTGTGCCCTACATAATCTTTGTGAGCGGAAGGGCGAAGGCTTCACTCAGGCATGGTCCTCGGAGGTTCAACGCCTGGAGGCTACATATGCCCAGCCAGAGAGCAGGGTTCTTGGAGGGGACTAGCGCGAGGCTGTTAGGATCAGGGAAGCCTTGAGGGAGCATTTTGAGGCTGAAAGCCAGTTCTAAAGTGAGGTGCAGACGGAGGGAGGAAGGGAGCATTCTTTTAATAGGAACAGGCATTTGCTTTTCTGTAGCCTGTAATAATGTATGTACACTTAATAAAGAAACCCATTTATTAAGAAGACAATTCATTTATTGAACAGGTACTTCGGTTGCTGAAAGAAAATATTGTGATGCGTGTGAGGGGGAAGCCGGGGGACGTGCAATGGGGGTGGCAGGGGGTCAGTCAGAGATCGGAATATGTCCGGGTCTCTGAGTCTCCAGTGCCCTCACAGTGGCCATGTCCCCCAAACCCCATTTGCAGAGGGCAGTAAGGCATGTTATTAGGGGTTGAGTGCAGTGGATAATGGTCCGGGGTTTGGGGGTTGTTCGGTGAAGACAGAGGGGTTGGAGGCAGCTGTGGATGGTGATAACCATATAGCTGATGATAGTGGCCTGGAGGGTACTGAGGCACAGAAGGGGAAGGGATTTGGGGCAAATGATAATTGGGGTGGTGAGCACGGTGCTTCTCCTCCTGAAGGGTGACAATCCGCTGCATAGTCTCCAATTGAAGCTGCAGTAATGAGAACAGCTTATCGGTGCTTTTCTGGTGGTGAATCGCATTCTCCTTCCACGCCTTCTCCCTCAACTTGCTCTCGTTCTCCCTCCACCTCTGTGCAACTCGATTCTCCATTACAGCCTGTTGCATTACTTGCTGTACAAGATCCTCTTTGCTCCTTCGTGGCCGCTTCCTCAGTCGCCTCAGCCTCTCAGCTGTTGATAAGAGCGATGGCACAGGGCTCAAGGACGACCCTTCTAAAATATAAAGACACATTTAACAGTGGTCCCCTTGTAAAGAGCAGACATGCCTATGATTCCCCCACATTCCCCGTTTGCCTGTCCCGCAGAGAGCACAGATACAGCAACGGAGCCCCTGCCATGGTGAGTGCAAGGGAAATGATTCAAGGGAAATGATTTTTTCCCTGCCCCAGAAAAGCTGTGCCGGGGGAGGGGGTGGGGAGTGCCGGTAAGTTGCAGGAGCCCCACTCTGAGCAGCAGGCAGGGGGAAGGATTTCTTCCCTGCCCTGAAAAGCTGTGGCGGGGGGTGGGGGTGGAGTGCCGGGAAGTGGCAGGAGCCCTACTCTGAACACTGTCCCAACATTCTCCGTAGGTGTTTGTCCTGGAAGATATCTCGTTGCTTCGAGTCACTGAGGAATAAAGGGAAGGGATTTTAATGAGATGCGGCTTCCGCCCAGGGCCATATGCAGCTTGCCTATGTGCAGCAATGCTCCCCCCACCCATTGTAGCACAGCTGCAAGGACTAGTGACCGTGACCGGGACCACGCTGGCTTTCCCGGGAAACCTGCGCAGGCACATTGCAAGCGCTCTTATTGAGACCTTTGAAGAGATTACTGATGATGACTACCGCGAGGTGATAGACTACATCAATGCTCTATTCCACATGTAGGCAAGCATGCAAGCATCCCTTTCCACCCCAAGCTGCAAGCCTTCCCCATAGAAAAGCAGCTTTACCTCCGCAATCCGCTGCTGAGCTGGCCCCTGCAACCGCCAGACGCTGTGGCTGGCTGCCCTCCTGGGTTGAGAAGAGCTCCTGGCTGCATGTGTCCAGGGACTCCTCCGTGCCCTGGGTCGCTGCCACCTCGTCCTCATCCTCCTCCTCTTCTTCATTCTCCTCCTCTTCGTCCTCCTCCTCACCCGCCCCCCTTCACTGGTGGGCTGGGAAGTGTCCATGGTGGTCGATGGAGTGACCGTAGGATCACCACCAAGTATCGCGTCCAGCTCCTTATAAAATCTGCAAGTCACCGGGGCTGCTCCAGAGCGGACGTTTGCCTCGCAGGCTTTGCGATACGCATTCCTAAGCTCCTTTACCTTAACACGGCACTGCAGAGTGTCCCGCTCATGGCCTCTTTCCGCCAACACCCGTGATATCTGCCTATAGGTATCAAAATTCCTGTGGCTAGACCACAGCTGAGACTGAACAGCCTCTTCCCCCCAACAGCTGATGAGGTCCAGCACCCTGCTATTGCTCCATGCTGGGGATCGCCTATTGTGAGGAGGCATGGCACGTGGAGTCATGATGATCAATCAGAATGATCACCTGCAACGATTCCCTGAGACCACGCCACGCAATCAATCAGATCAATGAGAATGATCACCTGCAAGGATTCCCTGAGAGCATGCCACGCTTGGCTGGAGCAAACAGGAAGGGGATTTTCAAATTTCCCTGGAACTTTAAAGGGCGGGTCTGACGTGTGGTCACCTGAGGACAGGACAAAAGAGTTTGTAAGTGATGACCAGAGTGGCTCGAACGGGAATTATGGGACGGGCTGGAGGCCAATTAATGCGCAGTGGGTGCCCACATTCTTGCTGTAGTGCTACAGCAGCTGCGCTACAGCCCTTATTCCCCATGCGGAGGTGGATTAACAATAGCGCTATAACTCAGCGGTTATAGCGCTCTACGTGCCTTGCCAGTGTGGACGGGGAGGAGGTTATAGCGCTCGTGGGGGCTTTATAGCCCTATAAAGTGCCAGTGTAACCAAGCCCTAAGACTCACTTAAATCTTATCTGTTGCATATAGTCTGTGCTGCCCCTCTGCACAGGGATGAAGTTCACTCTTTATACATGTCAGTGGAAACCCATTTACAATGCCATGTTTCTAAAAGACACCACAATATGATGCACCCAATGGCTCTCTTTAATGGGGGTTTCATTGTTGTTCACAGACTTACTTTGGGCTGAAAAAGTTCAATAAGGGACAATATTTTACATCGTCTTTTAAAAAATATTCTAGGCAATACCAGGGAGATATGTGTATTTTTGTGTCATGTGAGACCTACTCTTCCTCTCTCATAAATACTTCTTAGGTTATGAGCATCTCCTACAAGGTGAGGATCCCCTTGAAATCCTGTTGAAGTTAGTTGGAATTCAGGGGCTCTGCAGCTTGCAGAATCGGCTCCTTACTGAGCAACAAACCGTGTTTAAGTATTACTAAGGGCCAGATCCTCTGACGTATATAGGCACCTAACACCTATTAAAATTAATGGCAGCTAGGTACCTACATACCTTTGAGGATATGGATCAGAGTCCCTGGGTGACAACTGAGAACACCTGGCACTTCTCAAGACATTCTCAGTACCTAGCAAGATTGAGCTCTTACAGAAAATCATTGCAATGCTTGCATTTACCAGCTTCCACCTACATGGATCAGTGAAGAGGCTCTTATCATCCAAAACAAAAAAGTCTTTTTCCCTGGATTCAAAATACATGCATACAAAACCACTCTCAAGGGACTGAAGTAAATTAATGTTTTTGTGCATTGTAGTCTTTTGTTATATATTGCCTGTTTTCCCAGTGCAGGGTAATTGCAGTGATCACAGCTGATAAGATGAAGGCATATCTTGGGTTTATATAGAGGACAAGAAGCAGCCCAGAGCAAAGATGAGTATAAAAGTGAAATAGATAAATCTACACTACCCTACTTTGGGTAGGTGATAGCTTCGGTATGCTGAAGCTGATGGGGTCACAGGTAAGGAAATGGGCTGATGGGCCTGTCCACTACATAAAGTTAAACCAAAGAATTGAAGATACATAATGGCGTCAATGTCCTTTATTTGTGCATAATCTCTTGGACACTAAGGTGTACAAGGCCATATAGGAACTGTGACACAACCAAGAACAGAACACAGTTCTCCTGTTTCCCAGTTACTTGCCTTAATTATAAGATCATCTCATATCAGGTTAAATTTAATCCAAATTTTAAGTTGTGCAAAAAAAAAATAAAAACAAATTACATATGATTTATAAGTTGAAACTGTCTCTTTAAATACAGCTTCCGTTATTAAAGGTGGCGGTGGTAGTGCCACCTATAGTTAAGGTTGCCCAACATTTTCCATTATACAACCCTGTTTTCAGTTACTTATAATTTTGCCTACTTAAACGGTTCAGTCTAAAATTTCCCAGCCTGGATTTCTGCCTCAGAAAGATTTTTTTTTTTTTGCGGGGGAGTGGGGGAAGGGAGTTTCCACAAAAATGTTTTAGCCATTTCAGATAATTAAGATTAGGGAAAAATCTGTTTTGTCCATTTTAAGAGGTTTCTCAACCACTCTGTCAATAAGCCCTGGTACCTCCATGCTGTGCCGTTTGCCATCACCATGGAAACTCACCTAAATCTGATCAAGTTAAAGTCTCTGGAAAATCTCAGTAGACACTTGTTAGAACTTGGTAGAAAGTTCTCCAAAGACTCCATCTCCACGGAGTATGCTCAATCCCCTCACAGCTTCTATAAGCAACTGGACTGCACATGTCTATCCCCACAGTGTGACTGAGCTTGCTGAGCAAGCATTAGCTTCCAATTGCTCCTCCTAGCTGCTGAAAGCGGCTGTGGTGCTGGACACAGGGAGTGGTCTTGGGAGAGCAGGGATGGGCTAGGAGAAGAGCGGGCAGAGGCTGGAAATGTAGTGGTGGGAGGATGGGACTAGAGCCAGAGTGTGTGGAAGTTGAACAGGCATAGAAGTGAAGGGGGCAGGAGGTGGGGCACTGGAGGGGTGGTGCTGGATGGGAGCAGAAGAGGGAGCAGGAGCTGGGGCTTGTGTCTGTTAGAGTAGACAGTAGCAGAAGGGAAGGGAAGCAGGCGACTTAGGAGGTTGGATAGGAGCAGAGCAGGTTTTCAGTTTTACCATGCTTTTAACATAGGATTTTTAGATGTAATATGTATACATGATCTGACCATCATCACTGTGATGCTGCTTCAGATGGCACCTATCCACTTAACAGTTTGCCTCAGTTGTCAGACTCTAGTTAGTAGCCATTTAGGAACTGAATATCAGTGCAAGGTCATAACAGAACTGGATAGCTAACACACTGTACTTAAGATGGGCCTACCCAGAAGACAGGGCAGGTTAATGTACAATGGCAAGGCATAAGCCTATCCTCTTCTGCATTCTAGCCAATGCTGTCAGTCATTCCTGTTCACTCCAGGGGTTCCTTCATGTTTTAATAATACACTGCACTACGTTTTAGTTATGCAGAAGTGTGTTTTCCATGGTAACTCTTGCATTTACGCTCCTGTGAAAGTGACAATTTTTAAAAATATCTATTTAAAACAAATTTTCTGGTTTTTTTAAATGCAATACTGAGAATTTTCTTATCTTTCAATATCACTCAACACAAGCAGTCCAGAAAAGGTTCAGATAACTGCAGAACACAAAGTGATACAACTTTACTCCTCTAATCCCCCCAAGATAAAATCACCAACCTATGGAATGAGTAAATAACTTCAGGTCTTCACAATTAGCCTGGGAGTCCATTTTCAGTTATCAGGTAAATTTTGAGGCCTGTTTACTAGAACTGTGACATGAAATCATTTTTTCTTTCAGTTTGTTTTAAAAAAACAGATAAATTAGTTTATTTTGAAACGTATTTGCTTGGAAAGTTGGAGATAAAAAACAAAAACACAGACACTGATTTTGCATCCAAAAGGAACAAATACAGATCACATCTGACTTTCCTTACAATATGAAGTTTTCATCCTGATTCTGACTTGTGTAAGCCAATAGTGCTGATTCATTCAGTTACCAGTATAACTCCATTGACTCCAGTGGACTTGGTTCCTGATTACAATAGTGTGAGAAGAGAATCAGGACCAACAGATTTACATCAGTTTAAAATCAGTATTAAGTGACCACAGAATTAATGCTTCTTTCACTCTCAAAAAACCAACCAACAAACAAAAAACGCATAACAAGCTACACTTGTTTTTTATTTGTCAGCTGTGAATTGTTCTGCTTTGTTCCATCTTTTAGGGCTGGTCCTCACTAGCGCGGGGGATCGACTGTAGATACGCAATTTCAGCTACGTTAATAAAGTAGCTGAAATCGGCGCATCTACAGCCGACTTACCTGCCGTCTTCACGGCGGCGGCGGGTGGCGGCACGCTCCCCCGTCGACTCCAGCTTGCGCCTTTTGGTGAGCTGGAGGTACGGAGTCGATGGGGGCGCCGCTGGCCATCGATTTATCGCGTCCTGACGAGACGCGATAAATCGATCGCCATAAGATCGATCTCTCCCGGCTCTAGTGAAGACAAGCCCTGAGACTTTCCTTTGCATCTGTTCCAAAATCCACGGTCATAGTCGGGGTGAAAGTAGCTACAGGCACTGACTGCTATGGGGCTGGGCTGGGGCCGGCAGAGCCCCCCGAAAGGGGCAGGGCCTTGGGTGGAAGGGGCAGGGCTGGGGGGTCACAGCCCACCCCTGCCTGCCCTGTACCAGTAATTGCCTGTATCTGTTCCCTCGCCATTGGCGGGAGAGGAGGGAGGGACAAAAGGAGCAGGGACGTTAAAGCGCTGCCGCGGCAGTGCTTTAAGGGTTCTTTGCCATGGCAGTGCTTTAATTTTGCTGTCTCCCCTACCAGCATGGCCACCAATGACAGGGGGAGGGGAGCACAGCAACATTAAAGAGCTGCCGGCAGTGCTTTTATGTGGGATGAATACGGGCCGGTACGAGTTCTTACCGGTACACCGTACCGGCCCACTTTCACCCCGGTGATAATGCCAGTGCAAGTTATACTGGTCATTTCTGCAAGCAACAGCTCATGTACACTACTCTTTCCTTCTTCCAAAGAAAGAGCAACTCTGGCTCTGGCCCTTTAAAATTCTACTTGTTCTGCAGAACAGAAGAGCTGATTCTTACAAGAATGCAGTGGAAATCACCTCAGGACAGGAACATTTTAAAGAGCCAGAGCTCTCAGACAGAGTGTGTTGCATGCATTGCTGCTCAACACCAAAGTAACACTGTGCTGTCTGGGTTATTATTTTCCATTCATTCTAAAGAATGCCACTATAAGGAGGTGGCACACAAGGACTTTGTCTCAGCCTCTGAAGATAAATAAAGTAGGGCATACAGTGAATCTGAGCTTGGTTCAGGCTAAAGTCCAGCTACAAAGTACACTGTTCCCAATGTACCTTGATGGTTTTAGGACTAAATGCTCCATGCTATGTGAGCAAAATGCTATCTGATAACTCCATTCTAAGGAGATTTGGGGTTCTTTGTTCTAAAGATAAAAAGATGGATTCAAATTTCCACTTGGTCAATTCCGGGCTCCAAAATCCTGTATTTTGTAAATACACTGAGATCCTGCTGTGGTGAAATGTAAGAGAAACCAAGCATTTTTACATGCAGATAAAACAAACAAGCTTTAATACAAGGTAGAGTGGCAATTGTAGTTCACAGACATACCATCAAAAGCTGGCTTGCACAAGCCTGATTAACTAAATAAAGAGTCACTGGAAACATGATTTCCAAAAAGACAAAAAGAAAGTAATTGGCATCGCCTAGCTCTTGGCTTCCCTTTAATGTCTAAATCAGTGATTCTTTGAAGCTGGGAAACATTTTTATTAAAAGCAAGCCTTGCAGTCATTCTTGTGCGTCTTATAGACTAGTCTGCAGACTGTTTTTAGCCACTATCATTGTCAATTATTTAAATAATGTGTATTCTTGCCAAAACAGGGTGGGAACTGCTACTATTGCCATCATTTGACACAAGCTATTCTGATCTTTCATTTTTATTGAAGTTACATTAATTTAAACTCTGAAGAAAACAAATTCAATTCAAAAGGATTTCCTGCTGCTTTTTCGTTTGCTCTAGAGACACAGGATGGCTGGTCTTTGCTATTGGGACTATTGTCTTTTGGTTTCTGAGATGCATGAAAAGCACTAATGACGGAAGGCATTTGCAATGGGCCAATCACCACCAAATCAAGGTACACAATTCAGAGAGATGCTGGATGAGAAAGGTAAAGGGCATTATTAAATATATATTCAGTGCCTATATTAAATATATATTAAGTGCCTATTGAAAAGAACTGGCTAGATGAAGGCTGCTTTCCAAAAACATCAGCTGCTTACATCCTGAGTTCTGTAGATTCAGATGCAAAGGGTCAGTCAGCAATATTTTTTGATCATTGTAAACTTCTCTCTGCTGCTCCTTTATTTTGAACACTTTCATGAGTAACTCTGATAGGGCCAGATTTGGATCCCCTATGAATGGCTCAAGAAAATGGACTTAGTCAAGGGGACTTGTACAGGTTTTAGACCAAGGCGTACATCAGTGTGGGTATCCAGCAGCAAAGTGGAGGATACTCACACACTTGTTTTGCTATGGCTGGACTATGATATTTTATACTCTGGGAGCTTCCCCTATATAGGGGAAGGATATGCCTAGCCAGTGGATCTGTGTACTTTTGATCAACTGGCTATGCCTATCCAGCTCTCAATAGCACTGGGGAGAGAGACACCATGAATAAGGCTCTGTGTTTGTCAGAGAGGTCATGGAAGTCACAGATTCCATGACTTTCCGTGACTTCCATGACTTCCGCAGCGGCCCATGCAGTTGGCCTGGGCGCCACCTGAGCAATTTGGGCAGCCCCTGGGCCAGTCACAACGGCTGCTGCTGGGGCAGTCTTGGGCCCGTCCCTGCCCCACAACAGTAGGATTCTGGGAGGTGGAGGTGGGCTCAGAGCTGGAGATTGGGCTGCACAGTAGTGCTTACCTGGGGGGGCTCTCCAGAAGGGCTACAGGAACTCCCCTCCCTCAGCTCACCTAGCTCCACGTGCTGCCTCCGTCCGCAGGCACCGCCCCTGCAACTCCTACTGGTTAGTTCCCAGCCAATGGGAGCTGCAGATCTGGGGCTTGGGGCAGAGTGGAGGCAGCACCTGGAGCTAGGAGCTGGAGGTCGCTGCTTCCCAGGAACCGGACAGGGAACCTGACTCAGCCCTGCCAACCCACCACCCGCCGCACGCCCCCTGCGCCTCTCTTCCCCCAGCACCCGCCACATACCCCCACACCTCAGCCCTCCCGCTCCAAATCACTCTTCCTATCCACAGGTTTTAGTCGGGGGTATATAGTAGAAGTCATGGACAGGTCATGGGCTGTGAATTTTTGTTTACTGCCCATGACTTTTACTACAAATGCCCATGACTAAAACATAGCCTTAACCATGAAGCATTGCTTGTAGTACACAGGTAGTACACAGTCCCCTTGTGTCTCTTCACAGCTCATTCTCTGCTCCTCATTTTAGGCAGGCTAACTATGGGATTACATGGCCCCACTAAGGCTAGATGGATTTCTCCCAGAGCACAGAAACACAAGACAAAATGAGGAAGAGCAACAATGAGAGACAAATGGACTGTGAAGGCAACATTATATAAAGGATGTCAGTGTGGGCAAGAAATGAAAGATGAAAGCAGGAAGCAATTAATTCAGAGAATTAGGAGAGACATTCAGAGCATGGAAGAGAAAATGAATGAAGAGAAGGTTAAAAAAACCAGAGAAGGGCACCCACGGAATTTGGATCCCTGTCAGGATTTCAAACACTTAAATTTTAGAGGTATTCAGATCTGGGGTTCTGCGCTCTGCTCAGTGCTGCGCCAATGGGAACAATTAGAAATGAGGCAAGATTTAAAAGAAAGTTTTCCAAAAGGTGGAAAATACCTTTGATTCAAAGATTCTCACAACTCTCTCTAACTAGGAAATCATTTCTACTACCTGACCAAAACTGGTCTCCAGATCTGAGCTGCTTTAGTTTGATTCAAATTTATGTTAGTTGATTTTTCTATAGAAGTTCTGCCATTATGAGTAGAATTATGCACAATGCTCTCATTATATACAATCTGGTGGATAACGCCCCCCCCCCCCCGCCCCGCCAACAAGTCAAGACTGATTCTTTTTTCTTGTATGAAACCAAACTTTTCCTCCCAATGTTTGTGGGTTTTTTAGTGTTGCTCTCTGGTGTTCTAAGGGAAAGCTGCAGAATATAGAAGCTTAATTTTCATATTAATAAATATTTTCCATACTCTCCAAACAGGATTCTGTTACACTTCATGCCATTCCAGAAAGTCTTCCAGTCGAAGGCCAAGTCCTGTGCCACTTCCCCTGGCACCCAGGCCAACCCACTACTTTGGTTCCAGCCACGGTCTGCACAATCTCTAACCTTGCTGCTCCTTCCCGGATTGCTTACTATTCCACATCCCATAGGCTCTCTTCTCCACCTTTCTAGAGGGATCCTTCCCTCAGGGCGAGTATCCCAGGGCTTCTTTCACTCCCTAGGGCTTTGTCAGCACTGGTATTTTTGTCGGCAAAACTTTTGTTGGTCCCAGCGGTTTGAAAGAAAACACCCTCCCCCACCCATATAAGTTTCACCGACAAAAGCACCCATGCGGACAATGCTACGTTGGTGGGAAATGCTCTCCTGTTCTCATAGCTACTACCCCTTGTTCGAGGTGGTTTAATTATGCTGGCAGGAGAACTCTCTCCCGCCAACGTACAGCGACTATACCGGAGACCTTACAGCAGTGCAGTTGCTGCAGTACAGCTGTACCATTGTAAGGTCTGTAGTGTAGACATAGCCTTGGTTTCCACTTCCCCTCCCTCCCAGGTCCAGAGAGTGACTAAGAGCTTCCACGCTGCAGCCCCTTTCTGCTTCGAACTTCCTGGATTTATACCTTAGGCAGCTCCTCCCTCAGCTGGGCTTTATCAGCCATTAGTCATTTCCAATCATGCCAGACTCTCCACCAGGTGTGGCCTATAAGGTTAATTGGCCCCATCTGCACCCAACATAACCCTGTCAGGGCTGGTTTGGGGTGAACACCTCATCACAGTCCCATTTCTAAAAGTGACTTACATACTTGGGAGCCTAAGTCCCACATTAATTTCTGTTTTAGCTATGCGAAAACATGAGGATAGATTAAAACTCTAAACCCATCTACTGCAAAGGGAAGTGCGAGGGTTGGAAGGATCATTTGTATCATCCACCAATCTAACTTACAATAATTGAAGCTTATGGGTGTGAATGGCAATCACCTGAATTCAAATATTCTTGGAGAATAATGGAAATCGTAGAATCATTGAAATGTAGGGCTGGAAGAGATCTCGAGACGTCAGGTAGTCCATCACCCTGTGCTGATGCAGGATTAAGTATACCTAGATCATCTCAGATGGTGTTTCTCCAACCTGTAATGGTGGGTATTGGATACCTGTGCATGTTATCATTTAAATGGGAATATCGAGGCATTTCCTTAACAGAGATTTAATCTAAACAGATAGCATGGAGCTAATTTACCTTTTGGACAATAGATATCTGGAGCCCATCGGTTGCATTCATAATTGTCTGCTGCCTTTTCACAGGTGAAACATTTAAATCCACCAGGATATGGTGTGGCTGAAAAATGTAAACAAAATTCATTTAAATTAATTATCATTTAGCCAGTCTGTACCATGCTTTTTAAATGCACCATAGTAATATTATTTTTTTAACATGTATTTGCTGCTAGATGTGTGTGCCTCAACCCCATCATAAATTGTCCTGGATTTTAAAATTCTCTAATACAGGAAGAGCATGTATATAGAAGTACCAGGGCCCAGTAAAACAGTCATTATTCAAGAAAATTATCCATAGATGACCTCAAGGGGAGTTTCATCTGAATAAGAGGTATGGGATCCAGCCCCATAACTGCACTCGCTCATTCTCTGGAGCACATGTTATTTCACAGCAGTATCCAATACTGTTATTCCATTGCCACTGTTAACAAAATATCTGAAATCTGTCTCAGATTAAATACACTCACACTTTTGAATGCTGACTGATGTCCCAAATGAAAAGAAAACATCAATTTGCTGAACTTCCAGCTATCAATAATCTGTTTGAGTACAAGCTATTTAGCCAAATGTGAAACAAAGTTTTAAAGTGCCCTCTTGGCAAGACTTCTGCAATATATCCTAAGTGAATCCAAGAAAATGATTTTTTCCAGATGTTGCCATATCTCAGTACAATGCCCAGAAACTAACCAAAGAACAATAGGCGAAATTTACAATTGGCACAAAGTCAAGGCATTGCGTGGGGCAATAAAACGGGGATGGTAGAAGTTAATTTCACTCCATCTCATTTTAAGCAACCAACACAAGATTCGGTACAACTCCTCTACAGCCACGGTTCCAGTCCAAAGACTACAGTAGTAACCACTGCACACCCTACATGGAGGTGCTTGGGGGCCCTGAATCAACAATCTGTGGCCATCCATGGATCCCAAATGTCCTTTGAATACCAGCTTATATGGAGTTGATATGCATCGCAGAAGGCTTGTCTGTCCCAAAACCCAAAGAGCTTATATGGTTTACAACAGTGGTTTTCAAATTGCATGTCACAACCCAGTACTGGGTCACGGAATGCAAGGCACTGGATCATGGTGGCTCTGATCAGCACCGCCGACCGGGCCATTAAAAGGCCTATCGGCAGTGCTCCCCAGCTCAGGCAGCTAGTCCCTACCTGTTCTAACACCATGCTGTACCCCAGAAGTGGCTCCTATCTGGTGAGGGGGGGAGAGGCAGGCACAGGGCTCCGCGCACTGCCTGTGCCCCAAGAACTGGCTTCGCACTCCCATTGGCCGGGAGCAGGTTTGAGACAATCTGTATCTCATTGATTTGCAAAGGTCTAGGTAAGTGCTGTATTAAACTTTGTTTCTGTTGGACACAAAGCATGACATTGCACCTGACCAGATGTCCTCTTCTGAAATTAAAAGATAAGCCGATCTGCATTAGCAGAGACTGTCACAAAATATAGATTTTCTCCTCTACATGCAAAATAGAAATCTGCCTATGAAATAACTGTTAATTCAAATTTTGGCAAGCAACTCAAACGAGAGCACAAAAGTACTCCAAACGCTTCTTTATGGCTGTCTTCAGGCCAGCATTCCAAAATATATTCATCTCATAACAAGTGTCCAGAGATTGGGGTTTTTATTTTAAACAGTAAAAAGGAAATGGCTCCTCTGGATATCAAAAGGCATGAAGGACTCTCTGGAAATAGCTTCTAGACAACAGAGACGTGTGTGGCTACATGCATGTGTGTGACCATTAACTAATACTATATCTGATAAAACACATGAACAAAAAGGAGAGACTGTGGAAGTTCCTGAGATCATGGTATTTTCTTTATCTTCAAAGCGCTACTGGAGTAAAATAAAGTTTCAAACAGTTGTTGCCACAGCTGTGAGTGAATCTCATTTGGCTCTTGATCACAGAAGTTAATAAGCTCAGTAGACTGCGTTTCGGGACTTAAGGCCTCAGTCCCTCAGGAAAGGGCGATTCTAAAGAAAAAAACAACCTCACAGTGCCCCGTAACTGCCTGTAACATTATCCAACCATTAACTCCCTTGGTCAGCAATGGTTCACTTTGTACCAGTTTTCTTTGGAAGACTACTGTGAGATTTAGTCTTTGTTCAACATACACTAAGAAAAAAAGGGGGGGGGCTACATTTTTCCAACAAGGATGTTTGTTTTAGGGGTGTGCAAACACATTTTGCTTAATTTCAAACCCACTAAAACATATGGGGGTTCAAAAGTTTGACTCACACAGTTGAACATCATCAGATTCCATTTAGCAGAGAATGTGGCAGGGGGGAGGTGGAAAGAGAGAGAAAGTCAGGTGAAAAAGGAACACAGAGCAGGCAGAATGAAGAAAATACGAGACTGAAAAGCTAATGAAAAAATACATGCAGCGTCTTATATTGGTATCTAAATGAAATGCCTTAAGGATTTGGTTGTGCAACCTTTGTTCATGTCAGTGAGCACTTAAATGAATAATCACAATGATTAAATAATTGCTCACCACAATAAGTAAGATCTGCACAACTGAGTCCTTAATTGAGCAGCCTCTAGTGCTTGTCTAGCTTCCTTCTGCGTCTAAACAGAGCTGGTTGGATTTTTTTTTTTAATTGTTGATAATAGTTCTTGTTCAAAATCCAACTTGTGATTAAAAGAAACCTGAAAATGGTTGGGATTTTCAGTCACCTCTAGCTCCTAATACACAGGAGACAGATATTGGAACCGACCTTTAGCTGGTGTAAATTGGCACTGCTCCACTGACTTCACTGACTCTATGCCCTTTGATCCCACCTGAGGATCTGACTCATTATTTTTAATGACTCATCCTTGGGGCAAATGGATTTAAATTATGTGGGTATAAGGACTGCAGCCTCAGAGAAGAGCCAGAACCCATGGCAGTAGTTCACAAAATCTCAAGCTCTACGAGCTTCACCCCATTTAATCAATCAAAAAAAGCCAGAGGCTCAGAAAATTAACAGCTTAGTGGCTGAGGAGATTGCAGGGATAACAGCCTTTCAGCTCTAGCTGAATGCTTTCAGTGTGGCTTCGTCAATGCTAACAAAGTCATCACCATCCAACAGCTGTTCTCTGGCCCCTGTGAAAGAAATGTGTGATCTTAAACCACTTCTTCGTGGACAGGTGTCCACATCACCAAAAATAAAAAAATAAATTAAATTCATCACAACCGGCACTACTGGCAGAGAGCTCTTAGTAGCGAACTCAAAGATTGAGGGCCTAATTCAAAGTCACTAAGTCTTTCCATTGACTTACTAGGTTTTAGCCCCGGCCTTGATGAAGGACAGAGCCTTCACAAGGTTGAGTGTATAGACAGGGCCACATTAACATGCATCTACTGCTGCTGTCTGGGTTGTACCTGTTCTGTGATCAACAGTCGACTTCAATCTTCAGAGCTGTCAATGTGGCACCTTTCCTGAGTGCTGTAAGTTGTGTTTTTATTTCCGCGAGTCTATCACAAAGGACAAAAGTTGCCTATAAAAAGTGAATTATGCTTACCTCAGCTGTCTGCCGTTCACACACATTAGTAAATGCCTTAACAGTCTGTAGAACTGAAACATAGGTGCAGTGCTCGAGTGGGGAATTAGATACTCAGTAAGCATTGAGGACAGCTTCACATTATAAATGAGCTTCGCCATTAATCCCCTTTGCCAAATCCTGGATACCTCTGGCCCAGACCTTGCAGCCTGTTAAGCACTGCTGAAATAAATCTAGAGAACCAAGAACTAGTACCTGGCACTCACATTTACTCCACACCTAGGTAGAGAGGCTTCCACATAGTGCTCATTAGAATACAGAGAGATGTTCAGCAATGTAAGCAAACCTCCACTGCCATACTGAATGGAGACATGGTGAGCAGGGGATAAAATGGGCAAGACTGGGACCACAACATGAGCAGTGAATGGCAATGATGTGTGTAGCAGCCTTTTTCACAACCAAGAGTATTTGAGCGTGCTAAAGAGCTGCACTTAGAGGAACCTGAGAGCAGAGACAGCCATGATGGTCAGATGCTGCTAGAAAAATGTGTCCTAAGTTTACTGGAAAACAGTATCTCAAGGCCAACTGCTCAGAGCTTCATGACATGTACTAGCCAAAGTGTTTTTGCCATCCCATTAGCTTGTAATACCAATCACGGTAGCTTACTTCACTTTATTAGACTGTCAGTAAGAAAATACGAGGTTCATCCATTCTACCAGCTGTTCGGTGCTGCTATCGCAGAACTTTCATCTGAACCCCAGAAGGCTCAAGCCCTAAGAATACATTGAGCTAAGGGACCTAGAAGATACCTGACGAGACCTGTCTGGTCAGCTTTATTCTATCATGTCAATAGTACAGGCCGATTGGCTTTTAATTGTTTGTTGTCATGTAAACTGACAAGAAATATTCTTCTGGCACAAAGTATTTTGTGTGTACACACATATAAAACATACTTCCTTTCTATTGTAGTAACTTACTTTCTTTAGTGCAGAGGCTAACTTTACAAAAAGCTACATATTCCTGAGCTCAAACTACCCAACGCTTCTGCTGTCTGAATTCAGGGTTTTTTCTTTAAGCCTTGGCACAGTGGCATCCTATTTTAAGCATGTGAAATGAATCTTACTTGAGGGATGAAGGTAGATAATATCTTTCACTGTAAAGTCTCTAGGATGAACTGCTTTCAGACAGTCAGCGATCAGGCTAAGTAGCAGAACCCAGGCCAGGGTAGGCCAGGATTCCATTGCAGAATAGGGTCTCACTCATACGGGTTTCTTGGGAGCACGTTCTCTTTATAATTGGAAGAAAAATGCACCTAGAATACAAAGAAGATAAAGAAAGAAAAGTGAGAATATTACAGCTACTGTCTCAACAGTCCATCCAAGGGCAAATTCTCATCTCAGCACCAAGCTGGGCACTAGGGAGTTGTGCAGGGGCCAGGAAAGAATTCTATTTCCATCCTAAGGCTAGAGCTGCAGTAGCCTTCTCCCCTGTGGTTGTGGATCTACCACCTCTGCCCCCTCCTTCTGTCCATCCCAGCCCTCCAAACCCTTCTCTCAGCTGAGGCACAGGGACCTCCTCAGAGCTGTGCTCTGCTAGAAGCAGCTGTGGAGCCGAGTCTTGACTGCAGCAGGACCAGTCTATTTGCACTGAACAAAGTTTTGAGCCAGGATCTGAGAATGTCAACTACATAGATTCTAGTGGGGTCAGCGAGCTCCAAAGCACAGATGGGAGAGAATTTTGCCCCCGAGTGAGCAACAGGACAGCTGTCAAAGTCTCTGGCTCCTGCAATGCTACAACAAGGTAAATTTAGATTCCTTGGTAAAATTCCACGTAACCTTTATTTTTTAAAGAGGGGTACTGTCAGCCCATTAGAAGCAGTCCCCTGAAAAATCGCAGGGTGATTTTTATCACCTCTGAGTTATAATGAGATCTAACTAGTTCTATCTTAGAGACCACTGGAAAAGTGCCAGACTCACACAATAAGAAATCCAGTGAGGAAATTCAATACAAGATTCTTGTTAGCAGTGTGTGGTCTAAGGCAGCTTCTCTTTGTACACGTATTCTTGGGAACCAGAAGGGCTTTAGGGCTCAGTGTAAAGAGACTGACATTAAGCCCTTGTAGTCACCAGTAATATACCATCACCTACAACACAGCTCTTCCCCAAATCCTATCCTATCTCACTAAAAACACAGACACAAGTCATTGCTGCTTCTCTCCCTATGGAGTCCTCTCAAGAGCAAAGCCTCTTTGTCACAAAAGTGGCTTCTCCGTGATTCTATCCAAATTCAACAGAGCAACTAAACATGTGCTTAAGTCTCTTGGACATGCTTCCATGCTTTGTTGACTCAAAGCCTCTGTCTCTACCTCACCTTCTCCTTTGCAGTAGCCTTGGAGCACAGACAGTCTCTCAGGAAGAGATCACTGTCAGGCAGGAAAACAGCACTGCCTCTTTTGGCAATAGTCTCACTTCCAATGTTGATCTGCTACCACTGAAAAATCATCTGAATCTGCTAATAATCACCGGAACAGCTAAAAGTAGATTTCCATGTTTGTTACAACTATGCAAGTAGCACTGTTATTCAAAACATAATGGGCAAAATCCCCAGTTGTGCCTAGAGCTGCGCTTGGTACACCTCCATAGAGGACACAGTTGGTTTCACATCACTGCACCACAACTCCCACTCCCTGATCCTGAAGGGTTTGGGGGCCAAACCAGCCCCCAGTGCAAGTTAGAGCAGACTCAGGGCTACTCCAGTTTGTAGGACTGGATAGTGGCTCCCAAAGGAATAAAAACCACATTGCATGCACAATTCTACCCCTGGAGAGAGGATGAGAAAAAGAAGGAACTACATGAGACAGATGTTAGTCACGTCATTTAATGGTCTCCTGGAAGCTGGTTTAAGACGCAGAACAGCATAGGAGCCAAGCCGCTGTCCAGGACAAAGGGAGAGTATCATCATCAGCTCTCCTTTTCCCTGGCATGAATACCCTCTTTGAAAAGGGAGGAGGATGGCAGGGGAGAAGGCAGCAAAACAGGCAAAAACGGTATTTTTTTAACAAAAAGAAATTTCACAAAGGTCTTTATGATTCTTCCCCCCCTCCACACACACACTTTTCATAACCAGCTCCATGGGTTTTGTTCATTAAAGTTATTGTCATTTTATGTGTGGAACTAGGACCACACATTATCACAGCTGTAATGGGTCCATTAAAAACTCACTCCTGAAGCCCAAATACAAATCCATAGAGCACAACCACAGAAATGCACTTGTCCAGATAACGATATAGAGAAATCTGTAGAAACTGACTCCCACATCTCCAGGCAAATGCACACATGTATTCATGTGTACACGTCTAGCATGCACTAACTCATATACTTCTACATTATATATTATTACAATTGTTTTTTAGAGTCTAGAGACCCCAACAAAGATCAGGGCTCCAAGGTGGTAGGTGCTGGACATACACATAGGAAGAGAGTATACAGCAGAGAGTTCATAATGTAGCTGGACAAAGATGGGGAGAAATGGATGATATATTGGCTCTTCTGAAGTTACCAGTTGACAACATTCACTTTTTAAGAAATAATATATTTCTTTTACAGATCCCTTCTTTTTTAAAAGCCGGTTATGAAATGAATAAACACATATTTTATGTCATCAGTTTTTTTGTTCGCAAGCCAGCAAAAGGAATAAAAATCAGAGAGTTTGGCTGAAAATGTTATTCACAGGTACACAAACATGGAGCAAACATTCACCTTCCTATACAAAGACACAGTCTCTTACACACATACAGTGCATGTACGCACACACTTGCCTATAGAGACACCCAACCAGGAAGAGAGAGAGAGTGGGCTGGAGGGGAAAAGATGGGGTGAGGGTGGAGGAGAGAGGGTGGGGAGGGAAAGAGGCCAAGGACGGGAGCAGGGTGGGACAAGAGGGGGCAGTAAAGGGAAGAGGAGGGAGGGCAGGAGGGTATGCGGAATGGATGAGGATGCAGGGGGAGGCAGAAGGCTACAGGTACATGAGAATGTGGGGGGCACAGGGGTATACAGGGACATATGAGAGTGCAGCAGTGTATGGAGGTGAATGGGGTGCAGGGCTGTGGGGGGTGAGGAACATGGGGTGGGAGGTGGAGAGGATGGGTGGGAGAGTGCTATAAGGGGTACAGAGCTAGGATGGGTAGGTGTGGGGGGCAGGGTAGGATGGGATAGGAGAGGGATGCAGTGAGGGAGCTGGGAATGCAGCCCCATTCCCGGCACTCGTAGACGGGGATCCATACCTCTAATTCCTCTGTGCTGGCGATGGGGCGACAGACCCCAGTTCGCTGCAGGGCATGCGCTGCAGCTCAATCCCAGCCACAGCAGGAGTGCGAGGAGAAGAGGACCAGCAGCAGAGGGTTATGGAAGAACTGTTGATCTAAATCTGCTGGGTCCTCTGGGGAACATGTTATGTAGACGGACTGCTCCCCAGCTGCACTCCCTCTCTGCTCCTACAGGCCTCACCACAGATCCCAGCTGAGCAGCCCCATGTGGAAGTGTTCTGTGAGCTTCTAAAGGGGAGCAGATGGCGGGGTCACCACTCAGTGCCTTTCCACTCTTTAGTTCTCACCTCGGCAGACCTTTTCTCTTTTGCTCCCCTTCACGGTGCAGAAGGAAGGGGAGTATGGAGCCCATAGGAGTCACTACATAACAGTTTATCACAAAGCCTGTATCCAACACAAACTACAGCAGAGGTGGGCTAATGTTTTGGCCCAAGGGCCACATCGGGGTGGGGAAATTGCTGCAGATCCATGACTGTAGGGCTGGGGCAGGGGGTTGGGATGCGGGAGGGAGCGTAAGGTATAGGAGGGGCTGCGGTGTGCAGGAAGGGACTCAGGGCAAGAGGCCGGGACACAGGAGAGGTGTGGGGGGTATGAAGGGGCTCAGGGAAGGGGGTTGGAGTGCACTGTGCAGGAGGGGGCTCAGGGCAGTGGTGCAGGGAGAGGTGCAAGGTGCAGCAGGGGGTTGAGGTGCAGCAGGGGGCTCAGGGCAGGGGGCTGGGGTGCGGGATGCAGGAGGGGTTTGTTATGTGGGCTCTGGCCCAGTGCCACCTACCTGGAGCGGCTCCGTGGTGGCAGCGGGGCCAGGGCAAGCTCCCTACCTGCCTGCCCTGGCCTTGGTGCCGGCCCCAGGCCGCTCTGCTCCAGGAAGCGGCCAGCAGCACGTCTCTACCGGTCCTGGGGAAGTGGGAGCAGAGGGCTCCGCATGTTGCTCTTGCCTGTGATACCTCCCCCAAAGCTCCTATTGGCTGCAGTTCCCCGTTCTTGGCCAATGGGAGCTTTGCGGGAGGTATCCAAGGCAAGATCAGCACATGGCGCTTTCTGCTCCTCTCCCGCAGGGATGTGCTGCCTGCCACTTTCTGGAGCGGAGAGAGAGGCCTGCAGCACTACAGCTGTGGCAAATCCGCAGGCCAGATCCGGCCCACGAGCCGTAATTTGCCCACTCCTTAACTACAGCAATGCTAACGAGAGAGGCTGATTCAACATAGAATCTGGATTGAGCATGGGCTAAGGTTCAGGGTTTGGGTTTGAAGCCAAATGTGAGACAGAGTTTGGATTTACTATCACTAAGTAAGTCAGTGGTAAAGGCAATACTAGAGCTCAGAGTCTCTGGCTTGTGTTCACTCAGTTATAGCACACTGGCACAACACAGAGGGAATTTAGGTGGACAAAATGTTAACCAACTGAGGGGGTTTTGTTATAGGACATCAGATTTTATTACTACCATCCTAGTGAAAAGAGTCATGGATCATCCATTCACATGCATCCACAAGGATTTTGGTTTTAGGTATACATTATACACATTTAACTATTACAACATATTTTCTGTACCACGTTCACAGTGAATTGTCATGGCATTTTACTAAACACAATCCAAATACTTTTCATTTCATTTGAATGACAAAACAATTTTAGTTGAATAGTGTCTCTGAACATTATGCCCATCTGATAAGCAAGATCTCTGATAGAACACTGTACAAAAAACATGGCCTGGTTCTCATCCCATCCCAGTTTTACTTCAGATTTACGCTAGGGCGAGTGAGAAGTTCACCAGATTAATTGTCATGTCAAAAATTCAACATAAAATGGACAGTGGAAGAGATTTCATCTCACCTTTTAACTCGATTGAGTTTCCATTGCCCTATCTCCCCTAGCTACCTTTTTATGGAGGAAACAGGATGGGTGAAGCTGTTTGTTTATTCAGACTGCTGTGCACTTCACGGAATAATGAAATAATTTGGTATTTTGATCTAATGGCATATTAGATTGTAAATGCAGTGCATGTGTTAAGAGCTAGGTGATAAAGATCAATGGCTGGTCTAAACCAAGGTCCCTAAAAACTAATTTAAATACTGAGAGTCCTTCTCCATTGCCTCATTTTTCCTGTTGTGCATATATCATAGAGAATAGAACAGACTGAAGCAATATTAGATTCAAGTTTCTTCCAACTCCTAAACATAGTTACTGCAGGTTTGGTGATACTTAGATACTATAAAGTTGATTTCATATTCTTCTCTGGGGCATTCTAAGGCCTTACTTCTGTTCTATAGTAATGAGTATATCTGTATAGCACATTACATTTAAAAGCACAAAGACAGCATAGTTCCCCTTCTTTGGAGGGGGAGAGTGTCCTAAAGGAAGGAAAGTAATTTCTGCGGCTCCAGGAGTACTTGTTTCTGCTATTTAGGAGTGTAGCACGGCAGCAACTCACTCCTGCGGCACCTCCAGCTGGTCATCCAGGGAATTAGCTCGTTTTCCAGCATCCAGAGCGCCCTCTGCAGGCTGTAGTCCCATTTGCTACTGGCCCCGTGTCCCTCCCAGACCCCGGTGCCCTCTTACCTAGGGTGCTGTACCCCTGCACCCCCCCAGCACAGTCTCAGGCTCTCCCCTTCCCTGGGAACCCCCACTCCTATCCCCACCTTGCCTCAGTCTAGGCAACTGCCAGTCACCACTTGCCCCCCATTCTCTGGGGCAGACTGCAGTATCATTGCCATTCCTCACTAGCAAGGAGAGTTTGGCCTGCTGATTCTGCCTCTGTAGCCATAGGCTGCCCCCTGGAACCACAGTACCCCTTTGTTGGGCCATCCCCTAAGCCTTGCAGCCTGGGGGTTTCCAGGCCAGAGCTCCCCCAGCTCCTCTTGCCTTGCCCCAGCTCTGCACCACTCTAGGTACCTACTCAGGCTCTCTGCCGACAGAGAAGACTCTCTCACTACTCCTGACTTCCCTGCCTTTATATAGCCAGCTGGGTCTGTTTGGGGCATGGCCCTCAGCTGAGCCTGCCTCCCAATCAGCCCAGCTCCATTCTACTCAGCCTGGGAGCAGACTGCCCCCGCCACAGCCCTTCCCAGGGCTGTTTTAACCCTTTTTCTGCAGGAGTGGGGCAGCTGCCCCAATACAAGGAGGGTGTCCAAAAGCAGCAGTACTCTGGAACATTTAAACCATGCTTTAAATGTAAACATTTTGCTGTGAGATCCCCGAGCACACTCCCCATCAACTCCGTAACTCCATCTCACAAGAGGAGGAAGTGGAGTCGACAGGGGAGCAGCAGCAGTCGACTCGCTGCCGTGTGGATGGCCAGGTAAGTCACCCAAAGATACGCTGACTTCAGCTATGCTATTTGCCTAGCTGAAGTTGCTTATCTTAGGTCGACACCTCCCCCGCTCCAGCATAGGGTAGGCCCTAATGAAGGAACGAGAACCTTCCTCAAAAAGAGAAGCAGAGGAGGGGAAATATTAAGAAGATAGGACTGGCTGGGTGAGGAGGGGGCAGAAGCTGAGACTGCCATGTTTGCTGTGGGCATACAGCTGGACCAGTCAAAGGCCTAGAATGGCAAATCAGAGTGTAGGGTGAGAGGGCCAAGAGCAGCACACTGTAATATAATCGCTTTTATATTATCAATAACCATGTTCTGTGCTAGCAAGTCCTCAGCCAGCAGTCCCACAGTTTATGAACAACACAGATACAGGTATAAACTAATTAACAGGAAGCACTCCCAACTTACCATTTAAATAAATGGTTCAGATGGTTCACACACTGATTGTTTTTTCTAATACGAGAAAGAAAAACTGATCCAAATTCCTATGTATTGCTCGAAAAGGTACATTTATCCACTTCATACTGTATACAGAGATTCTCCCCCAAGCACTTTAATATAAAATAATAATCTTTATCAACATTTGTAAACATCCCTACTTGCATATAGGATGTTCCAGGGGTCACTGTGTAAGCTACCTTTCATTTCTAGCTCTTTTCTCTCACACTCATGTGGCAGTCAGCCGGGGTGTGCACAAGCTCAGCATTTAGATGAATATCAGAGGGTCTGACGTTCTCATTTGCTTGGATTTGGAAACAGCCTTTTTATTAAAATGCCATGAAATCCATAACAGCAGTGAGGAAAGCAAACAACAGGCCTATGTGGTGCATTAAGCTTTGTTTCTGTAACCCTGTGAAGAGGAAATGCCAATTTCCATTTATTGTAGTCCACATGTGTATAATCCAGGAAAAAAAGTCACAATTAGAAGCAGAAAGGGACTAAAATGAGCCTCCTCCCAATTAAATGAAAGAGAAGAGAAACAGTTAAATGTGGTGTGGTCTGAAAAAGCACAGCCCCTTTCCCTGCAAACTAACACCCTGATTCAGTAAGGTAACTTAAGCACATGCATAACTTCAGGACTATTCACGTACTTAAAGTTACTCACATGCTTAAGTCTGATGCTGAATCAGGGCCTGACTACCTGCTGGCATTGGTGTATTGGTCTAAAACAAAGGAAATCAAAGAGAACTTGTAACTGTATAAAAATACAAGCTGAGTGAGAAAAGACAAATAGCCTGACCATGGAAGGTATGTCAGGGGAGAGAAGAGCAAACAGAGTGAAAGAATCCTCACGCAGAACTGTGCTAGCTAACTCCCCAACACAGCCCAAAGCCAATGCTGAGGCAGACAGGCAGGCCATACAAATACCACATACAAACAGAATTATAATGGAAACTCGGTTGCAACCTTAATTATAGGGTGTTTGCCATCATTCCAGAACAGCTATATTACAGAGGGGAAAGATTTGTCTTTTGTTGTTTTTTTTCACAAGTACACTTACATACACACGCCAGTACACCAACTAACCATTTATTTAGGCCCCTTGAACTCACTCCATCATCCCCTCCACATCTCCAGTCATTCTTTTGCATCTGAAATATGCACATATTCCAAGAGTCATGGATCATTTTCTTCATTTTTTAAAGATGTGTTTAAGTTCTATGAAAAAAGAGAAACACCTGCACAAATCCAATAAGAAAAGAGACTCTTACAAATATGAAGGCACATTTGTTTTAAGAAGTTCTTGTGATACATGCGCATCAACTATATTTCAGTGTATCAGCAGCAACTGCTTTTGCAGAACAAAAAGCAAAACTTAGGAAAAAAGAAAAGGGCTATATATGATCCAACACGCAGTTTACATATAACATTTAGTATGAGCTATACAACAAAAGGCATGCATAAGCAATACTTTCTTTGTAAAAGAACAGAAGTATGGGGGATGTCCCTGGTATGTAAAAAGAAAAAAATATGATGTAGAGAAGGAATTTTTAACCAGCCTAAAACAGGCATGTGAGGTGCTTGCTGATCTTTTTCAGCATAATCCAAAAAGGGCTTGCAGTTTTTTGGTACTAATAAAAGTCTCCAGGTTTAACATGCCAATCTTCCCCATACGAAGTATATTGCAAATTTTCTAGAACCAACTGCTTAATTTAGGTCAATGCTTAGACCTCCAGTTAACTGCTAGTAAAAAACTGATTGACAGTATCAAACTCAGTGACTGTCAGGACTGTGATAAATTTCATCTGAATATCCAAGATACACAAGTTCTGGAAACCATGCCAATTGTGCTCTTTGTAATTCATTATTTTTATCTATGAACATTCCTTTTAATCTGTAGATGAGAAGCAAGAATGGATGTGTTGAAATGAAATATGCAAATATCACCTGTCTCCATTTTATTTGCTTGAGAGGGATTTTCTTACAACAGAGGAGTTAAAAGAAAACCCTATAGTCCACAGTAGTCAAATGCAAGAACTTCCCAACAGAATGGAAGGTGAGAAGGGTGGGGCCGTTATTTTGGATCAGGATATTCTCTGACGTAGTAAATGCCTGTAAATCAAAATTTTGGGTGCTTTGTTTGATTACGCTGATTTACAATGAGTAGATTATTAACACTCTTGTTACTCTTAGTTGATTTAATAAAATAATTAAAGTATAATGCACAGTAATACAGTACCTACTGTAGCAACTTGGGGAGTGTGTGCACACACATATACATAGATAAACATGTGCTTCCTATTTATAGGTAGGGTTGCAAACTTTCTAATAGCAGAAAACCGAAACCTTTTCCCCGCCCCATCCCACCCCTTCCCCCAAGACCTTGCCCCTTCTCAGAGGCCCTGCAACTGCTCAGTCCATCCCCCGCACCCTCACTCACTAGCTAATTTTCACCAGGCTGGGACAGGGAGTTGGGGTGAAGGAAGGGATAAGGGCTCTGGCTGGGGGTGGGGCCAAAAATGAGGATTTCGTGGTGGGGGGGCTGAGGCAGAGGATTGTGGTGTGGGAGGAGGTGATAGCTCTGGCTGAAGTGTGAGCTCCGGCGTTGGGATGAAAGGTTCAGAGTGTGGGAGGGGGATCTGGGCTGGGGCAGAGAGTGGGACATGGGAAGGGGTGAGGACTCCGGCTCTGGGGATGAAGCATTTGGGGTGAAGGAGGGGGCTCAGGATGGGGGAAGGGGGTTGGGGTGATGGCTATGGATGGGAGTGGGGGCTCTGGGGTGGGGCCAGTGATGAGGGATGTGGGATGCAGGAGAAGGCTCAGAGCTGGGGTAGAGGGTTGGTCACGGGAGGGAGTTCGGAGTGTGGGTAGCGGGAGGGAGTTCAGGGCTGCAGCTGGGCATTGGAGGATGGGAGGGGGTGAGGGGTGCAGGCTCCGAGCGGGGCTGAACTCCGGCAGCTCCCAGGAAACGGCGTCATGATCCTCCAGCTACTAAGGGACCAGGGGCTCTGTGCACGGAGCTGGCACTTGGGGCGGGGGCAGTGCATGGAGTTCCCATGGCCATCCCCGAGCCGGAGGGACATGCCAGCTGCTTCCGGGAGCTGGACAGCGCCAGGTAGGGGCCTGCCAGCCCTGTGCCAACTGGACTTTTAATGGCCTGGTCAGCAGTGGTGACCAGAGCCACCGGGGTCCCTTTTCGACTGGGTGTTCTGGTCCAAAACTAGCAATCCTATTTACGGGGCAAGGATTTGTAAATCTTAACTATTCCTAAATAAATAGTTTTTAAAATGCTCTTTCATATACAGTTATAGTACATGTACACATATGTTAGATATGGGTGAACAGCAGAAAAAATTTGTTGAAAATATTTTTCAACAAATTTCATAAGTATTATGCTGAATTGTATCTCATCAGCTACTGAGTTGGTGAAATACTGCATAAAAAATTTGATTAAAATTATCCAACAGAAGCTAGTGGAATTCAAATATATTCAGCAAACACTATTCAACCTGCTTTTGATTCTACCCAGTATCATTTTTATATAATGTAGATACAGAAGATATAGAAATGGATAGGTAGAAAATATATGAACTATACTGTATATTATGCAGTTATTATTATGTAATACTATTGTAATATGTCTATAATATATATTATATTATACAATGCTATTATAATATAATAATGCAATACTATTATTCTTAACAGTACTAGTTGAAAATTTAACATCAAAACTATTTTTCATGGAAAACTGGGTTTTTGACTAAACAATTTTTGAGGGGGAAAAAAGGATATGCTGCTTTCCAGTGAAAACTGACTCTTCACTGAAAAACAACTCAAAAATGATTTCAGGCAAAATTTTCAGGTTTTTTGGCCAAAAATGTTCAGGTTTACAGTTGGTCAACAGCAATCATAATTTTGTGCAAAAGAGAAACATTTTCTAAACGCCTCCTATTGTTAACATAGAGATCACTATTGGTTTTAGGGTGACCAGACAGCAAATGTGAAAAATTGGGACGGGGGTGGGAGGTAATAGGAGCCTATATAAGAAAAAGAGCCCAAAATCGGGACTGTCCTTATAAAACTGGGACATCTGGTCACCATAGCTGTTTTAGACTATTAAAACAAAACAGTCTTACTCTTTGGAATACAGTAATATACTTTTAAATTAACTCCCTTCCTTGACAAGTTTCAGTAGCCTCTTGTGAGTAATAAAATTTGTGCATCTAAACTGATGTAACAGAAAATGGCACTGCCCAGCCTGCTTTTGATATCTGATTGTAGTTTGAAGAGAAACAAGGGGGTGAGGTAATATCTTTTACTGGGCCAACTTTCGTTGGTGATAAAGACAATCTTTCAGGCTTACACAGAGCTCTTCTTCAGGTCAGTTGTTAGGGGAACCAATTCCATGGTATTTAGATCGTATGGTCTGTTCTGTTCATGAAATGGCTTAGAACACTGACACAGAAATCCTAGCTAACTTATAATCTTTCCAGATTTACACAGTGCCTTCCATACAGAAACAGATCTTCACTAGAGTTACACAGCAGGATTATCCCTCCTCCCACCCCGCCCTTTTGCCCTGACACACAGCTATTGAAATTCACCAAGCAGCAGTCCAACTGCTCTGTCAGATCTGATTAAGGTGGTGACATGTCCTCACTGTCACCAGCTCTGGAGACAATAGAATGTAGATGTACTTAAAAGAAATAGTGTTATGGACGTTTTCATGTACAGTCATGTACAGCCAGTGTCAATAATTAAACATGCAATTGTGACAAACTGCAAGCCTCTTGGAGAAAGCGATGATTGCAGTGGTTCTCCCCATTCACTCTGTCCTGTCCCTGACTCTAATTCTCAGTCATATGTACACTAGCTGGCCTGTTCTCGAAATTATTAAACTGTTCAAACAGCAGTGCGTATTATTGAATGAATTACTGCTGGTAGAAAATGGATTATGTCACAGTTTTAATTGTTCTCCCAATAGCTTGAACAAATTAGAATTAAACAGGTGCGTGTTTCTCTATTCCATATGCTCAGTTTCCTCCAGCTTCTTTGCTAATCAAAACAGAAACTCTCAGTAGGAGTTCCCCATTGTTAAAACTACCAAAAATGCTCATGAATTTTTATCCTTCCAGTGTCTTAAAAAAAAAATCTAAATTTCTTGTCATCACTACCCCAATATAATAAAATGAAGATTTCCCATCCAGCGTAACAGTCTGACAACAGAGAGAACCTATTAATCAATATTAGTGCATTTAGAGAAGATATACGCAAATAACAATGACCCTGGGGAGTGTTGTATTAGTTTAGATAGAATAAATGGGCTCAAAGTGTCAAAGGTATTAACAAGACCCTGTTACTGTCCAACAACAAACAGTGTAAAACAAGGTTCAAGTTTGGTAGACAGAGATCTCAGCCTGCTTAATACCATGGCAAACATCATTAAAAATCTTCTTAACCTTTTATTAAAGGCACAGAAAAAAAGGAAAACAATTAAAGCCCTTGAAATGTAAAGTACTGAGTAAGGTTTTACTTTAACAACATCCTTTGTTTCCTTTCCCGTAGGCTGCAGGGAGATTTTAGAAAGACACACCCGTATCAGAGTCTCTTAGATGGCAAAAACTATTTTCTTTGGCAGGAGGGGCATATAGTTGACATTGGCTGGAGAAGTTTTAAGTGCTGCTATTGTTAGATCCCATTTCCCAGAAGACAAATCAAGACAAACAGACACGAGGTTGAGAAAAGAACAACAAAGATAGAAAATGCAGTTTTGTCTCTGATGTTGACTTTTGCTTGCAAACTTACTGCTGAAAACCCAGGCCAAACACATAGTCTTCTTAGCCACTTTGAAATCTGGCAAACTTGTACCAACATTAGCTGTTCAGAGCACTGGATTTAGCTGTTTTTCTGGTCACAGGCATACAGTAGTGTTGCAAAACATGCAGTCTTGGCCAGCTGAGCCTGACTCTTAGAAGGCAAAAGACAAGAGATAGGAAAGAAAAGAAATAAGATGGAGAAGGAAAAGGGACTCTTGGGGAGAGGTGTGACAAAGCCTCATGTCCCAGGTGGTGTTTGGGATTTAGTTGCAGCTGCTGGAGGTGGGGATGTCATCTGGGTCTCTCTTTCTCTCTCTGCCCCACTCTGGTGTCAGGACCTCTCTCAAGAAAAGGACAAAGGCAGCCCAGCCGCACAGGATACAGTTGGCATGACAGCCATGATGGTGAAGCTTGCTCCTTCCTCTTCTTTCAGTCAGTGTAGCAGTAACCTCCGTCCATCTATACCACCCATTTTGGCGGAGGGGGGAGTTTTGGTAAAGAATCCCAAAAGAGAGTAAGGGTGGCTTGGCCCATTCCCCTGTTATTTTGTTCACCAATCAGGCCTTATTTCCAACACACAAATGTTGATTCATTGATTTTCAGTCTCACACCAGGCATGAGTTAACACAGACCTTGAGTTATATTAGTGGGTCTTTTTGTTAGGACTAATTTAGTTGGAGTTCCCCACCCCCCATTTTTTGCACCTTTCCCCTGCAACATTTGTTATTACGGGTATTATGACATATTGTGAACTTTTAATTACTGTTTCTCATCTAGCTTACGAATAGGGTAAATCTGCAGGCCCAGTTACTATAGCAGGAGTCAGTATGGTTCACTAGGGCAGTGGTCGTCAAACTGGGGTGCGCGCATCCCCAAGGTTGCAAGATACCACCCCTGGGGGTGCGCGAGACCCCGGCAGCGCCGCCAATCCCGCCCAGGAGACCGCTGATATCCCAGGCAGGCTATTTTAGTACCACCGAAATGCCGCCGCGGAAAGCTGAAACTTTCGCTTTCTGCAACGGCATTTCGGCGGACATACTCCCGGAGGGGGCCGCACGACTTTTTCGTCGGCGAGAAGGGGCCACCAATGAAAAAGTTTGAAGACCCCTGCACTAGGGCGTGGGCCTGGGATTCAGGCAACCTGGATTCTATCTGTTCTCTTACACTGATCTGCCATGGGACTTTCCTCTCTCTCTCTGCTTCTCTTTTTCTTCCCACCCTTTGTCTGTCTTGATTAGTTAGATTTAAAACTCTTTGGGGCAGGGGACTTTCTCTGGATCTGTTTAGCACCTAGCACAGTAGCACCCTGATCTTGCATGAGGCTTCTAGGGGCTCCTGTAATACAAATTACTAATAGTGCAGTCAGATCGTGTCTGTTCACTACAGGTTCTCATTTACATGTCACTGAGGTAATGCTGAGAATTTCTCCCTGCCGCTGACAATACTTCACGTTTCCACCCTTCAGAGACCATTCCTCATTACAAACTGTACTATAATGCATTTGATGTGAGAACTTATTAAAGCCTCATAACGGCGGTCATAGCGGGTTGACTCATGGTGCTGGGTTTTTCTTGTCACTGTTGTATTTGGAAAGGGGTTTTTTTTATTAACATGGATGCCATGCCTCCAGGCAGCATAGAAGTGCATAATGTATTGACATACCTCATAACCTCACACAGTGTTGTCCAACTTCATGGTACTCCACCAGAATTGTGTGCAGATGGCTGATAAATTGCTGTGGCCATATGTTAAAAAAAACCTGGGGCACATTTCTATTATTCTCATCCTCCTGCTCTTTCGGTTTTCTCTCTCGTGTTTCTGCTACGATGATCTCCCATCCCCCACCCGCTAGAAGATATCTTTCCTATCCTGTTACTTTGTAGGACTTTCTCCTTTGAGTCACTTCCAAGTCCTACATTTTCATTCCTTTCCTTCTGCCTGTGTCCTCCTGGATTTTCTTTACTTCTTTCTTTGCTTTTATGTTTTCTGCTGATCCTTCTTTTTTCTTCTCTCTCTCCAACCTAAGCACTGGCCAGTAAAGGCTTTAATAGCAGCCTATATTTGTTCTGTTTCTCTTCCCCTCAAATCAAGCCGTCTTTCTCCTTTCTCCTTCTACATTTCTTCTCCTCTCTTAGCTTTGAAAATAGTTAAAAAGAATTCTAGCTTCTTGAGAGTTGTGTGAGCTTTACGACGCTGTATCACACTTAGTCATCAACAGGCCCTATAGCAGCTATTGTAAAGGGGTCACCATCCAGCCTCAATTACAGTAAGCAAGTGTAATTAAACAGTCAAACACAATTAGCGTACAAATTACTCTCCTAAATGTGGACCGTCTAGTCTCCTTGCTGCTAATTACAAAGACATTCATTGAGCTAAAAGCCTACATCTTTCAAAAAATGTGCAATAAAGTCTTTTCTCGCACTATGTAATCATTACTTTAATAAGATGCATTATAAAGGATATTTTTAACCCAAGCCCTAAAACATCAGCTTCTTAGATCTTCAGAATGATTTCAACAATCTCAAATTTTATTTTACTTTTTAGATTTGTACAAAAGCATCTATCCTAGGCTCTAGATGTTTTGTCAACATTTTTTTAAAAAAAATCTAACTTTGATTCCTTGAATGCTAGAACAGCTTAAACAGACACACTTCTATCATTGGGTTAGACATCGGTATATTATTTTTATATTCTAGCTGTTAGACAGTTATATTAGGATTGAAATGGAAGACAGAAAAATGTCTCATGTTAATGTGAATGTAGTTAGGTGTGTATCGACTTCACATACTGACAGTACACCTCAGAGTGAATAGTTCAGCTTTCAACCTAAACCTGGAAGTTCATGAGTTTGGGGGAATTGGAGCCAGATACCTTGCTCTTCTACGTAGTTATCTGTAGCAGTGGTTATATCAGTCCACTCCCCCACTTCGCCCTTGGCCCTTCCCCAAATGCCACTGCAGTTGTCTTGACCTCAAGCTACATCCAGGTCTCAGACAATCAGGCTCCACATGATACAGAGGCCAGGAAAACCCTGCATGGGTGCTGGAAATCCTGTGATTTTTATTGCCTGGATGAAGCAAAAATCACATCAGCTCCACAGCATTTAGGGCCCTCTACAGTTGCAGAGGTGAGGGCAGGGTTCTCCCCTATATACATGCATATGTTTGTTTGGGTCATTATAACTTCTCCTCTTTCACATGTAGAGCTCTCCTTGACAGACAGGGGAATTTTTTATGTGGATCATGGGTTGTGTATGGCCCTTGAAGTCTTTTTAAAGGTGTTATGTATTAAGTTTTTTTAGCTACAAACTTGAAAAGCTGGTCTATGAACAGACAAACTGAAGTTGCGCAATGTCAGTAAACACTTAAGAGTATCCTTGCTACTATAGTCATAACACTTTTTTGCTGTGGTTCTGTTTTCTGTCACAAACCAACAGACCCCAACTTTGTAATCTGATCAATGTGGGTAGATCCTTAAATCCACATAGAGACTCATTAAAGTCATTGGAGTGCCACATGGGCGCAGGGGTCTGCTTTCACAGATCAGAGTAAAGAATCAGGCCTACAAAGACTCAGACTGATTATTCAGCTCTTAGGTGGAGACCTACAGGAAACACTTAGGTTCTATAAAAAGTGTTTCTTGTATTGGTGAATGTAGCTGTCTTTGACACAGTACTGAGCTAATTCCCCTGGGTAGTAGTAGCAGGCAGTCTGGGGCTGACTTCCAAAGGAAACATGAAACCAAGGTCCTGTGCATATGTAATTAGTTAAAATCTCATGGCACTTTGTGCAATAGACAGTGTTAGCTACGTTGTCCTGGCTATATTCCAATCACAAGAAGCACATGATGCCTACCTAACTGCCCACTGCCCTTCCTGTCCTTCAACTGTTGTGTAAGCAGCTGTATAGTGTTAAACAGCGCAGGGGTGTGGAACAATTTGTATAGTGCAGGTGCTGGGAGCCAGTGAACCAAACTGTAAACCCTGTACATGACTGAAACCACTTCAAGTTAGGGCATGTTGCAGCATCCCCGCACCCTTAATTCCAGCACCTAAGGAACAGCTGCCTGATTTCATCCCAGAGGACCTTGCATTTCACTAAAGGACGAAGTGGTCCCTATCCTTTTATACATGGATTGTAAAGAGTGGCAAGGTTTACAAAAGGTGCTATACAAATATGTTGTTGTAATTACACTCATGGTTGCTCAGAAGATCTAGTGTATCAATGCCTGAAAATTTTCCTGGAATGTTTGAATATAGCTTTTGGACCAGTAGCATCTGCTTTGCTAAAGAAAACTTTTTTTCCTCCCAGAAAATCTCTCCATGATACTAGCTTTATCTAGTATCTCTCTCCATGATACTAGTTTTGCATGTTGTGTCATGCAACATTTTAGCTTTCTTTTCAGCTCAAGTGAATATGCATGAGCTATACAAGATTCAAGGTTCAACATTCAAGCAAGTTTTTTTGTGTGTTACAGGAACACAAAAGAAAGCTCAAAAAAAAATCTGACAAACAGTAATGAAACTGACTTGTGAAAAACATTGTGTGACCTCAATAGGACCACAATTTCAACTGGAGTTATCCGGTACGTACAAGATAACATAAGGGCTCTGCCCAGGAGTGTAACGAAGCTATTTAAAAAGAAGTGTTCTGGCTCTCATGACCATACATGGGTCTGTCTTCATACTAATCTATATAGTACCGTTGGTGCCTTTAGACTGTAAGCCCTTCAGGTGTGGCTCTGTGACCCCTGTGCACCAGGGTGCAATGCCACTCACTCAGGTTTGACTCCATGTCTTGTCATGATGGAAGACTGGCAGGACAAGACCTGAGTGGGCAGTGGCCAGCCAGCCGTGCTCCTCCTCATTGCTGCCAATGATACATACTGTGCGTAACATTTGTGCGGCTGTAGGTGGCACTGGTACAGCGCCGTGTACACTTGAAATGCTCTATAAAGAGTAATCAAAGTACATCCAGATACATTTCAGCCCAAAGCAACTTTTTGAAAAAATTAAGATATAATCCCTGAAAATATGGGTTTGTAATTCCAGTTGGTGCTGGTTACATAAATTCATTTTAGGCTTGACCCTGCTCCAGCTGAAAGCAATCTGTGTTTTGCCTAAAGTGACCATATGTCCTGATTTTACAGAGACAGTCCCAATTTTGGGGGCTTTTTCTTGTATATAGGCTCCAATTACCCTCCCCCATCCCGATTTTTTACACTTGCTATCTGGTCAGCCTAGTTTTGCCATCGACGTTTAATGGCCTAATTCTATTACCATGATACTTGATTGTGCCAGTACAGATACCAATGAATTCACATGTTTTTCTAATACATGCAACCCTGTCATGTGTTTTTCCATGACAGTTTAACATACCTATGTAGTAGTTAATGAAACACCAGATGGTGTTGTCCTGACTCTTGAGCAACATACAAATCTATTTATGGAAATTCTCAGTTTCACTTTAGTTCATTCCAAGTTCATGTGAATTTATATTTTCAACTCCTGAATAAATTTTTTGTTGTGCATCACTTCACAAATACACAGTCAAGACGTGAAATGAAGGGACATTCGGTATTAAGGATAGAACATCAAATGTACCCGCACGTGGTGGTTTCTAAAAAGACACTGAAATACTAGTGTAATTCAAGTTAAGACACATTGATGCAGGCAGCCAAGTATTTATACGAATTCAAATATAAACTATTATCTTCAGTTAAAAATGTAGGCACTTACAGAAATATTTACAAACAACATATTGAGCCTCACAACAGCCCTGTGGAGCAGGTAACTTATCCCCATTTTGCAGATAGGAAGACTTTGCAAAAGAGAGATCACGTAACTTGTCCACATCCACATAAGGAGTCAGGCCCAAATCCACAAATGGACTTAGGCATTGCAACACTCACAATTGCAACACGTAACTTTTAGGCACTTAGCTCCCCTTTGAGTCCCTACTCTGAGTTACGTGTGTAGGGAGAGATTGTTACCAAAGAATGGGACTCACCAAAGCCTGCATGCCAGGCAAGGAGTAGCCTAAGCTAGCCAATATCAGATGCTAAGAACAGGGGTTTGTCCTAAGTCCCACCTCTCTTGTGAAATTTAGATCCCAAGCAGAGTGAGGTGCCTAAACCACGAACCCTCTCCTAGAATCAGGCAACTAAGCCATTTCTTTCAAGAATGGCAGCAGCAAACATTTAACTCCATACAAAATGGACGGAGCGGGGAGAAGAATTCCATTGTAATCATTAGCCCAGTGGTTAAGGCACTCACACAGGATATGGGAGATGCTGGTCAAGTTCCCCCCTGCCTGATGCAGAGAAGGAATTTGAACACAGGTTTCTCACCAATTGGATGAGTGCCTAAACCACTGGACTATAGCATCATTCTCACTTTTCTTTGGCCCAATGCACATTTACTTATTCATCCACAGTGGAACTGCGTCAATAGGAGAGACAGAGACACCCACATCTGAACAGCCCAGAGCCCTGTGATTAGGGTACCCGCCTATCATCAGCCTCAGAGCTGGGATAAGAATTCCATTCTTTACAGCTAAAAGTAAATTTAGACCTTTCCCTTAAAATGCTTAATGATTTAACACTCCTTTCTTTGCATTTCAAAGCATTAACAGACCCTGGGAAGAAACCTGTTTTTAATATTTTCCATAATTAGCCATATTATCTTCCAAAGGGTGGAGGCTTTATCTAATTTAATATAGTACATACATAGTATATATATATGCCCTTAAAAGTTCAAATTCAAATACATTTCTAATAGAGCTGTGTATAGAATGTATTGTCCCAGTGCTGTCTCACCATCAGATTTTAAAGTCTTTTATTAAATTAAAATATCAAAACATTTAAATTATCTGAGACAGTCCAAATGGGAACTGCGTAGTTAGGAGTTTTTCAGGTGTCCAGCTAATGGAATAAGTAAACGTCACTAGTTAAACGCACACGTGCAATTTCAACAGCTTTTTGGCAAATAAATAAATAAAATTACTGTCTTATCCAGAATTTCAATTTTTGCTGAACAGTTTCTTCACAAAGCTCAATTTCCTACCTGATGACCTTCCTTTCCTGAGAAAACAACTCAGGAGTATTTCTCTGTTCCGGGGGGCGGGGGGAGGGAAGATAGCCTCTCAGCCCAGGTCCACAGGTTTGTGCTAGCAACTAAAAACAGATGTGCAGATGTTGCAGCTTAAGCTTGGCGGATAGGGGGAGTGGGCTTGTGAACTCAAGTTCCAGCCTGAGCCACAGCATCTACACAGCTATTTTTAGAGCACTAGCGTGAGCCCTGCCAACACAAGCCTGTAGGAGGCTCGCTCCCAGATGTGGTATAGACATGCCCCAAGAATAATTCATTTGCACTAGTACCGCTCTCGGGCCATGGGGAAAAAATTATAATCACTGTAATGGAAAGCTATGAAACAACCTCCTCACAACTAGCCATCTTTAGCAAGATTTGGCTGAGTTGTTCTTCATTCTGGAGTGTTTCTGCTGGAACCATAACAGAATGTGCTTCAGCGGACATTCCTTTAAGCTAGATCATTGCTGTGAGCATTTTACATGGCTCCTGAGCATATACTATCTAGTAAAGCGGAACAGCTACATATGCACAGCTTCCTACTAAAACCACACTATTGTTATTGCACAAAACCTGTCTGCAAGAATCATCACCTAATCATTTTGCTGTGATGTCCATAGCTGATATGCTCATTACTAATATATACTGCAGAATAAGCTCTTGGACATGGAGAGCTTGCTTTGAGAAGGTAAAAATATACACTTTACAGACTAGGTCAAGCTATGAGCTTGCATACTGCAAAGACCAGTATGTCCCAAAGAAATCTCTCTTTGGCTGCTTGGAGACTAAGGCAGACTGAGGCAGAACCCAGAGGCAGCGGATGTAGTGCCCCAGGTACCTCTTCTCATGTCACTTGTGTTGTGTTATGCTTCTGTATACTGGCCAGACTCCATGATGAGAAATTGACTGAGAAATCCTCAGGATTTGTCTCCAGCTATCAAAAGGAGTTTTGATGCTCAACTGTATTTTAATCATTGCACTCCACAGTCCAAGCTGCTGGACATGCTGTTGCCAGATATTGGCAAGTTATTGTTTTGGGGAATTATACCATTTATAATGTATAGGCAATGTATAAGTGTTAAGTGCATTATGTACAGGCTGCTTATTGTCTAGTACACCAAGCATAACAAAAACACAGCGTCAAATTCATCCTTGCTATAACTACTCCTGCGCCAGAATCTTTTGGCTCTTCTGAATTTAGATTGCACAGAGGATACTAGAGTTACGGCAGAGTGAACTAATGGAAAGAAAACCATTAAACTGGCTCAAGTCAGACTTCAGGACTGATTTGAATTCAGATCAATTCTTCACTCCCCAGATGGCAAAGAGATTCAGGATCTCAGCATGGCTCTAACTGCTGCTCGAGGCAATATCATCGCAAAGTCAATATATTTGAATCCAGGAGCAGTTTTTAAATGGGGGTGGGAACATCAGATCAACCTGACCCCAGAGCAGTGTAAGGTTCTCAGGTAAACAGAGAAGTCAGTAATAGACACTCAAAGTAGTGTAGGATCGCATTTGGAGGACTGCCAAAATAACGTGTGGCAGCACACAAACAATACTCTGCACTAGCTCAGTTAGCATCAAACAAGGGACTCCAGAGTTCATAGTAAATGTGGAGTTACTGTGGTCTAATTAACTGTGTTGTGTGTACGCAGGCATTCTCACACCAAACTCACGCGAGTAACTATGGATTAAACCCCTGGTGCAGACAAGCCCTCAGTGTAACTTATTTTATTTACACTGCATACACCAGCCCTTGATCAGAAGTGGTCACAAAAGGCAAGCACACAATCCCTTCTTTCAAGGATCTCAGCACAAACAACAATGCCTAGTTCCCAGAAAGCAACCCTGCCCCAAGAACTGACTCTTATTATGGAGATTAAGGGAGAAAGTAAACTCTTGCTATCTGAAACAGCTTCCTCATAAGAAACTCCATCACAGAACTAACACCACAGCATTTCTTCAATGAGTGTACACTGCTCACACATGGGGTATGTCTATTCTACAGTCATGTGTGTGATTGTAGCTCATGTAGACATACCCATGCTAGCTTTATTCTAGCTAGCTCAAGCATGGCAGCAGCATGAGTTTCAGCAGGACTGCGACTGGAACCCTGGGTAATTACTTGCACACTGCTGTGGCTTCACTACTCTGGTACCTGAGCCACCTATCTTAGATGTGCCTACATGAGGTTCAAATCAGACACCGTGACTGCAATATAGACATAGTCATACAAGTTTTTCTTAGGCTATGTGTGACAGTGCCATCTGGTGACTCCTGCTATTACTATATAATTTTACATGATCAGGAACCAGACATAATAATTGCTTTTCTCTCCCCGCTTTCAATCCCAGATAAGATAAGAAGAAAAAGGAAAAGTCTCACTTCCCTCAGTGAGGCTTCTCTGGCAACTTTGTCAAGAGCCTTCAGGGTAGGTCTGTCCTCCTCCCCAGCCTTCTCCCTTCTGAGCTGCGTTGCTCCCTTTTCAACCCCTTCTCCAGTTGTAGCATGCTGTGCAAGGTTGGAGGGGAAAGGCTACCTGAGCCCAGTACTGACCTTTAACCCTTTCAGACTCAATGTGAGGTTTCTACACCCCATTACACACCCTCCAAATCAGACCCAGGGAGGTGGCATCATGGAGTCAATTCGTGTCCCCACTATCTTGTGGAAAAGAACTCTGCCTTTTTATTTTCCATGCCTTCATGATGTATCACTTGAAAGCTATATGGGTATAGCAACAGATACCACTGCATAATGAGTGGGTTATTGTCTTTCATTGAGTTCAGCCAGTGGAGTGGTGCATGGTCAGTTACCAGGATGAAGGGCTGCCGCTACAAGCAACAGCAAAGGGCATCAATGGCCCATTTCATGCCAGAGCCCTCTTCTCAATGACTGAGTAGGCTACCTCCTGTGGGAACAAATTCCTCCTAAGGCAGTAATGTGCTGGGTCCAACATCAGACACATTTATTTGGAAAATAAAAGGCTTTAAGAAGTCTGGATGGAATAGTACCAGTTCCCAGGTCAACTGGTCTTGGAGTGTTCTGTCACAGCTTTCGGTCCAAGTCCATCAAAGGGGCAATGATAATAGCAAAGAGTGACATTTGGGATGAACCTTCGATAGTGTTTCTCTAATCCCAAAAATCTTCTCATTTGTTTCTTTGTGGGGTAGCCCACCAGGCTTTGGACTTTGTCCACTGGGGGTCATAGCTGCCCATCCCCAACCACCACAAGTATACTCTAGTTAGGTGACTTCATGGGTGGCCAGTCAACACTTGGTTGGGTTCTCCATCAAACCTGCTTCCTTAAAAGCCTGTACAACCACTGCCACATGCTTCATATGCTTCACCCACCTCTTACTGTAGATGACAATATCATCAAAGTATGCCCCATGAGGACTAGCACTCTGTCCATCAGCTGCTGGAAAGTGGCACCAGCCCCATGAAGTCGGAAGGGCATTTTTTAAAAACATGGTATAGCCCCCATGGCATGGAGAAACTGATTTTTTCTTTAGATTCAGGTGACAAGGGGATCTGCCAGTATCCCTTCATCAAGGTGAGAGTGAATATAAACTCAGCAGCCCCTGGTCATTCAAGTTGCTCATCTACCCTGATCATAGGGTGTGCATCAAATTCTGAAGTGGCATTCAACTTCCAGAAGTTGCTACAGAACTGAGTCAACACATCCTGTTTAGATGCAAGTTCAGTGAGGCTCCTCTACTCACTACATGATTCCTACTTTTATCATGACCTGGAGTTCCTAGCAAATCATCTACCACATCTTCCTGGGTAGCGGCCATAGGTTCTCATGTGTTCAGTGTCATCAAACACTGGTTTGGTACCACTAAAAATACCTTCAGGAATTATTTGACCAGCTGGCATACCCGTTGTTCTCTGCTGGGCTGCAAACCCTTACCTAGAGGCATTGGTGTGTAGTGTTGTGTCGCCAAGGCATGAGGATCAAGTTCTGGATCCAGAGGGAATGGAGTGATGAGGACGCCCTCTAGTCCCTTCCAGGTCCTCACCAGATTGATGCGCTATACATAGGTAGACTTCCTTTTCCTGGCTTGCTGGATCACGTAACTGACCTCTACCCATTTCACCACCTTAAGGGGCCTTGCCAGTGGACCAGAAATTTAGATTCTCAATTCTCATCTGATGTTGGTAGCAGATGTAACACTTAGTGTCCAGGCTGGAATTCATGTAGTCAGGCTCCTTCATTAGAGGCCTGCTCTTGCAGGTATTGTGTCTTGTGTAGGTTCTCTCTTGCAAACTGCCCCAGGATCTTCAGTTTCTCCCATAGCTGAATAACATACCTCACTACGTTATTTGTGCTGGTGCTTTGTTCTCCCCATGTCTCCCAGCGGAGGTCTAGAACCTGCTTCATCTGTCTTCCATATAATAATTCAAATGGGGAGAATGGATGCCTGGGGCACCTCATAGATGGTGAACAAGAGAGGGGGAATCAAGTGGTCCCAGTGTCGAGGCTCACTGATCACAAACTTCCTCAACATGCCCTTGAATGTTTTGTTGAACCTCTCGATCAGTCCACTAGTTTTGGGATAAGGACTTGACCATCAAGGGTCCATCTTTCAAGTCCTGGTCCTCCTTTACTCGGGAGGTGTGTTGAGGAATATAGGCGGTTCCAGCCCTTCCTGTGGTGGGGGTAGTGGTAAGGGAGCCTGATCCCTCCCATTCCACTAGGCTCCAACCTAAGACTCTAGGAAGTTCAACAGTATCAAGCCCCTGAAGGTATCTGCCAAGTTACACTCCCTGTGCCACTTCCTACCTCTGCTTTTCTCTACTTCTCACCTTCAGTCCCAGATAAGGTAAAAAGGAAAAGGAAAAGTAACCAAACGTCAGCCTCAACTGCACATAGTCTCACTTCCCTCAGGGAGGCTTCTCCCGTGCTCTTGTCAGAAGCCTTCAGGGTAGGTCTGTCCTCCTTCCCCATCTTCTCCCTTCTGAACTGTGCTGCTCCCTTTTCAAACCTTTGTCCAGTTGGAGCATGCTATGTGGGATTGGAGGGGCAGGGCTACCTGGGCCCAGTACTGGTCTTTAACCCCTTCTGACCAGTGTTGGGTTTGTATGCCCCATCACAGAATCCCTGACCTAAAAGACCTATCAGCCTAGAAGAAAATTTTCTAAACTTATTAAAATTGAGTAAATTTAGTACAATTTCTACTCTACCTAGTGAACTAAAAAAATCAGAAATCCTAACAGCCTCAGAAGGATGCTTCAGACCATATTTTAATAAGAGGAATTTTAAATGGATTCCCAAAGGACTGTTCTGGATCTCTGTCTAGCTAATGAAATAGAAAAATAATTTAATTTAATTTAAAATGACCTTACGCACAGTTACATCATATCTAAGAAGATGGGGACAGTTAAAACAGCCCAAGGGCTACTGCAAGCTTACTGAAAATGAATGCGTCTCCAAGAATATTAAATAAATAATTACAGAACTGAAAAATATCATTATTTTAAGATTAACAGAAATACAGTATAACCAAAACTTTTATTTGGGAAGCTGAATAGAAGCCAGATCAGCCTTTAGCAAGTGTACACATTCCTATTTATAAAGATTAATTTACTTTCACAAACCTGAAATTCTATCACCATTTATTTACTACCAAACAGGCTACACATTTAATTATTTCTTCATCTTTGGTACTAATTGAACCAAAATGCTGGAAGGAATGTTTGATTCCTCTTTCATTAGCACAGAGTAAAACACTATAATCTCTCATATCTCAAACACACAGTACAATACAAGAGATCACACAGAAAATAGCTTAAAATTTAACAGTTGTTTAAACCCTGAGGGGAAGGGGAGATACATTATGGAGCAAACCAAAAATAGATAACAAAAATAATTATTTGGTAACACTGTGTACTAGAAAGTACAACAAATAGATCATTTATATCAAAATGTGAATACCATACCCAGGGAAACATTTTAAGGAATTTACAATATAATGGAGGGGCCTATTTCTGTAAACTCCCCAGACAGATCTCCCACTGACGTCAACATAATAAAAGAAGTAAACACTTGGTGTATTCAGAATTCAGGAATACCATTCAAACAACCAATTGGAAGAATGGCCCAGAACTGTCACAAGTAACATTCTGTTCAGAAATTCTGAGCCAAAGAAAATGCAATACTACATTAATAGCTGAATAAACTAGTTCCAGAAGATGAGCCATATGGTGCTACCAGATTTTAGTTATCTCAATGAGGAATTCTGCTTAGAAACTCACACCACAATATGGGGCTATGGAAAATAAGAAATATTTGGAACAAAGAGCTCAAACTAAACTATTAACATTAAAACTTATTAGATTTCAGTACAAAGTGACAGCGTGATCATGATGTCTGCATTCTTTTTCTACCTATCCTTGGTTCCCTCCATGCATTATCTCCACTCTTTCTCATTTTAACAAGGGCCCAGTTCTGCAATCTTCACTACTCTAAATAAAGACCTTAGATTGGAAGCTCTTCTGGAACCCATCTTCATTCATTCAGCAAAGCACATCATGCCACTTATGTGCCTTATTTATAAGAAGAACTTTTAAAGCTCCATTTCCTCTTCTTTCCACTTGTCCTATCTCTCCTTCCTTCCCCTGCTAAATACACATGCATTCACACACACATCAATTGCCAACAGAGTCATTTTTTATTCAATTACTTAAAGTTGAAGAGATCAGGGGAAGTACTTGACTCTCACCCACGACTGAAAGCTGAGGAAGGAGAAAGATTGGGAGCTTCATATATATGCATAATTCCATCTTTTTTTTTAAAGTTATTCATTGTTTGCAGAAGGTGTTGGAGTTTGGGAGTTGTAAGGGCAAGAGTCAATCAGAGCAGAGTGATTTGTAGTTAGATAAATAATCATACTGCCATTATGCAAATCAGTCACCTTCATTCAATCAGAGTTCAGGGATTTCCATAACTGAGAAATAATCATACATGCTTTGAGTCTGCAATGGTACAGCATCCCTGTGCTAAGACTGTCAGAAATAATTCAATTTTGATATAATGCATCTTATTATGTAGAATTAAATAAGTCAGTAAACTCCTAAGATTTCTCCTGTGCAGGTAGTGTAGGATCTCTGCCAAATGTTTATAAAGAGGTCAGGGTGCTCTGCTGAGGCCTGATTGAAGAATTTGGGTCTGATTTATCTGCTACACTCCAGTTTTACACTGGGATAAGTCAGGCTTTGCATTCTGACCCTGACATGCATAAAACTATTAGCTAGGCTAGAGACCCAGGGCACAGCATAGCCGATTGTTATGCAGAGAGAGGTGCAGTCTAGGCACTGACAAAGAGCCAGGAACTCCTGAATTCTAGCACTGATTCATAACTGCCTTTGTGCAAGTCATTAGCTCTCCACCTGCAAAATGAGGATCATAATGATTCCCTGTTTAATGCCTACGAAGTGCTTTGAAGAAGAAAAGAATTAAGAACTGTGTCACAGGGTGAGTACACCCCAACCCCAACCCCATCTTGGGGCGGGACAAGGGCATCACAGCCCTGCAGCTAAGTCCGTCTGTTTGCCCTTGGCCTCAGGGCAGTCTGGCCTAGTGGTCTGAGTCAATTTGGCTGCCATCCCTCACAGGGCTACATGGCCCAGTGGCCAGAATCAGTATGGTTGCCCTTTCTTGTATGTCTGCATGTCTTACCAGTCAGAGCCAATAAAGATGTCCTCTCTTGCAGGGCCATGCGGCCTACTGGCCAGAGTCAACATAGGTGCGGTTTAATGGCTGTAGGGACAATAGTTCACCACCCACGAGGGGACAGTGGCTGGGGTAAGAGGACCTGGGCCCTCCCTATTCCACCAGATCCCAGCTGAGGGCCCTATCAGCAGCAAGTGTACACGTCACTAAGTCGTCGGAGATCCTACTGAAATACGCTAACATATCGCTCAGTTCTACAACTGGATTAAAGCATAGTCCCCTGGGCTACTTCCTACTCTGTCTCCTGATGCGGAGGACCAGGTATCTCTGTGGTCTACAGGTTCCTTGGCCTGTGCAGTTCTCTGTGGCTCCCCTCTCCTGTGGGCACCCTCAGGTAGCTGGGTATCAACCTGCATCTTCGTGGGTCTGACTTCTGACTTCAGCAGTCAGCAATGACTGAGCTGAGCTGCTCCCTTTTATACTGATGCTCCAATTGGAGCGTGCCCAGAAGGGACAAAGAGGCGTTGCTTCCTTAGCCCACAATGCAGGATTAACCCTTCCCTGTCCAGTGTGGAGTGAGTGCATCCCATCACATACTAGTAGAAACAGCAAAGACCACAAGACTTTTTCATATCACGAGGTCTCACCCTCAAAAATGGGCCGTAACCTTGTATTAAATCTATTCGTTGTCAACAGCCAAATGAGCTCTGTCCTTGACCCTTGAGCAATCATCTACATACTTTCTCTCTGACCAATGGATCCAAAGTAGGTATCATTTCCCACATGCACTGAAAAAAGCATTCAAATATAAAACACATCTGAACAATTAATTCTGTGTTATAATTGGGGAAATAAGACATGAATGCACTTGCAACTACCATTAATGTCAGTCAGAATCCTGAGTGCTCAGTATCTCCTAGGATTTGACCTGTAATATTTTATACATTTACAGAAGTGAAAGTAGATTTAGGGACTTACCGGTAATGGGCTGGGCTGAGGCCAGCTCCAGCCCCGGAAGGGGCAGGGCAGGTCACAGCCAGCCCCAGACCACCCTGTACCAGTGTTTCCCCCCCGCCACTGGGGTAGCAGCGGCAGCTGGGGGCTCCAGCAGCGGTTTAAAGGGCCTGTGGCGGTAGTGGTGGCTGAGCCCTGGGCCCTTTAAATAGCTGCTGGAGGCTTGGCTTCCACTTCCCCAGGGTAGTAGGGCTCTGGGTCTATTTAAAGGGCCCAGGGTTCTCCTGCCTCTACCGCCCTAGCCCTTTAAATAGCCGTCAGAGCCCTGGGGTAAAGGGCTGGGGTAGTAGAAGCAGCGGGAGCCCCAGACCCTTTCAATAGCACCAGAGCCCCACAGCCATTACCCAGGGCTCTAGCAGTCGGCTCTGGTGGCAATTTAAAGGGTCTGGGGCTCCAGCCGCTGCTAGGAGTCCCAGGCCCTTTAAATTGCATCCTGGGAAAGCTGGGCCGCCTCGGTACAGCACACCATCTCTTGCCAGTATGCCGTACCGGGCCATACCAGCTTACTTTCACCTCTGTACATTTATATAATTGCTGTGAGGAAAGGGGGAGTCAAAGAGAAACCTTAAGAAGAACCCTTATCAGAGAGGGCAAAACAGTCTCACCATAAAGCAGATGAAAGCAGCAGCAAATGACAGAGGGGAACAGAAGAAGCTAGTTTGAGAAAAATGTTGGCATGGGAAACATAATGCAATAAATACATTTTATATCAAGAATCAGAGACGTAGCCGTGTTAGTCTGGAATTGCAGAAGTGACAAAGAGTCCTGTGGCACCTTAAAGACTAACTAAAGTATTAGAGCATAAGCTTTCGTGGGTTAATACCCACTTCGTTGGATGCATGCAGTGGAAGTATCCAGAGGCAGTACCCACGAAAGCTTATGCTCTAAAATTTTAGTTAGTCTTTAAGGTACCACAGGACTCTTTGTCACTTCTGCAATTCCAGACTAACACGGCTACCCCTCTGATTCTTGACAACATGCAAGGCACTGCATTTAGCCGTATGGAGTGGAAATCCATCAACTTCATGAAGAAACTTGCACAAATACAGACAGATATCATCTTTCTCTCCAAATGCAAACGGATGGACATCATACCAAATGGACTGAAGGTGAAAAATCCATTGCTTTCTACATACTGCACAGACTACAGTGAGAGATTATGCCAGACACTATCTAAGAAACTGAGGAACCACCTGATCAGCATCCTGTACAGCAAACAGGAAAACATCAAAAAAGAGCTTTCCAACCTGGAGACCTTGATAAACAACCAACCCTCCACACAAACAGACTTTACTAAAATAAGACAGGAGATCTATATTATACACTTCACCTCTCTACAAAAGAAAAAGGACTGCAAGCTATCTAAAATCTTGCCTGCCACATGGGGCCACAGCAGTGGTACCCCTAACTCACCCAGCAGTATCGTCAATCTATCTAGCTACACACTCAGCCCGGCAGAAGAGTCTGTCCTATCTCGAGGACTCTCATTCTGCCCCACCACCCCCAAAAACATGATACAATTCTGCGGTGATCTGGAAGCCTACTTTCACCGTCTCTGACTCAAAGAATACTTTCAAGACTACATAGAACAGCGCACTGATACACAGACACCATCCCACCAGCAGCACAAGAAGAAGAACAAAGATTATGAGTGGCTAGCTAACTACAAAAGCAGCTTCTCTTCTCTCGCTATTCACACCTCCAGTTCAGCTGCTAGAGGAACACCTCACCCTCCCTGATTAGAGATAACAAGCTGGTTCAGCCTCATTGGACTAACCTTGTTATCTCCCACCTGGTTGTTGCCTACCTATTTATACCTGCCCCTGGATACTTCCACTGCATGCATCCGACGAAGTGGGTATTAACCCACGAAAGCGTATGCTCTAAAATTTTAGTTAGTCTTTAAGGTGCCACAGGACTCTTTGTCACTTCTACATCATTATTTACCATTTACAGAAAGACACAATATTCTGACATAGGCTGAAAGTGACTCCACCCTATGTGGCTCAGTGTCACATCCCAGACTGCTAAGTACTGAAGTTACTCTCAGCACGCAGTGTAAAAGAATTAATGTTCTGTATTTGAATGCCAGTGCTGTGTTTGTTTAGTGATGTTCATGCTCTCCAGTGCAGACATCAGCACTGATCCCACATACAAATCTTGGTTAAAGTACAGTAAAGTAAAGTTTTGTGATTGTCTTTTTTTTCAGTTGGCTTGAACATGGATTCCAACAGGTTTTTCAAATAGATTTCCTTGTATAATTTAACTCAGAATATTGTCAGGGTCCTTTTATTACCATGGGAACAGAATCTGCCCTTGATTATGCTGCTATAATTCCAATTCCACTGGTTTCTCTGGGGTTACTCCAAATCTAAATTAGAGACAGAAATTTGCCCTTTATTATCTAGGTTTTCCACATGATTTGTGAGGGGTTTTTTTTATTTTATTATATTAATGGAGAAAATAATTAAGTAATCAATTTGCAAACACCCAGAATATAATAAGGTGATAAGTAACAGTCAGCATGGATTTGTCAAGAATAAATCATGTCAAACCACCCTAATAGCTTTCTTTGACAGGGTAACAAGCCTTGTGGATGGGGGTGGGAAGCAGTAGATGTGGTATATTTTGACTTTAGTAAGTCTTTTGATACTGTCTTGCATGTCATAAACAAACTAGGGAAATACAACTTAGATGGAGCTACTATAAGGTAGGTGCATAAATGGGTGGACAAACGTTCACAGACAGTAGTTATCAGTGGTTCACAGTCATGCTGAAAGGGCATATCGAGTGGGGTCCGCAGAGATCAGTTCTGGGTCTGGTTCTGTTCAATATCTTCATCAGTGATTTAGATAATGGCATAGAGAATACACTTATAAAGTTTGTGGACAATACCAAGCTGGGAGGGGTTGCAAGTGCTTTAGAGGATAGAATTAAAATTCAAAATGATCTGCACAAATGGGAGAAATGGTCTGAAGTAAACAGGATGAAATTCAATAAGGACAAATGCAAAATACTCCACTTAGGAAGGAACAATCAGTTGTACACATATAAAATGGGAAAGGACTGCTTAGGAAGGAGTACTACGGAAAGGGATCTGGGTATCATTGTGGATCACTGACTAAATAGGAGTCAACAGTTTAACACTGTTGCAAAAAAAAGTAAACATCATTCTGGGATGTATTAGCAGGAGTGTTGTAATCAAGACACAAGAAATAATTCTTCTGCTCTACTCCGTGCTGAGTATGCCTCAACTACAGTATTGTGTCCAGGTCTGGGAGCCACATTTCAGGAAAGACTGGAGAAAGTGCAGAGAAGAAGAACAAAAGGGTCTAGAAAACATGACCTATGAGGGAAGATTGAAAAAATTAGGTTTGTTTATTCTGGAGAAAAGAAGGTAGCGAGGAGACATGATAAAAGTGTTCAAATACATAAAAGGTTGTTACAAGGAGGAGGGAGAAAAATTGTTCTCCTTAACCTGTGAGGATAGGACAAGATGCAATAGACTTAAAATGCAGCAAGGCTGGTTTAGGCTGGACATTAGGAATAGCTTCCTAATTGTCAGGGTGGTTAAGCACTGGAATAAATTGCTTAGGGAGGCTGTGGAATCACCATCATTGGAGGTTTTTCAGAGTAGGTTAGCAAACACTTCTCAGGGAGGATCTAAATAATACTTAGTCCAGCCCTGAGTGCAGGGCACTGGACTGCATGACCTCTCGATGTCCAGTCCTACAATTCTACCATTTTTTTCACTGCCACCTTTCTCCATTGGTTGGTTCAATTTACAATACTGAATTGCAAATAAAGCTAGCATCCATGCTACTTATTACCCAGGGCCAACAAGATGTACTTAAAAGGTGTAGGCAAACACCTACCTTTGTACAAGCTCCCATGCTCCTAGTCTTGATATCAAGATTGCCTGTCTTTCTAAAATATAAGCTTTTGCTCAACCAGAAGTTACGAGTTTGATGCGGGAGCCTATGGTGCTATGCAGGAGGTCAGACTACCTGATCAAATGGTCTCTTCTCATTTACAAACCTATGACTCTATAAGCCCCTCTGCAAAAATATACATTGTCACGTGACTAGAGAACCTTTAAACATGTATAGTAACTGACATACTGCCTTCTTGAATATGCAGTTGATACATAGCATTAACAAAATTAAGTATGCCATCTAAAGAAAATACAGCAGCCATAAAACAGTAATTAATGCTTACTAATAGGAACAGGAAAAACATTTGGCAGATGATTTCACAAGGGCAGTCTTTGCAGGGTTTGGTCCCATGTAAATGTCTTCTTTATAATGTCTTGTTTATCTCTGAAAACACAAACAAAAAACATCCAGAATGACCCACGAGAAGATGCTGCTTGAAGATGCTGCTTGAAGATTCCACTCCTCCTGTTCTACCTTACATTCTGGTGCTTTACAGGCTACATATAAAGTACACTAAAGGCCCTAATTTTGTTCCTCCATGGCAGAACATGCAGCATTTCTTCCTACAAAGATTGAGTAATGAAGTGCACCACAATGTGATTCACCTTACAAGGGATGGTGGAGTTTTAGAATACCTAGTATCCAAGAAATTTGCACACAGAATTCTTACGCCAATATTTATGGTAGCTTACCATGTAAATTCATATTTATGGAGCTTAGCTTGTGTTTAGACTCCTCTCAATTTACATGCAATTCCTGAATTGATTCTTATGACCCTATCTTGCCCTTAGTCACTTCAAAATTTCAGCTTCTTACTCTCTGGTCAAAAATGCTTTGGTTTCAAGCCTTTATACTAGATAAAGACCTACAGTGAAATTCTGCATTCACTGAAGTCAATGGGAGTTTTTCCAATGACTTCAATAGAGCCAGGATTTCATCTCTAAACCTGCTCCCATTGAAGAGCAAAACCCTCATTGGGCTTCCATAGAAAGATAAAATGTCTTTCAGTCATCAAGATAATCATGTGTTCTAGAGCCCAATCTTGTCTCATGCGATGAGCTGTATTCACATGAGTAGTCCCACTCTTACTAGTGAACTATTTGTGCGTTAAGTCACATGAATACGCTTTGTAGGCTTGGGTCCCACGTTTACTAGATACGCAATCAATTAAATTACAACAACGACTGAAAAAAAAAAAATCAGCCTCATATTGAGAAGAAAAGATAAACAGAGCATGAAAGTACCATAAAAGACCTCTAGGGCCTGGCACTGTTTTTCACTTAAGTCAATGAGAGGTTTGCTATTGATTTCAATGGAAGCACAACCATCCCACAAAAAACAGAGTTCCACTGTCACATTTAGAAAGGATAAAGTCTGTTTAAAAATTCTGTTCTGTTGATGATGCACTAGCCTGAACAGAACTTAGCTCAGTGTCATGTTGGCTGTGCAGTGCTGATGGGGGGGGGGGCACGTGGAAATCACTAAAAATCAGCATAATCAATCAAAAATCAAACTATACATAGGGAGAAGATGTGTTGAATAAAAAGGTGGCCTTTTTACACAGTCACTTTTCTGAGAAAGGCCACACTTTAAGTGCAGCTTAAAAAGTTCATAGGGCCTTCTTCAGTCCCTCTACACAGGGGTAATTTCATCCACAGAGTACACACAACTTGTCTGGATCTGGAGCTCCTTTCAATTTAACCTAAAGAAAAATATAGCTGCAAACATGTGGTAGGTTAAGATATGTAGTTATAATGCTTGAGAGTGAGAGGAACCTTATCTCTTTGAACTCCTTATTAAGTTAGGCAGCAGTGTTAAAAGTATCAGGAATTAATTAATTAGAGGGCAAGTTTCAGGGCAGGTGTTTAAGTGACTGATCGCATGCCTTCCTTTCCTCCTATTGCACTGTTTACAAGAAAGAGGATGGAAAAAGTATGCACCTAAACTGGTTCATCTAGAATAGGCATTTACCAGGCTCTCTCTTTAATGTCTTTTGCTTCAAAGAAGTGAAAACAAATTAAAGAGAGAGTAAGAATTGCAAATGGTTGCTCAGGAGAAAAACAGATGTGTGAGAAATTAGACAGAATACTAACAGGGCAGGAAAGGTCCCAGAGTGCAGAATCCACCCAAGGTTTGCATTCATCATCTCAAATGGAGGAAGATTTAACACACATATGCACCACGGTCCACTGGAATACAAATCTGAGCTTTCCTTTATTTTCTTCAGGTAATAAAAGGAATGAATCTGAGAAGCAGTACATGTCTGATCTCTGAACTGTTTCTGTCCATATTAACCCACTGTAAAAATCAAAACTTTACATTCCCATTACCATTCAAGAAAAGTCTTCATTTGAGAAATCTCTAGCAGGGGTCCTTAACCCCTTTCTTTATGTTCTTGGAACAAAAAGGGACAACTTTATGACAGAAGAGCAGGAGCTGTAATTCAGACAGCGTCTGCACGTTTTCTGACCTACCAGTGCAACATTTTCCTGCCTCTCACCATGCCATTTATTTATTTAAAAAAAAAAACACAAGAGAAATGTGTAAACATCAGATTTAGAAACTGTAATAAGTCTCATGATCCATGACAGAGCATTTCCCACTAGAGCACACACAAGCAAACAGAAGACCATCAAGAAGGAAACAGATGAAGTATAATTTTCAGAAGTGCTTAAAGGAGAAAATTTTCAAAAGCACTTAAGTTGTTTTTTTAAAACTGGGGCTCAGACTCCTAAGGCACTTAAGTACATAGAAGACTATGAGCTAGATCGGGGTAAACAACCTATGGCACGCATACCAAAGGCAGCACACGAGCTGACTTTCAGTAGCACTCACACTGCCCAAGTCCTGGCCACTGGTCTGAGGGGTCCTGCATTTTAATTTAATTTTAAAATGAAGCTTCTTAAACATTTTAAAAACCTTATTTACTTTACATACAACAATAGTTTAGTTATATATTATAGACTCATAGAAAGAGACCTTCTAAAAATGGTAAAATGTATTACTGGCACACGAAACCTTAAATTAGAGTGAATAAAATGAAGACTCGGCACACCACTTCTGAAAGGTTGCTGGCCCTTGGGCTAGATCCACAAAGGGGAATCTGCAGCCCCCATTTACGTGCCCAGGGTCTCTATACAGTGCACTGGGAGAGCTGGGCTCTGAGACTCATTGCTGCAGGGATCTGGGACGTTCTGCAGTGTAGACGAACACTCAAGTGCCTAAGAACGTGATTCACAAAAGCCAGCAGACTGAGCAAGGAGCTATCTAAACTAGCTAGAAGGGAATGCTGAGGAGTGAGGCAGGGCACACCTACTAGACAGGGCCCCCAAAAGTCAGCGATAGCCAGGAAATGCCTTCTTTGGGATTCCTGCCAGGGCTTAGACGCAGAGCAGGTTGCCAGCATTAGGTGACTTTGTGCCTCCACACTGTCAGAAACCTAGGCACCCATAGGGTTTAACCAGTGACAGCTGAATGGGGATTTTGAGGATCTAAATTTTGGATGTAGGTGCCCAACATGGCAGTTGGGTGCCTAAATCCCTTTGTGGAGCCATGCCTAAGTCACTTCTGAAAATGAGACTTAAGCTTCGTCTACACTTAAAACTTTTCAAAGCATAACCATGTTGGTTAAGGGTGTGATTTTTGCCAACAGAGCTATGCCAGTAAAAGCCCTAATGGAGATGCAGTTACACGGGTATCAAAGTACTTACCGGTATAACTTATGCCAGTTCCCTAAACCAGCATAAACTATATCCTTATTAACACTGATATAACTGCATCTACACTAGGAGGGGTTTCCCGGTTTATCTATACCAGTACAGTTAAACTGGCAAAGCTTTCAAATATGGACAAAGCCTCAGGCTCCTAAGTCACTTAGACACATTTGAAAATTTTATCCTTGATCTATAGATGGAAAAGACCAAAGGAAAAATGTGACCTATTAACTATTTTGTATTAAGACTCGTGAGCCGATACTAGGAATTTTACATAAATATTAATATTCCTTAAAATTAATCAGATATTTATATTTAATTTTAAATGAATTATTTGGAAGATTTGGTTTCTATAACATCTCAAGTCATGTTGCTACGTCAGATAGATGATATCATATCAACTGAAGTTAAAGTTCTGATACGCTGCCAGTTTGAGCTGTAATATTAAATGAAGGCACAATGAGCTTCCTGCTCTAAATTGAAAACAAAGAGCAGTTTATTTAAAAGTGAACCCTCAAGGTCAACAAGTGTCTAATTTAAAACAAAATTACTATCAGACTAGCAAATTCAGACTGTACTTGCACAGCAAACAAATCTAATGCAGGACATTGCATATCATTAATATTATACTGGATAAAGACAGACACAGAAAGACCTCAGAATAATGAGATTCCACCCACTTGAGTTTTTTTGCCTAATGGATCATTTTCCAAATTCAGAGCACATTAGGTAGTCTTTGAAGACATACTGTAAACTGCAACCCCAATAAAAACAAAAGCTAGTAGAATGTGTTACCCTTATTACATGAAGAGAAATACTTTAGGTTATTATCTTCCCCCACTACCAGTCTGCCCTGATGTCCCCAGAGCTCAACCTTGTGATATGCAAAGTACTCTCAAATTCCCTTGTCAAATTACAATATACGGACAGCAATGCTGAACACGCTATAGGCCACACACACTCAAAAACACTACTGTAATTCATGGGTGGGAATAAGTCTCAGATTTCCTGGCTCCCAGCTCTGGGCCTTACCCAAAAGACCATCCTTCTTCCTGACAAAGGAGTGACACAGTAAATCCCTGATCCAACAAATATTTAAGCATATGCTTAATCACAGTAGGACAATGTACAAGTGTGAAGTATATGATTAAGTTCGGAGATGGACTGAGGCCTATCTAAATGGCATGCTTGATCTTGGTAGAAACAAATTGTATTTTAGCTGGGAAGCAGTGTGACCTGGTGGTTAGCTTGGACTTGGGACTCATGAGCCCAGGCACTAATCTAGTTTCTACCACTGGTCCTGGTAACCTTGGGCAAGTCATTTCACCTCCATGTCTCAGTTTCCCCATCTGTAAAACAGGGGTGATGATACTGACCTTGTTTGTAAAGACATTTGAGCTCTATTGATGAAGAGCGCTATATCAGAGCTAGGTTTTAGATACACTTATTTTTCTGAAATATCCTCAACAGATTTTTGTCTGTCAAAAGAAGCAAGAAGGTTTCTGTAATCAGAATTGCTATAACAGTATTCCTATTCCTTACCCTGCCCCTCACCAGGTAAAATGTCATTATAATAAAATAATAAGATGCAGCTTCATTTTGTATATCATCTTTCAGACAAGGTGTGTCCCAAAATGTTTTATAATGCCAAAGACAGTTACAAAGAGACAATCAAAAAGAAAGGAAAGAAACTAAAACAGTGACAAGATACCATTTTAATAATTACCTGAAAATGTAATGGGATGTCATTAGGTAGATGAGGTAGTGAGCTACAGAAAGACTGGTCCAGATGGAAGGAGCCATAGAGGTGAATGCTCCTACTAAGTGTGGCAAAATTGGGTGGAAGCTAGTGATAGATGTGCAGAGGGAGCAGGGAAAGGAGGAGGGATTGAGTAAGAGAAGGATCCATGTGGTAGGTTGGAGACAGTCCATTGCGGGTACTGAAAACAAGAACCACCAAATAGAATGAATGTGAAGCTAGTGGAGTTCCTTCAAAATGTGGGAAACCAGGGGAAGTTACTAAGCAGAGCCCTGCAAATCTGTGGATAACCATTATATATCCACAGACCAGTTCTGCAGATCACAGATCGGAAGCACATATAACTTTTGTATCTACTATTAACAAGAATTTTTTAGTATCCAGTTTTTTTAAACGCTCATGTTATTTTGATCACTTTACAGATAATTTGGGGGTAAAATGTATCTTTTTCTTAGAGAGTAAAAGCTGCTTTGAAAAGCGTTAAGATTTTGTGATTGACAAGATTAGCTGGACAAACAGAATGGTGCTATTTCTGACCACTTGTGTGGTACTGTTATTCTAAACATCTGCTCTGCAGTACATGCATGTACAAATCTGTCTGTACAATCTGCCACTCCTACCCTAGGTAGGTGCTTATTTTTCATTAAAGATAAAAGCACAGGTAAGTCTACAATGCTTTCACATGAATACAGAAGAACTTCCTTTAATAACTTAGCAGATCAAAACATATAATAAATAAAAATTTGGTAATACAAGCAAAACTATATTCAGCACCAGAATTAGGATTCTCACAATGGTAGGAACACATTATTATTAGAAAAATTACTGTGCTGATCCAGCTGTCATTTAAATCAATGGTAAAATTCCCATTCATTTAAGTTAGTGGCTGTACTGGGTCCTTCCCTTGGACTCTTGATAATTTAAGTTTCTTTTGACTGCCAGATACAGTTCTTAAAGCCTCATATTTATATGCTTCATAGTGTATGAATAAAAGATGATAGCAAATACCACTATATCCCCTGCAATTAAAGCAATTTGGTGAATGAAGTACCATGTACCAAACGCTGTAGTAATCATCTTGAGCTCATTAATTTACAAAGCTCTGGGCATTTGCCAGTAACTGCAGTTCTGATCAAGCCCTATTCCTGCTTAGCTCACACAATTTTAATTAATCCAGTAAAAGGCATTTTCAAAACTAGCTAGAAAATAAATTCACACACATATTGCATTATTAGAAATGGTAAAAAAGTAATCATAGAATCATAGAAGGTCAGGGTCGGAAGAGACCTCAGGGGGTCATCTAGTCCAATCCCCTGCTCAAAGCAGGACCAACACGAACTAAATCATCCCAGCCAGGGCTTTGTCAAGCAGAGTCTTAAAAAACTCTAAGGAAGGAGATTCCGCCACCTCCCTAGGTAACCCATTCCAGTACTTCACCACCCTCCTAGTGAAATAATATCTCCTAATATCCAACCTAGAATTCCCCCACTTCAACTTGAGACCATTGCTCTGTGTTCTGTCCTCTGCCACCAATGAGAACAGCTGAGCTCCATCCTTTTTGGAACCCCACTTCAGGTAGTTGAAGGCTGTTATCAAATCCCCCCTCACTCTTCTCTTCTGAAGACTAAGTAAGCCCAGGTCCCTCAGCTTCTCTTCATAAGTCACGTGCCCCAATCCGATAAACATTTTTGTTGCCTCCCACTACCAAATTCTTCAGGGTGGGAGAAAGAACTTGTGTTGTTTATCTCTTCTTTCATCTAAACCTCTAAACACCAAGGGCAAGGCTTTACAGTCATGTACCCTGTCTTGCACCACAAGTGGTATCACTAACGGGTTAACCTCTTAATTTTCTCCCTCTCTTGTTGTTATAAGAAAGTACTCACTTCAGTAAAAACGCATATCACTTCCAGCACTGTAAGATGACTTCATTTCTGCTCCCCCACCCCACCACTCTGCCACAGGGATCTAAATCTCAATGTCAAATGATACAAGCCCAGCAACATCCTCTGCTCAATTATCTAGCCAATACTATCCGAAGGTCCTTGTGAGTTTTACTGTAAGCTTTTCCTAATTCTGAACCACTGTAATTAAATTATTTCTTTGTTCTTAAAATAACAACTCTATCATTACTATTATTATTTATACTATTATAGCACTTGGAGCCTCAGTTGTGGACCAGGACCCCATTGTGCTAAGTGCAAAACAAACACAGAATAAAAAGATAGTTCCCGCTCCAAAGATTTTACAGCATAAATGTAAGACAAGAGACAACAGACAGATACAGACAGACCAACAGGGGAATACAAGAAAACAATGGGATAATATTGGGATGCATGATAGGCTATGGTCTCAACCACCAGCAGCCTCGCCATTAAAAAACATGGAGTATTTGTAAGTCTAAATAGAGTTGTTGACCCTGTCACAAATGGTTTAAAATAAACACAGCTTCAGAAGTGCAGGACAACTACATATTGCTGTACTAGAAAAGTGCTGTAAATCAGAAGCCATAAATAAAATGATGCCTGGATTACTGTTTCACGCGGTGGCACACCACGGTAATGAAGACTGGCAGATATACCATTACAGACTTGCTTTTATCAAAGCCCATAAGGTTTCAATGGCCATAGAGGTAAACATGCCCGAGAAGTAGCCTGATGGAATCTCACAATTTTATTCATCTATTCTGTTAATCTTAATTATTTCAATCACTTATTTAAAATTGCACATGGCCATATAGTTATTTTTATTACCATATTAAAGTGTACAGACAGATCACACTTAAAGCAGCTAAAACCAGTTCCAGAAAATCCCCATTCCATGAACAGGTAGTATCTCTCCTAATGGCAAAACCTTTCAAAGCAGATGAAACGTTTGAAGTGTGACTTTGTACATACCATATGGTCCCTGGTTTAAATACTAACACACTGGAAGGTTTTAATTTTTGCTAAAACAGTCACACTTTCACCCTCTATTCTATAAGCATATTTATGGTAGCATAAATCAACAAGTGTTCAAAGAAACAGCTCCAAGGAAATATGATCCTCACAGCAAGCAGCAATAAAAAAGAATGTGTGTGGTGATTTTATTGTCACGTAGAAACAGGAGGTCTGAGACAAACCTTAGAAAATTATGTCTTGGAAGTACAAAAGCCAAAACTCTCCACCGTTCTAAGCAGGCAAGAATTAATTGCTCAAATAACAATGTCAATTATGAATACAAATGAATCAAGATTTGATATAGGCACTCAAAGTTTAAAATGCTGAACTTTATATTAAATCATTATTCAGCACTCACATTGCAAACTAGGGCCTGAATCTGCAGTTCTTTCCCAAAAATGGGAATCAGTAAATATATTGGTTAAATGAAAAACACAGGATCTCACCTCTTTGTATGTTTATAAAATATGGTTAAACTTTATAGACTGAAATATTCAACATGAATATATTATTAATATAACTAGCAATACATGATCATTAGTAATAAAATAAAATTGGTCAAAACATTTTGACCAAAAAGAAAAAGTCTTTCCCATAAAAAAAAAAGTATGGTTTCCTTGAAATCAAATTTTTCTGTGGGAAAATATTGATTCCAACAAAAATGTTCCATTTTCCAACTGGAAAATTTGAAATAAAGACTTCATTTTGAACTGACATTTCAAAATAAAAGATGGACATTTCTGTTTCATTTCAACTTAAAACTGTCACTTTTCAGTTTTTGGGCCAAAAGAATAATTTTCCATTCTCTCCCTTTTGTCCTTCTTTCCTCCCTTTCCCCACCCCACAGTGGAAAAGTAGTATCTGAAAGGGGAAAACACCACTCTTCACACTTACTTACTATTTTACAAGCAGGAAAAGTATAATATATGTTCCAACTTGTTCCCCCTTCTTTTAATGGAAAAAGAAGTTTTTCATTCAAATTTTTAAAAGACTTTCCTCACAAAATTTTGCTTTTTCCAGTCAGCTCGATAAAATAAAAATAGTGATGAATAATTCCCCTGAAGTAAATGGGAGTAAGTTGCTACTCATAGTAAGTAAAAGTATCAGAAGCCTAAGTATGAGCCTAAGTATCAGAAGTAATAGTATCAGAAGTATGAGCCTAAGTTATTACTGAGCCATATTGGCTTTTTGGTCATTGAATAAAATTCCCACTGGAACAAGGACAGACTGTGGTCTGTAACATATAGCTGTATGGGATAAGAATAGAAAATATATTGGGTCTCTTCTTGTTCCTCAGGAAGTTCAAGATTTGTAATGTCATATTTAGACTCAAGTCACAGTTTCAGACTAATGAAAAACTACCTAAATGGACACACTGCGTTTAACTGTTGCCTGGTTTTTCAGCATAAAAGCTGTAAAGCAATGCACAGAGCTATACAAAATGCAGAGTCCCCGGGCACAAACTGAATGTAAATACAGTGTGAGTCTTATGGACACCAAAGTCCAAAGAATTTCAGATGATCTATTACAGGGATAGTCAACAGGCAGACTGTGGGTCAACTTCAGATCATGAAATCTTTTTATTTACTTAATCTTTGTATTATTGTAATTATTGCTATTGTGGTTTGAAAAATATTTCTCTGGAGTCTGAACCTTGACAAAAAATAATGGACTTCCCCCATCTACTAAATAGGATGCTTCTGTATCTATCACCAATTCTGGGTTGTCTCTGGTGCCATCAGGAATATGGTCACTTAGTAGCCCATGGTCACTTAAATCAGCTTGGTAATATGCTGCAGTACACTTCGGGTGGTCTCACGGCAGGTGGTCTTTGGAACAGGCTTCACTGTATTTTTCTATATAAGGTATGTGCTAACAAGGGCTCTGTGATAAATAATAAACTTCACCAAATAAAACCTCACAACAAAGAGCAAGTAAACAAAAATATCAATGTTGAAAAGACAATCAGTATTGCAAGCCACATGCATTCAGAACCCATAAGTCACTCCCCACAAAATCATTAGGTTTTAAACAGTACAAAATTTTGGTTTCTTTTTATTTTTCTTCAGGGTTTTCTCCTTTAGGATGGACATTTTCAAGCTTTTCTTCACAACTATGAGAGCTAGACAATCGTATATAAAAACCGAGATTCTTGTGCAATCACATCTGCATTACTGCTTAAGTTGATGCAACTGACACTGGTCATGTGTGTGAAAAAGCCATCTCACTGAGCAACGCAAGTTACATCGACTTAAAGTGATGTCCACACCATGCTATGTCGGTGAGAGACCCTCTCCAGTCAGCACAGCACGTCTTCACCAGACATGCTTCATTGTTGCAGTTGCATTTGTGTAGACTAATCCTGAGAAGAAGTTCAGCATCTATAATTTCTGATGGCCATTATACAATAGATATTTGCCGGCTAAGGATTACATTATAAACCTCTTATTTTTAGGGAAAGACCCAGTCAGGAATAAGAAAATCTAAAATCAGCATCTTAAAAACAGTATAAACAAATATGCACTACAGTATATTTGACAGGATTAAGAAGTTTGGCATAGGCAGGCTAGCCATGTCATTAAAAGGAATTTAATGGCAAGGAAAACTGCCATAATTACATTGCAGCTTTTCTAATGTTGACAAAACTACTTTTAAAGTCTTTTAAAAGCTGTAAAGACCAATCAATTAAAAAAAAATGGAAAAAAACCCAAACAAATTCTTACTTATCATTGGCAGAGCCCAATATAATTAAAATGAAGCTGACACGAAAGCATAGCCTCCCTCGAAAACACACTGTAGTTTCTCTTTTTCATAACATCCACCCTCTTCCCATTCAAATCCCTTGTGTACTTTTCCTGTGAAGCATTGCACTGATTATCCACCAAATAATGTTATTTAGCTTGTAGCACTCTGCTGTTCCTCTCTGCTTCTCCTCATCCAACATTGTCCAATGTCAATTCTGTTGTGCTCTTGATTTAACTTTTAGACCACTAGTCCTGCAAACACATAACACCTTGTTTGCAACCATAAATAGTCCCACTGATAACTGTAAACTCCTTGGGATGGTGAACATAGCCAAATTCACCAGTGGTGTAATTTTATTATGCCACTCTAAACTCAATAGATTGGCACCAGCTTACCCAAGCACTGAATTTGGCCCAAGTCTTTTAGTTGTCTGGAAAGCACTATGAACACTTATTCTGCTAAATAAATAAATAAAACAGATAGAGATATTTCTATGAAATGTGTCATATAAGCTGATGATAAATAAACACTTAAAACAGGCAAGCTACTTTTTACATTAATTCTTTGGTTCACTGGCCATTGTTTAATTTTGAAGGCTATGTTAACAAAAAACATCTAAAGAAAATATCTTCTCTTTATTAAATATTTAAGACAACAAACATTTATTAATGCTTTTGAAATTTTCCCATTGTATCGGGAACTACAACTACTTCAGAACTCACCATAAAATTTAGAAATGAATCAAAACAGATAATATAGAGCATATTTTTGCTGCCTTCTGGAACCTTCACAGATTATGAAGTCTGTTAAACATCTCTTTTGACAGCACATATATTTAAACATTCACCACATATCAGTTTTAAACTGTAATATATAACCAAGCATAGCAGCATAGAGATGTGTGGATTTTAGTGATAGCTAGACCTGAAATCCCATTCATTCTTATGTCAAAACCACCTTCCCCTCCTCATTTGAACTGTTTAAGAAAAACAGAAACATACAATTATTTTATTTTTACTTGTATATTTACATTTATAGAACTATCAGAAGCTCTAAGCACTTAAGCAAATTTAAAAATACCATCGCATTCAAGACAGTTATTGATAACAAATCCAGTCTAAATAAACCACTTTCATGTAGTAAAACAAAGTGATAGCCCATCACATATTAGCGAAAGACATTCTTTTAAAATAAGCATGTGTGTCAAATAATTGCATTCATAATTGCCCAATGTGTAAAATATATAATTATGTTGCAACACAAACTGGCCACAAAAGAGTGTATATTTGTTTCTGTTTGCTACACTTAGGGCTGGTCTACACTGTGGGTGGGGGGGTTGACCTAAGATATGCACTTCAGCTACACGAATAGCTGAAGTCGAAGTACCTTAGGTTGACTTACCTGGCCATCCTCACGGCAGTGAGTTAATTGCTGCTACTCCCCCATCAACTTCGCTTCCTCCTCTTGTGGAGATGGAGTTCCGGAGTTGATGGGGAGCGCATTCGCGGATCGATTTATCATGTCTAGACAAGATGTGATAAATCGATCCCCAATATATCAAAACCCGATCCAGCAGGTAGTATACACGTACCCTTAGAGACGCTCTAACGCAACACACAACAGGTAAAGGTCCAAATTGTTGGGGATTACAGGGTGAAATCCCAGATCCACTGAAGTCAAGAGGAGTTTTGGCATTACCTTCAATGGAGCCAGGAGGTCTACCAAATGTGCTGACATAATGTAAAATTAAAATTACGAAGATTTCAAAAGTTTTAAAGACCCAAATTGGTCACTTCCGTTCATGTAAATGCTACTTTAGGATGCAAATTTTACACAATCTTGCATTTAAAATTTGCCGAAATAAAGAAAGCACAAATATCTGATCTACAATAAAAGAGTATAAGGGTGCAATTCTACTTGTAATACTTTCAATAACCAGGTTTAAATTGAAATTAATTCTTTTAATTCAGACAGTAAATCTGATATAATTTTATGAAGAACAAAACTTAATTGGATGATTTTAAACTATTAAGTATTCACAAATTTTTGATGTCAAAACTTGGATTTATACAAAAAGTATTTCATTTCCCCACATACACAAGCTCATTTTCAGGTGACTAAAAGCTCTATACCATTATCCAAAGTTCCAGAAGTCAAATGCAAAGATGCACTATTTCCAAATAAAGGCCCTAATATTGTAAGTGGATCTGTATTTATTGACCCCTCCAACTTCCCTGAGCCTCACAGACTTCAATTTATCATCCATTGTGCAAGACACAAACCATACAGAGTTTGAGCTAGAATTACAGTAAGAACTATTTATTACTGGAAAATAAGACATTCAAATTGCGGAATGTTAGTGCAACAATTTCCAATGAACCGCTTTAAAGCAGTAAATGATGAATATGTAATGCTGGAAGAGAACAAGCATTAAAAAGTTAATATGCTAGTATCCAAGAAAAAACATCATAAATATTTTAACATGACCAAGGGGCTTATTTTACAAGTTCCAATTCATAGGCTAAACAACAAGACTGGAGCATGCAAGTTTAATTTAATTAGAAAAGGAAAATTTTTAAAAACTGTCCTTACAGTACTGCAAGCACCAATAACCAAACCTAGTAAACAATAAAGTTTAAGGAAAGATCATGGGAATCCAACCTTGCTCTCCTCTGCATGTAAAAAACCAGGAAAATTCAGAGTGTACATGACCATCAGATTTCAAGAATCTTACTTTTCACTTCAGTGCAGTAGAGAAGGTTTCCAGCTTTGAAACTTTCAGTTTGTTAACCAGTTCACATATTTCTCTTCTTTTGCACAGTGATTAATTACATGTCTTTGTTCAGAAATGCCATTGTCAGAACAAAGCCATGTCATTTTATAAATTGTCTACTTTGGAAATACTTAACTTTAATTAGATTTGGAAAATGCTGGCAGCATAAATTCAAAATAGGAGGACACCATTCAACATCCATGACAGCCAATCGGTAAAATGCATGCAATACAACTGTTCTTTATGACACTTTTCCTTTATACTACTGTTAGCTAACTAATGAATAATAATAAGAGTAGTAGTAGACAGACTAATTAAATGCCTGTCGCCAAATTCTGACAAAACTTTCCCTTCATCTAAATCTATTCAAGACAGCGGGTTAAGGAGGATATAAGAGAGGGCAGAATTTGATCCCTGGAATTTAAATATAATACAGAATGGTTTCTGTGAAGCATGGATGCATATGAAATAGGAAAAGTGAAAATATTACATTTATTTATAATTGATATTATTCCTCCCAATTATTTCAGTGCAAACTCCCATTTAATTTAATGGAAGTTGACGTGTTTATTTTGAAATGCTGCTGATGCAGTAAGCTAGAACGTCCATACCCATACTTTAGATAAATTCAAAGCTCCTGCTTAATATTCCGAGTGTTACAATTCAGCAGATTGTAAACTCTTCAAATGAGGAAGCTGACTGAGGCATCTGAACTGTATTGTAATAGCAATAAATGTTAATATAAAAAAATGCTACTTCAGTGAATTCAGATACTCATAATGACGCACGATGTAAATCTTGTATAGTTTCAAAGCCCTACAAAGCACAAATTGCAACACCAGTTATAAGGAATATTTGCTTATTGCAAAGTTCTTCAATGGGAAATGATGACTTCAGTACAAGAGAAGGCTGTTATTATTATTAGTTATTATTTGTGTAACTGTAGCACATAGGAGCCCTAGTCATGGACCAGTCCCCATTGTGTGAAACACTGTACAATCACTGAACAAAAAGACAGTTTGTTGTCTGTTCCTCCAGCATGCAGACACACCAAAGTTTTTACAAGACTCGTGGTGCTATGTGGTCCATAATGAAATAACACTATTTACTTATTTGTATATCTGCTGCATACAAATAAAAACCTCAACACTTCCATGTTAATAATATGAAAAATTGTTTTAAATACAACAAAGTAAACACATAATAAAATGAGTAAGGTTACTTAACTGAGACATCTAAAAATAACTTCTCCTATGATGAAAATAGGGTATTTTTAATGTTAAGAATCAAGTTATTTCTACTCATTTGAGAAGCACACCAAACAGTCCATAAAACATAGTGAATGAGATAGAGAAAATTCTAAGGAAGAGTTCATATGAGCTCTACTACTACTCTAAAAGGAAAAATCAGTAAGTAATAGTAATAGAAAATGTGAGTTCTCCAACAAGTCATATAGGAAAATGTCATTCAAACTAAAAAAAGTGTTGAACTATGGAGCTAACAACACCAGCAAAACAAGTATGAAATACTGTGTGTGAATATGTGACTCTACTTTGATTACAGTATATTACGAAATACTTTTGTGTTAATAGTGCTGTTACTCTACTTTGATTAATGCATAGGACAATATTGTTTAACATGGAAACCTATCCACAGCATAATGATTTATAAATTTCTCATACAGCTTTTGCACTGTCTTCTTGGCTTTCCACTTTGTAAACATGATTTCATAATGGGAAGCAATCTGTCACTATTACAGATAGACACTGTATAAAATAATAGTCTTGACCAATGTTAGCCACTCCTAAGATTCAACGAAGTGTTGGTCAATGAGGAAATGGATTTCATATGAATTAAATATACCTTACAGTATTCTAAAACTGCATTATATCTAAATGAGTTATACAGAACCCAAATATAAGGTATGTCATTCATTTTTTGGACCTTCTCGAAGCAGTTCACTGTGGGCCAGATCCTGCTCTCATATCACTTTACTCACATCAATCATCCCCCTGACTATTCATATGAGCAAAACAACTTGACAGTATCATGTTTAAGGAATTTTGTTACTTATATATGATGCATTGCACTAATCAAATACAACATGTTAATGGTAACTACAGTTCAAAGCCGATGAACAAGAGCCAGAGGTCAGCTCACTGGTGATTCTACTCTCATACAGTCTTTCACGGTAAAAGAACTGGAATATGTTTTACAAAGTGTGATTATTATTTCTTGTGCATTAAACATTTTCTTAATACACTGTTTGATCAAACCAGTTTTCATTTTGTTGCTGATGATGCTTCTGAACTTGAAGAAAATTAAACAAAGTTAGGCTCAGTACAGAATATCTTTCTTGCCCATTCCAACTCACTTGTACTATTGCCAGCAAATAAAATGGAAAGATCTATTTTTATGGCAAAATTCTGCTCTCAGATAGAGGTGGCGGATTTCAGCTCCAGCTTTCTACTCTCCCTGACTGCATGGTATGTTCTTTGATATCAATGTAGAATGCTGCACACATAGAAGGAGCAGAATATCAGAGTCAAGAGCCATCATGTGAACATTAGTTAATAAAACTGACTGATCATCTTGATAACCAAAGTTTCACATTTCATAAAAGAACATGTCCTTTACTTTAACAGAGCAAAAGGGGAGAGAGCTCCCCTCATGCAGTCTGTGTGAATATACTCCCTCCGCTTTCTCCAGGGCATAGCAGCCCCAAGCAGCAGCAATGAGTCCCTGGATCGCTCCCCACTGTGTAAATATAGATTTTAAAAAAAGAAAACCAACAGAAATCAAGAGGCCACATTCTGTCATGATTTCTGCCTCATAAAACCCCACTTAGGGTGTGATTGGATCACAAGTGTGCGTAGAAATTGTTTCCGGATATTTGAATACTCCATTTTATCTGAAACGTAATAAGATATGCTGTTACTCTGTTTATTAATAAACATATATTAACCCACAGATGTAAAAAACACACTTGTGCCATACTTCTTTCAATCCACAGTAGCAGATTATTAGGTACTTGTTAACGATATATTTCACAGACTTACACATAACTTACAAACACTACTGACAAGAAATTTTACATGGACAAATGATTTCCAATCAGCTTACTCATCTGTGTTTTTTAAAATGCTAATGAGTGCAGTGTACTGATTGATAGGCAGGAATACCTGCATGAATATTCCAGTTGTTCTGTCTTAAACATGCTTTTAAGGTATTGGACAAGGATAAACAACGTTAAATTTCTATACTAGAAATGATGAAAAATCAATGTGTTTTAGAGGCCTAAAATCAGTGGAGTTACACGGATGTAAAACTGGAGTAAGTGTCATGAAGCAGGCCTTATTATATATATGTGCTCATCCATATTTATTTCTAATGCAATCCAACCAGTAGGATCTAGGTGCCAAATGTAATTTCTACAGCAAATAAAATTGAAAATTTAAGAATGAAATACAGTTATGACAAAACTGTAGTGATAACTTATGAGCCCCTCATGATGTTCATATTAAATTTTACCATTAATTTCAAAAGGAGAAAGTGATATGGAGTTGTATGATCATGATTTTTGTAAATATACATATATATATATGGGAACCAATCCTGCCCACTGGGTGTGTTTGCTCTGTAGTGAATAAAAATCAGACTAAGACCCCTTGATCATGCCAAGAGATCCTTGTGTGCATAAAAATTTGCTCACATTATTTCTTTGCAAGACTGGGGCCTAAGATATTGTGACAAACGTGTAGTGATGTTGGCAGATAGGACCTATTCCTGAAAACTGATACTCTTACAAGTAGTCCCATTGACAGACTACTTGCATGTGTAAGGGTTGCAGAATTGTCAATATAGTTTATTAAGCATCTATCTAGAAAAAAAACATATGAAAAAAAACAAAAATAATATATTAGAGTATTTTGTTAATTACTTACAAAGGCAAGCTGTTTAATTTATTTTTGTTCCATACATCATTCATTATAGTAGCAATACTGACATTACTATAACTGGGACTGTCAATTTTCTGTTCTAAACTATTTTTGTTTCAGAGAAAGTATAATAGTATAAATGTTTACAATACAAAATCTCATCTCAGAACAGAATTTAATTATACATATATATATATATTCAAGCACTAAAAATCATTTTTAAGTAAAAAAAAGCTATCAAAAATATATAGGTTCAGAATATTTTTTCAGCAGTACTGTAATTCCAGAAAGGCCTCCATTTCAATATGAGAATTTGAAGGCCATAAATCTATTCCTTTTGCTAATTTTGAAAATAAAACGTGAAGGATTTGATTTTCATAATTAGACACAAAATTATATGCACAGTTATCTGCCTAATATGCAAACACAATGTAATTGTGTATGTGAATGCAATAATAATAATCAGTTGAATGTGGAAATGTCAAGTTACACATTCAATTACCAATCTGCACACTTAATTGCAGTGAATGCATAGACAAATTAGTCATGCATTTTTTGAGCATAATTGCATATGTTTAATTTTGTACATCAGGTCCCATATCACTAAGAGCTAATTCTTGCTCTCTTTAAAGGCAGTGGCAAAACTACCATTGATTTAAATGGAAGCAAAACCAGGCGTTAAGATGTCATGTTTTTTAAATATGTTCATGTTTATTAAATCAAATGGAAAGCATTGTAAATATTTGTAGAGATCTTTCCATGCTCTACAAGTATGCACCTGCAAGAATCTGACTCATAGTCTATCTAATGTATTGGATGAATGAGTTGCTAAATAAGTCTTAGCACAACACACAATGATTTTTTTGGTCCTAATTGTAATATATTCACTTAACTGTATCCACAATGACTATACAGATCATAACAGATCAGAGGGACCATTATGAGCTGAAGCTCACAGTTTACTAAAGTAAACACTATCAACAAGGCTGAAAGAATTCACCCACATCACCGTACTTGGAAGAGATTCCATAACCTAATACAAGTTTTCAAAATCATAGCATTCTTTATAGAATAGGGCCCTCATCAGACTAATTACCTTCTAAGACATTTCTAAATAGGTCTTCACACAAATTCTACAAGAATTCATTAGCACTATACAGTAAATTAAATTTATTTTAAAAGATATGTAATTATATTTTTCTAGTGCAACAGGGATATGGAGTAAATTATTATTTCAACTAGAAAACTGTTTAATTACATAGTACTAAATAAATGTAATGGATATTTTAAAAAATTGTGTTTACATGAACATTCATTAGAAAGCATACCTGGAATATATTAAATACAAATAACTCCTCTAATTAATGCAATGTACAATTGACATATTAGGGAAAGTCAGGAAACAAGCAAGGTTCCCTGAGTACTCATTTCCAATTTTTTTTAATCGTGCAATCATAATGTTGGAGTAATGAAGTTTTATGCATTTAATTTCCATGTGTTTATTCTTTAGAATGAAGAGAAGATGCCTCTCTGCTACCTTACGGTAACATAGGCCCTTAAAGGGACAGATATTTAAAGACTCTGGAGGACCTAAAGATGCAAATAGGCACACAGAGGGACTTTCAACAGCACCTAGGCACCTAATTCTCAAGTCTTTAAAGTAGCATAAGTTTATATCTCCATCACATTTATTGACAAATGCAGATTTCTGAAAGAACACACACACACACACACACACACACAGCATCCCTTCTGAAGTGTAAACACACATGAGGGACAAATCCTGATTCCACTGAAGTCAATGGTAAAACTTCTATAGACATGAACAGAGCCAGAGTTTCACCTTCAGACTAAGTGAAATGTTACATTACTTATGTACAATAGTTAGTTTTCAATCATTTAGACTTTATCAATAGCCAACCCATTTTTTCAAATGTGTTGTGGAGATACTCTTCCCTGAGGCTCAATTACATTTAAAATGTCAAAGTTTGGCTATTTTTGAGTTGGCTGTATGGGAAAAAAAATGATGGTTACTTTTTTAAAGGAGGTGGAGAAATGTGTGGATTTTATATACTGTAACCTGCACTTTTTGACAGTTATTTGAAATCTATGTGTATGTTTTCATTTCCCATAGGAGGTGGGGGGGGGAGTAAGGAAATATAAAGGGCTGAAAAGATTTATTCAAATTTAAACAAACAAATCCTCTTTGACCAGAAACTAATATGCACAATTTGAGTCCAAAAGATAAGCTTTCTAGACAGCTGACCATGTGAAAACAGGTTACAATTAAAACTATGTTTTCATCATTGTAGCTTTCGCTACCAAATACTCACTATAATATTTATTTACAAAGCACAAAGTGATAATCAATTCAAATTATTTCACTTTGTTTTGTTCAATTTGCACAGCAACATGAATTAAAGCTAGGAAGGATTTTTACTCTGATCTTGGTAATAATCTTTGTAAATTCACAGTTGTGCATAGTTTCTGTAGTTGATTGACAACAACACATCTGGCTGCAGTATGTTTTCTGTTAGCAGCAAAAATACCAATACCCCCCTCCACACCCCCACACCCCCTAAATACACTAATATCACTGCAGTGCAATCCCTACTCAGACAAAATTAAATTTATTTTTGGCTCTGAAGTTCATAAACTAATTTGTATTCGTTTACCAACTATAAGAGGCACCAAAGTTCCCAAGAGAAGAAAAATTGTATATTTCCAACCCCTTGGATATCAAACGACAATGGCACTGCTGAAGTGTGGTGTTGAAAAGCAGACACCAGGGAAAATACAGCTTCTGAGATAAACTTGAAATGATAATAATTTACCCAAGCATTTTATTTGTTGATGCTTTGGAAACTATCTGGGACGCAGTATGCCCCCAGGGCCCTCTGAGACTGCTGCATGTGCACAGTCCTTTGCACTTGAACTTCTTTCCTTTGTGCTCAGTTAAATACTGAGAAGAAGCGTTACTCACCAGAGCAATGCACCAACTCCACTCTCCAGCCAGCGGCCCCATCCCACGAACGCACAACGAACCTACCCAGACGCTGCGCAGTGCAACAGTCCTGCTATGGAACGCTCGGCCTGCCAGGGCCCCAGCCTCTCAGCACCTTCAGCCAATCACAAAGCCGAGGGCAAGGCTAACTTGCAAGTGTGCTTTTTAATTGGCTGGTCAATCAGCGTGGCTGCCCGATCAGCTGTGAAATAGAGTGGCTCGGCCAGCCTAGCAGCCTGTCAGTTGCCTATGCGGGCAGGAGGGACTCGGGGGGGGCAGTCAGTCAGTCAGTCCTGCGGGGAACCAGTCGTTTTGGAGGGACCTACCTGTTGCCAAGGCTCTCCGGCTCAGCTCCAGGCGCTGGCTGCGTCCCTGGGGCAGGACCGCTCTTGGGACTGCGATTCCCCTCAAACGGCCACCAGCCCTTTGGGGAACCCACTTTCCGCGACTTTGGTGGGGCCCGAGTTTTCCCTTTTCATACAGGCAAGGGAAATGCAACCAGCAACCCCCTGTCCTCCCGCCTCTCTGACAATCCCCCTGAACGCCGACCGAGTATCCCAACCCTCCCAGACCCCGCAACAGGGGCCGCCCCAGACCCTCCCTACCCCAGTGACAAGCGACCCCAAGCGCGCTCTCATCCCAGGAGAGAGGAGCTCTGAACTTTCCCTCCAAGCTGCCAAACCCCCTCCCACGCCCACCAGGGCAACAAAAGTGCCATCAAAGCCCCTCACTGCCCAAACCCTTTACCGGGTCACCTGCCAAGTGCCTTGAACCAGATCGTCCCACCCCAGCCTGGAACAAGTGACCGGAGCCCTCAGCCTGCCCCGGCCCAGCAAACCTACCGTGACAATGTGGCAAACTCCCCCCGTCCCTCCCACCTGTGTCCCGATACCCCCAGGAACCGCCGTTCTCGCTGACCACTGTCCCAGTTCCCCACCTTCCCCCCACGACCAGCGGCGCCCCCCCCCGGGGTGGTGGCCCCGGGGTTTTTGGCCCGGGGGCCCTTCCCCCCCCCCCCCGTTTCATCAGCTTCTCCCGCCCGCTCCGCTCCCCCTGCCAGCCGCCCTGCGCCCCGCTTCGCCCTCACCTGAGAGCGGCGAGGCGAGCCCGGGGGCCGCCGCTGCTCCCAGAGCCACGCCGGTGTCAACAGCCGGCGCCTTGGAGCGGGGACCCGGCTCCACTCGGAGCGAAGCGGCGGCGCCGTGTGCGCGCCCACACACACCCCAACGCGCTGCACCGGCTGCCCCCTGCCGCGGGGAGCGGAGAGCGCTGCCGGCCCTCGCCGCCCGGCCTGGCACAATGACCCGCACAGAGGTCTCCGGCGACGGCCCCAGAGATCCGCTCAGATGCGGGATACAGGGCAAGCCCCAGCACGGGGGGAAGGGGAAGGGCTCGCCTGGCCCCAGGAAGCTACTGGCCATTGCAAGCCGGGGACAGGCTGACCTGGGATTTCTCTGAAACGAAACCACCGCCACCGAGAACAGTGGCAGGATTATGCAGCCGAAGGCGGGGGAATCTTGTTCATCGTTTTCCTTTTCTTCTCACGTCCCCCTTTCAATGCAAGCTGGCTTTCCTGTGATCTCGGTGTGAACTAAAGGACATACCACGGTGGAGCGCTTCCAGGAAACGTTTCATATATTGGAAGTTTTCTGGGACCCATTTCAACCCTCATGGTGCTAATCAACTTCGTTGTAGCCTGCTAGCTAAAGAGTCAGACCGTTTTTCAGAAATAGTGTGGTTTAAATCGTGTTGGGGTGGTACCTCCTTTTAAATATCTATTACTTCCTCTCCCCCTCCCGGTTATTCTAAATTGTCTTTTACAGCTAGTCTAACAGCAAAAACAAAAGGGAAATTGTACCAGACCCCCCAAACAGGTACAAAGTTCATGTTCACAGGTACAAGGGTAAATTAGAGAAAAGAAAAATAAGTTGAGCCATATAAAGAAGGGATAACTATGCCATGCCAGGAAAGAGGCAGCTTTTTAATGACGAAGTTAAATAAAACAATTAAGACTAACTTGTTACCTAATCCACTTCTCGTATTCAAATTTGTACCAAAATTAATCCTAATTCCTTCTAGTTCCAGTGTTTCACTGACACTTTTAACAGAGCAGTTGAGAGAGATTTCACATCCTATTTTTATATATAAATTTGCCTTTTTCCATATGTGAAATATTTTAGCTGAGATGAAACATTACTCAGTCCTCTTTTTTCTGACAAACACAAGGCACAGTCAATTATAGGATACGGCTTTGTATTCATACCTAATGGTGCACACGGTTTTTTCACCTTAAAATGTAAGTGTTAATATATACATTTGTTGCTGAAAATATCAAGGTGTTAATTTTGAAAAATATAAACAAGAGGTGTTTTGCTTCTCTAAAATTGCTTCATTTTAACTGACCCTTGCCCTTGAAAGCAAGGAGTCTTTGAAAGATAGGCTGCTCTGACCATTTTACTGTAATACACAAAATAATTCTTTTTAGATGCATGCCATATTTTCTCCTTTACTGTGCACAATGTGTTAATTATGAAGCATGTCCTTCAAGTTTTGGAGATCTGACAGATTAGTACATCTCATGGACTGTTATGTTCCTTGAGTTCATCCAGTTCCTCAGTTACAAGGGTCTCTCTCCTAACTCTGTGCTCTTTGGGCTCTAATTTGTCAGTCTCAGCATGGAGAAGCTCAGGTTAAAACAGAGTAAATTCATTTCTCCAGTCCAGCAGAGGGTGCTTTCACAAAAGTACATTTTGTTTTCTTCCCAGTAACAAACATCTACTAAAGGCTTTTATACTGTGTGTTCTTTCTGTATCAACACAGGGATTAGAATCTTTCTTAACTGAGCATAGGATTTTATCTAAATGCTTTGCTTTTGTAGTTCATTTAAAAACTAGATGCTACTGTATCCTAAATACAAAAATATCAACATCTGCATTCTCATCCCAGGGCCCATTTTCCCTTGTTTCAATGGGAAAACATGTATGGGATGCAGCAGAAATGCAAAACCTTGGAGACTCAACTCATCATCCTATCTCAAAGGCAGAGATTATTGGCTGAACTAGAAGAGGTGGGGGATGGCCTTAATCACAAATATTTCTAGAGGGCCCTTGGGAAAAATCAGGGCTGTAACTAGGGTCCGATGAAATCCGAGATCCATTCTGGTCAATTTCACGATACTAGGGTTTTATAAACCATTAATTTCACAGTTTCAGATACTTAAATCTGAAACTTCATGGTGGTATAACCATGGGATTCCTGACCCAATAGCAGGTAATGGTCAGGGGAGTCACATAGTAAGGGGGAATCACAGTATTGCCACCCTTCTGCGTTGCTGCCTTCAGAGCTGGGGTGCTGGAGGGCAGCTGCTGGCTGGGCACCCAGATCTGAAGGCAGCACCACTGCCAGCAGTGCACAGAGGTGAGGGTCACATGGTATGGGAGTAGGGGTTGTCACTTCTGGGGGGGCAGCAAGGCTGGCCATATGGGTGAATAATGTGGGTTACAACCAGGGCCCTGTGACCAAGAGTTCTGTGTGTCACTCTTCCATTTCCTACCCATGCCAGGATCTCTGTGCCCCCATTCCCCTTCTGTCCATGCCCACCATCCTCTCTTTTCTCTGTCAGGGGCTCTGTATGTTCCCCTACACTCTGTGCCCAATGCTAGGGGGTCTGTTTATCCCCCATGTCCTGCCTTCATACCATTGTCCCCCATTTTCCCTCCCATTTTAGGGATGCTGTTTGCCCCCATTCCACCTTTCCCCAACCCCCTATTTGTCTCTTCCTCTCATGCCCCTTATTCCCCTTTCTCCCTATACAAGGGTCCCCATTTTCCCCCCTTTATGTACCTCCCACTTTTTCCCCTTCACCTCCACCATCCTTATTTCTTTTCTTTCTGTCAGGGATGCAAATCATTCAGGGTATCAACATCTTTTACTTGTATTGGGAGTCTTCAGAGAGGTTGAGATGGGTATCTTCCATTTCCCCTTTCTGAAACATTCCCTGAAATCTTGGAATAGATTATATGTGGCATTCAAAAGCTATCACGAAAGAGACAGATAGTGAGTGTACTGTAAGGCCTTGTAAGCACAACCAGCAATAAAAATGACACCTATATCTCATGAAAAATGAAGGAATAGAAAAAAGGCAGCTTAAAGCAAGCATGAATGAGTACATCCCCTTGATTACAATGTGTAAAAGACACATACTGAAATAAATAATTGCTAATAAGACTGGATGTCAGTAAGAATATTAACAACTAATTACAAGAAGAGGTGGGAATTTTTGGTCAGAAGAATTTTCTGAGGAAAATTCACTTTTTATATAATGAAAATGGGTCTGCGGGTTTGCCTGAAAATTTTCAATTTTCCATTGGAAAATCATTCCCCGCTCTGTCCCTCACCCCCCAACTCAATAGCTCTCCAGGTGATCTGGTGGGGAGCTTAAGCTTCCAGGCTCCCCAGATCCAGGCCAGCCAACAGGCCAACTGTCTCAGAGCTGGAGTTACCAGGCTCCCCAGCTTGGGCAGACTGCACCACGGAGAAGGCTCACAGGGTTTCCAGGCTGTGGGCTCATCCACTGCCCCAAAAGCGGGTCTCCTAGGGCTTCTCCGCAGTCCAGGTGCACTGTCTCCTAATCTCCCTGACCAGCCCAGTTCCTTTCCTGTTAGGCTGCTGGGGCTTTCAGCAGCTCAGGGAGCCTCAGCATCATTTAGAAAAGATCAGAACAAAATGACCTTTTGACTTTTTCTAAACTAACGTTAAGAATTTCCAGCCAGCCAGAAGTTTAGAAGGTCAGGGAAAGGGAGAAGGACGGGTAGTTTTGGAATTTTCTGCAAAATGGGAATTCCAGTTTGTGACCATCTGGACTAACAACTGCTGAAATTATTTTCTTTGAAACTTATTCATTTTTTTAAAAAATAAGGATTTTATTTTCTAAACTTTCTATTGTAATGTTAGAAATAATTTCTTAGGACAAAATTCTCCTCTCTGATGCACACTACAGATCCATCTTGCATAACCTTCTCTTTTTCTGTTCATGAATTTCCTATTTTACACTAGAAGTTCATGCTCATAAAAACCATTTTAAATGTCCAAGAGGAATCTAAATGAAAAACTAAGTTAGTTCAATAAACAAATTTTGGACTGCAAAAATGAATCTTAGCCACAAACCAACTCTTTTTGAGTTTTAACACTTAGGGTTTTATATTCCCCTACCTGTTTTTGATATTGAATGTTTTTAATTCATAATGTGTCAAAGTCACAAGCTCAAAGCCTAGGTAAACACCTTGCTTGCTGGGGAACTAAGTAGGGGTAGGAGTCTAAAATACGGTCTTTCAGGCAATTACACTAGTGAATGGGCTACATTAGGAGCTGATGGGCTTCTGTACATTTATGTTAGAATTTCCAGCCACTGCACTTGAAACAACATGAACACAATGCCCCTTCTCCCATTCACTTTACCATATACTACTGTAACTAATTTTGTAGCTGTACCTAGGATAATTAAAATGTGTATTGTAAAAATGTACTGTTAGGTATTTGTCTTATCACCTGGTTTTATCTGATGAAGTACAGCTTAATGTTTCTCAACTACTCTCTCATAAACAGAGTATCTATCTTGTATAAACCATACTATCCTGCTACATTGGAGACAGGGGGACTTTAGTTGGAATTTTGCCTGAGTGAGGAGTCCTGCATAAGACCCTGGATTTGCACTTCTTGTCAATGTCAAGTGAGTGTTGTTAGTGTTGTAAGAATATAGTTATGTCCATCTCATTATAGCTAAGCCCACTCCTCAACACAACCTAAATATGACTCCCTAAGTGTACCTTGGGAGCATTTTTTTTTAATTTACACACTACACTCCATTAGAGTTAAATGGTTCTGCACTAGCAAGCACCATCCTGGCCTTGTGAATGTTACGAGATAAAATACTGAATACTTAAGACTAGAAAACACAGTTCTGTGCTTAGTTCATGTCTGTAGAATTTAACACCACAGAATTTATTTTATTACATTATGTAGTCATGTGGAAAGTACTCACAAGTGAATACGAAACAATTAATCAAAAAAGCATTAGTATTAAATCTGCATTGGCTCAGAGTTAAAGTTAATAAGCACAGGAATTTTCTTTCTGATATGGGAAGTTATAAAATCTGGCTCTGATTCTGAACTTACACTGGTTTTACATTTGTCGAGGTTCATTGATTTCAATGGAGCTATTGCTGATACACATCAATGTTAGAGTTATCATAATCGGCCTGTCGGTTTTCTTTTTTGAATGATCTTACAAATATAATTTGGCTTGGCAGAATTCACTTTTTATTTTTTTAAATATTTTGATGGAGACTATTAATGTTTATTTTTAAACTTCGTTATTTTTATCTATTTAAATTTCACAATTGCACAAAATTATGAGTTTTAATCATTTTTAAATCAGTTTTAATTTTCACAGTTGTGGGAAATTGGGGTCAGACAATTATTTGAAAACAGTAGATGTTGAGATTCAAAAAGTTAAAGCTTTATAACTGTTAAGACAGAATTTGTCAGCATCACGTCAAAATATCCAAAGTAAATACCCTTAAATCAAATGCTAATAAGTGGCTGTCTAAATTTCAACCAATGGAAATCTTTTTTCTTCAGTTTGTGTGTGTACAGTGCAACTGATGTTTACCACATTTACTGATAAAAAGCAAATACTTTCAAGCCTAAATATAATCAGTGGAATACAAATTACCTTAAATATTTGTATGAGATGGTCAATATATATTTTAGCTCTCTGGCTTACAAATCCTGTCACCCCCATTCATCCGAATAAATCTTATCTACATAAACATAAAAATGGCCATACAGGGTCAAACCAATGGTTTACTCACATGTATAGGAATTAGTAGATCAGACCTGAAACCTTATAAGATACTTGTTTGTTACTTGTCTATACAGCACCTAGCACAATGGGGACCTGCTCCTTGATTGGATTTCTAGGTGTTTGATAATATAACCAAATAAATAATCTAAGTTTCTAGTTTGCAAAAAAATTATGTAGTAAGCAATAGACAACATTGTTTCTTAGTAAGTGATGCTAATGTACATTTCTACTACCATCCTGTTTTTTAAAATTGAACTGAAACCCTTTTATCCATGTCATAATTAGTCCCAAATACAGAACAAAGCAATAATTAAAATAATCCCATCTGAATAACTCCAAGATAGCAACCCTCCTTGCCACTAAGAACAAATGGGTAAAAAGAAAAATTACCTCTTAGGAAGAGTTAATGAAGGCACCTGAGTGCTTGAATAAATCTTGAGTACGGCTAACCGAAGGACTTCAGAGAAGGAATTCCACTGAAATCATAAAAGCCACTAGCCACACTAAGGCTAGGAAAGCTTTAGGCATGTTAAGAGATGTACTGTGGTAGAAATATATGACTGAAAGAAATTTCATGGGGATCAATTTATACGCACATCACTCCTATTGGTTTGTTTCTTTCTGGTAAACTTAGCAGGGGAGCCTTCAGTATATGTGGGTTTTTGTGATACAGTATAAAATTGTTCCAAATTTAATCTGACAGGATTGTCTATTAAATTATAGTTGAAATAATTATAAAATTGCAAAGTTATGTGCCAGCCACAATTTTGAGGCTTAATAAATAATAATAGATTATAACAACAGAAGTATCATTGATTCAATAACTATTTAAGGGTGTTAAGTTGACTATTCCAAACAAACGTTGTATATGCTTTCTATCTCCCTCAGAGTTAAAGATTTCTAATGATCAAGGGAAACTGAAGGGAAATTACAAGCCAATAATAATAGATAACTACAATAGATGGTGAAGTCGAATAAGGAAGGTAAAAGCACAGACAATATTTAATGTTCCTTTTTTCTCAAAAAGTTCCTTCAATCACTAGTACAAATACTTATTAATTAATTGTCATAATCACTATTATGTTTTAAACCTCACATAAGTGAAGAGTTTAGAAGAAAACTGAAATTTTGAAAGTGTCTCATTTAGATGTCACTAGAGAAGTGAAAAAAAAGATTAGAAGACACTCCCATTAGAAGGAAAGGAAATAGTTAATCAAAAGTCCCCTGGGGCTAGATTCTGCCCTCTGGGTACAGGAGCAGTGATTGGTAGATGTAGGGAACAAACAGCAACTGAAGAAGAGGTTGCTAATAATTGTAAAATATCACACAGTAAAACAAGCAAAGGTTTGAATCTGTGTTTTATGATCCAAAACATAGTTCCCCACTGTGCTCTATATAAAAATACAAACTTCATCTAAAGTTCTTAATATGGTGTCTATGATGACATTTTCTATTTGGCTCTGTACAATACATGCTACCATTCAAAGTCCTTTGCAGCACTGTCCATTATTTCAATGCTCAACTTCAAAGCATTCTGTTCATCTCATTTGCTGCTGACCTCATCCTTACTTCCTTCTTGCTCATGAATATTCACTTTCTAGTTGTGGGGTATGTAAGGGCATCTGAAAAAGCCATTTCTTTGGCTGGATATGGTTTATACAGATTGTTAGTTGTGTATATTTCTTGTCTCTTACCACAGCTGCATCTCATTCTCAGAATCCCCCAAGAACACCAACTGTCAATGGAATTCTTTTCCTTTATGTCATGTTGAGGTTTGTTGTGTCTGCCACACATTGAAAAGTTGAATAAAATGTAGTAAAAGCACATTTTAGTCCAAAGGCTAATCTTTCCAGTGTACCCAGATCACAGACACAATAGCTAAGAGTATATAATACTTTTTTTTAAACAGTTCTCTACATTCCAACATCCACTATAATTTGGTTGTGTAATTAAGTGAAACTATCTGCTCCTTCCAAGTTTTCTGCAAATATTAATCAACTGTGAATCAGTGGCATTTATATTGCAACCTGAGAGTCTGACCAGCTTTTTGGGGATCTGCAAAAGTGACTAGATTATTGCAAAACCAGGTTACACTCAAAGGTTGCATTGGTAATTTCCATCAACCCCCTCCCTCCCCAAAGAATTCATTGCCAGTCAGACAGAGGACATAAACTCTACACAATAATGTCAATGTAGTCCTTATAAAGTACACATCCCTTAGAATTAGATGTGCTAGAACCTCAAAATTCATATCCAGATTTTGAAACACACTATATTTTGGGAATATTTGGACTTCAGGTTTGGCAGAGTTAAGGACAGGCCTCAAAATTCTGATTGCACAGTTGGAGTCATGATTCGAAGCAAAGACCGGGGGTGGGGGAATGTGAGGGTAGATTTAAGGTGTTTGAGGATATCTTTGAATGTGTAATCATCTGGCTTGTCACCAGGGATTGAACCTCAGGAACTCCAGATCTAAGAGAATGAACTTCCCTGACTTGAGCTAAAGGCATGGGGGTAAAATCCTCACCCTGTTAAAGACAATGGCAAAACTATCATTGACTTCAGCGGGGCCAGGATTTCACCTTGAGTTCAATAGCTGGAAGCTGTAGTAAATTCACTCTCTGAGATCAGAGACAGAGAAGTACATTTAAATACTTTAAATCAGGCCTGCACAACATGCGGCCCCCGGGGGCCACATGCGGCCTATGGGGGGGTGAGTAGGGGAGGGGCAAGCCAAGCGGTGGGGTGGAGGGAAGCGGATGAGGCGGGGTGAGGATGGGGCTTTTTGGCCCACAGCTGGCTTTTTTTGCAGTAATATGGCCCTCGCTGCTTTCCGAGTTGTGCAGGCCTGCTTTAAATAGTAGGTAACGCATTTCTACACTTCCCATTCTTTGAAGGTGTCTTAAAAGTGCAGAGGCCAAGAACTTGAAATCCTTTGACAGTGGGACAATTCTGAATATAGGGGTAAATGTTCTTCAGCCATCACATGCTATGTCTCTTACAAATCCGACTGAATTAAAGTGCCTATTTCCATCCCTTTGTGCTAAACTAAGAAATCTTTTCTTATCAATCTTTTTTAAAAAAATTGAGTAAGTATAGCAGAAGGGAATTTAAGAATATCAGTTGGAAAGACTATAAATTCTCTGATCAATTTTCCAGGGAAAAAGGATTGAAACTGTTACAGGTCAAAATTTTATGCAGGGTTAGTTGGACTTCATCTTAAGATTTCAATAAAAGATTCCAGGCAAATTGTTAACATAACTTATAACATTTGGCAACAGTTAACTAATACATTCACAGATATTCTGGGCTAGAAAACTGAATGAACACTCCAGACTGCATTGCTCCATGATTTTGGCAAGATAGTGATTTTTTCCAATCCTAATTTGGAGCGGATAACAGCAGCACTGTCGAGCAATAGCACTTCATTGTAAGTTGCTGAAGAACTACTGAGTGTCTAGTGATAAAACTCTGGTGTCTCCCAGATGGCAGAGATAACAGCTTACAACAGAACATATTATTTATTCAAAGAATGAGACAGATTATTCTTAAAAACCATAGGTATAGCACAATAGGTATTAGCTGCTTTATGAACAGAATAAGACACATTGGGTCATACTCTTGTCTCTCACCAGGTTTACACATGTTACTCCATTGCCTTCACACTGTTTTCTGATTTACCCATTGATGAGAATTCAAAATCAGGTCCCTTTCCTGATCTAAATACTTTTTTTTTTTCTCCTAAGACCTCCAATCCTACAAAAGGATTTCCATCTAGGTCCCTTATACTGTTCAGCATTCCCTGAGCTTCAATGGGTCTCCACACAGAGGTAAGGATACACTCTTGTGTGTCTCTTTTCACAGTCATGGCCTAGGATAGACCAGATAAATATGAACACGGCAAGATACGGAACACCATCTCAGGGAAAATACAGTGAGGAAAAGTTACTGGTGAGGATTCTAGGACGAAAGGGTTTAAAGGCAGGGTTTGAAAGAAAATTAATATGGTGCCTTCAGGAGAGACCACTCCAAGGATAAGGGGCAGAGCGACAACTGGAACAAAGTAAGGAGTGTGAAAAAAAGATGGAGGGAGCTATATGGTAAGACTATTGGGAGGGCCCCAGATCTCAAATCAGCTGCATTTCCTTTGCCATGTTTTCCCTCTGGATATTGGAAAGAGGGAATTGGCAGTACTTGTGAGGGATCTGCTGTACTTTTAGCCTCTTTTCTATTATTACCAATTTTAAATTAATTACATTTGCTCTGTGTTATGTTAAATATTTTCTTGATGTGATTCTTCCAGGATGCTTTTGGAACTAACAATAGTGGAAATTCAAAGCAATCCAAAAATTAAAAATGATGACCATATAAATCCCTTATTATTTATGACATGTTATTGGAAATGAGTGTTCTTGGCGCTGCCTGAGACAAAAAAGTAAAAATGTCTCTGCCTTGAGGAGCATACTGGGAAACCAAGGAATTTATCTGAGCTAAATTACAGCCAAAAAAAAATTACAAAAAGCAAATAAATCAGTCTGAGACACTAATTTCTTCCTTGCTTTGAGTTGTGCTGAGATGTTAGATATAAAGGGTAACATTTTCAAAAGCACTTTATTTCTTCACAGCCAGATTTACAAAAGTATTTAGGCACCTAAAAATACAAGTAGAAGCTTTGTGGGATTTTCAAAAGTGCCAAAGCAGGTTAGGCACCAATCGACAGAATTGTAAAGGGTTTTAGGTGCCTAAACAGGTATCTAAAACCACCATGTGAGCGCCATAGTCATTTTCAAAGCCATAGCTCAGGTGCCATCTAATCCCCCATACTGCCTAACTCTCCATGATCCCTAAATTTCCACTAGCGGCATTTTCAAAGCAGGCTAAGCGCTGCTGCTACTCCACAGCTCTAGCTGAAGAGGCTTTAGCTAAAGCCGAGATCCCGGAAATGGGATTTTTGAACCGGGGGTACAGCCGGTTAAAACTCAACTCTGTTGCAAGGGAAATTCCAAAAAAGGTTTCTTTCTAATTCAGAACAAAGTGTAGAAATTTTCTGTGGAAAAGGAAATTCCAAAAAAAATAAATAAATCATTTTTGAAAAAGTTAACTGTTTAGGAGAGCAATCCCTGGCCTAAATTACAGAATTATCCTGAGTGATGTAGTTATTCTGGCGTACCCCCCCGGTGTAGATAAAGCTTTGTCGGCAGGAGAGCTTCTCCCATTGACCTAGCTACCGCCTCTCATAGAGATGGATTAACTACGCCAACGGGAGTGCTCTCTCCCATCAGCATAGAGCATCTTCATTAAAGCGCTACAGCTTTAGTGCAGCTGTGCCAATGCAACGTTTTAAGGGTGGACCGGCCCTAAATCACTTAGGGCCATTTTGAAAATTGAACTTTTGAAAATTGAAATTAGAGCTTGTGGGTAGGTGTGTTAAGTGCATGTACATATAAATACACCATCTGCAGTAGAGGCTATTCTGGCAATGCCAAAGTTCCAGTCAAGACACCATCTTATTTAAAAGATTTTAAAATTGTTACTTGGGTTTTCTTTAGATGAATAGAAAATGGGGAAGTTTTCAAGGCAAAGCCTTTTCAACTTAAATTTAACAAGGATCAGCATGGACAATAAGAGTGTGGGGAGAACAGGACCATTTCTCTCTTTTCTATTAAAAACACACTTTTTTTTCCTTTCTCATCCTTGTTCTCTCAAAAAAGTGTTCACTCAGAGCCTGGTAAAGCAGGGAACAGTCAGAGAGATCGTCAGTATCCAGCTCTCATCCTCACCTCTGATACCAGCTACCCCCTTCTTATACAAGCTTCTCCCTCCCTGGGTCTGTATTGGACTCCTCTTGGTGGATTATAAGATGCTCATAATATATTTTTTTAAAAAATAATCTAGTAATGGTGTGCACTTAGAACAATCATATAATGAGCATCTCAAAAGCATTTATTAGTTACACCTCACAACACACACTGTTCTAGAGGTCAGTATTATCTCAGTATTACAAAGGGAGTAAAGTGAGGCCCATAGACACTAAGTGACCTAGCCAATATCACAGAATAGAGCCAGGACTCGAACACAGTGCTTTAACCACTAGACTATGTACATTCATAGCTATGCTTCCACTTTCCTTTGCTGAGGTTAGTTATCCCACATCTATTTAAGACATTTGCATATGGCATATTTTAATAATATGCTGCTTGTTTTACAGGGTGGAACTTTCTGTACTGACAGGAGCTGATTTAACGTGTCCTCTAAATGCACTGAGAGGCAGAATGTTAGCAAACTACTTACAAAGCATTTTACTCAGCTGCCAGTTTTTGCCACTAGACACCTCCATTTCAATAAGAACATGCTGCAGCATATATCAGCTTTAAAAAAAAACAAACAAAAAAAAACAGGCCAGAGAACTTTTCTTAAGGATGAAGTATGCGTCACAGAAAGTTCATTTCTGGATCAATGACAGCCATAAAAGCATTCTGACCACGAAGTAAAGGATTTAAAAGAAGATTTAGTGGGACAAAGAGAGGGGTTTTTTTACATTTTTTTCCACACACTGGTTCCTTGCTAGAGCAGAGGGAAAAGTGACAGACATGAAAGAAACCCTGATTGCCTATTATTAACTGCTAGTAGCACCATTAGTTTGTTTACTAGAGTGAAAACTAATAAGACGACTAATGAGAGGTCTAGTTGGAGGAATTGTGGCATTTCTTAGTCTGGTGGAAAACTGGAAAAGCACTTGATAGTTCAGTATTTTTGTAGCTCTTTCTCTAAAATCTGCGTGCAACTGCAAACACACAGTGCTGTATTCACTTGTAATGATCAGAGAGTTCCTAATGCAGTTGGTTGGGTTTTGCAGGGGGGTTTTGGACAGCTTTAAGCCTGGTGATAGATGCCTTCCTCCCATATTTGCTCTTTAAGTCTAGCGTTGTGGTGTTACAAGATTAAAATTAGTTTGCAGACAATGTAATAATAATACGCTGAACTTCTGTTGTGCCTTTGATCAGAGACTGTCAAAGCACTTTACAAACTGTAACTAATTAAGCCTCCCAACAGCCCTACATGGTGGGTACAGGACATAGAGGGATCATTTCACCTACCACACACATGCAGCTACCTATGGGACACTTCAGCTGTTTGACAGTGTACAGAAACACTTCACAACAGCTGAAACTACAGGGGGGTGGATTTAGAAAGCAAAATGTCATTTGTTGTAATTGAGCGAGGACAACAGTGTTAATACAACTGCCGTATGCTAAGTGTCCAGAGAATAGCAATATTCTGATTGTACAGGTGGAGGGGCACAAGGAACACTACCAATAAAAATTGAAAATTCTCTTGCACAAATTTTGAAACTATATTTTTTTCTGCAAATTATGTGGCATAAACAAAATGCAAGGTGGTGAGATATGGTAGAAAAGTTTGTATGGTTTGAGATGACTTGCATAACATACTATAGGCTTTGCCCTTTGTGAATAACAAGGCCATTCCTACCACATGTAGCTAAAACCTCTATACCAGTCCATTAGGCTCACTCTCTCTCACCCACTTATATGCAAGTGTGGCTCCAGTGGCTCATGTAAACAGAAGTAGGGATCTAAATATGAAGAATAAAAAATGATTGATGCCAGTATTAAAACAAACTAAAAAGCCACAAATTTTTTTCTTCGTTCCAGCTTAAAAAATGCACTAGGCATTGTTGCTGAACATTCCATTGATTACCACCAGTTAGATAAACATTCCCTGCAATTGGAAAACATCCAGGTTGTGTCATGGCATATGACAATCTGACATTTGCACAACGTAGCCTCATCCTTTACAATATGCTATTTTTCCCCCTGAGAAACAGACAGAGGTACTTGACGCTGATAGCAAGTATTTGACCATCACATCATCTTTGGCTAGAGTTAGGTAACTGGTATCCATTATTTTGCATCTCTCTAATCTTTACACCAAAATATCTGGTGTGAATGATACCCAGACCTTGTTATGACGCCTGCTGTGTTTATAGATAACACTTTGGTTTCTTAAATAAGAGATTTTTGAGGAAATTCCCTGGCAATTTGTTATAAATATATATATTATGACTCTTCAAGTAGTCAGAAATGGGTCCTTAATTCAGTACTATGGAAATGCACATACAAAGAAAAGTCTGCAACATGGTCTTGACTTCAATGCCTCCCTCACCCTCTCCTCCCTCCAACCCCACAGATAAAATAAAACAGAAGTAGGAGTCTGAAATGGACATGGCTTTCAAGTAACAGCCTCCCTTCCTTGGAGAGTGGTATGAGACAATAAATACAGTTGAGCTAGCCAAGGGATGCAGCCTGCAATCCCACATAATTCTAGGTCCTCAGGGAAATCAGGTTTCAGTCTCAGAGACGTGGGTTCCCTTTCTCTGGAGAGAGCCATGCTGCCATTGGCTCTACCCCTTTCCCCTTCTCCCTCTACCGAATCCGTGTGCTCTCCTCATCTCCAAAGAGCATCACGAAACTAGAATAGGGATTTCTGTTTGGAAAGCTGTCACTGGCTGAGGAGTGTGTGTTCTCTAAGTTGCCTCTACCTCCTGCCTATCCAAAACACAACTCCTTCCAAATCCCACAGAGCCCCAGCCATGCTGTTTGAGCACAAAGAGGCTTTGTAGGCTCCTGGGAAGGGGGAAAACAGATCACAGACAGCCCTCCTCTCCAACACACCACCACTAATTTTGAGATACTTCCACCCCTTTTTACTACCATTTGTTCTGCTCCGTGCTCCAGAGTGAAGGGACCCATAGGGCCCTTGATTGGTTTGTAGCTAGACATGAAGTATTATTAAGGGCCAGATCCAATGCCCATTGAAATTAATGTAAATACTCCAACTGACTTCTGTGGCTGTTGATTCAGGTCCTAAAACAGGACCTATTCGTCAGAGCTTATATACCTTTGGTCACCTTTGGTGCACGGGATTTAATTATAAAGAAAATCCCCACTCTTCTTTTGTCTCTCTCCTACTTTGGGGTCATACTTTTATTACACTTCCATTTATTATACCAAAAACTTAGTCAAAAAGTTAGTTACCTTCGTTTTTAACACTGAGTTTCTTTTTCACTTTCTTTTCTATACTACAGTATCTTATGGGAGGAAAAAATCTGAAGACCTGGAACGATGGCGTGACAAAAATGCTTCTGTAGTGGAAATAGAAGCATGCTAGTGAATGTAATGCATTGACAGTTTTGCTGGGCTCTGATGTGATGTTGCCGTATATTTAGTGCAGGGGATGAAAGGGTTTGAATTTAATAAAATAAGAGGAAAAACAAAGAACAAAACACTTCAAAACACTTTTCACCGTCTTTAGAGTTTAGATATTAAACACTCCAAAATAACAGTTTTGATTTTCCTAGCTTTTTAAAAATTATTTGCTGATTGTGTAGGTTCTTTGAAATCCCACAGAGGATTCATTATTTCCTCCGGAAAAATTGTACTTTGTTCTTCCTACAATATCTCCTCCCATTGATTGTAGCTTGCCAAAAGAAGCTGCTTTGGGAACATGCCAAAAAGAATGAGACAATGTCACATACTCTAAGCAGAGACCATTATGGGCTATGGGAGAAAATCCTTTTGCAATTCTAAAATCTGCATTTGGTGCAAGTTAATGAGAAACTTTGGAAAGGCTCAGGAGGTCTCATTACGAGACGTCACTCTAAGACTGCATCTTTGTTTTCTTCATTTCTTCAATACATGGGTCTTTAGCTAGAGAGAACTTTTATTCCATATGAGAGAATGGGATAGACTTCAGGGATTCATATTTTAAAGCTGAATAGTCCAGATTTAAGCCAGTTATTATGCTAATATAGTAGGTTGGAATAGAATAGGCCTGCCAGTCCATATTGAAGAAATACAGTAGGCAGAGAGTTATATAAACAAATCTGCATCTTTCTTTCACACTGCTGGAATCTTTGTGGCATGACTGATCTGCGGATAGTATTTGAAATCTCAGCAGCTCTATTTGTTATGCCTTTAGTCCTTTTTTTTCCTACTTGTGAATCATCTGCTAACCTCTCCTAATTTCTGCAAAGACAGTCATTACTTCAAACTAGTCACCAAATACTTTAACAATTTTCAGTCTGTGGGTTATTTGCAAAATGATCATAGTGAATATTTGCTATTCACTGTGCATGATTGGTCAACTATGTCACATGGTGTTGCTGTTTCTGATCCCCAGCTGGATGACTGGAAATATTTAAACAGTAGAATAAATCATAAGTAGCTCAGAGAATACTCTTGTTCAGGCATATTCTCATGTGAATCAAGTTATTCCTCTGAAGAACAGCCATTCTCAAACAATCATACAAAATCTCATTCACATGAATGTTCATGAACATGAACAGCAAAGCGACAAGAATGAACAAGAGTCAGGAGTGAACAGTGAAAGACAAAACTTGTGGTTATTGTTGAAATCTGCCATATTCACTTTTATATGTGTAAGTATCCATTTGCAAATACACGACTTTCATGTGTTTACCCATGTGCTTGGGTCAATGTGGTCCTTCCACTGACTTCAAAGAGCTCTGGATTGTGCCCTAATAATCCATCCCTTCTTAGGAGCATCACACCGTTCATATTCAGAATAATTCTCCATAATAAAATATTAATGTATTACTATTCATCATAATTATTATTTATTGGGTGCTGGTATTTTGCTTAGGGAGCCAAACAGAATATCTTCTATTGGAACCTATGAGTAGCAAGTTTAGTGGCCCTACATTTTGGCCCACAGACACAGGGCATCTCAGAAGATAAGCTGTTCTGATAAAATATTTACCACTTTGAGCATCTTGTGTCCTTATGAGGTTTTTGCTATATCTGAACAAGAACAGGAAAATAGGTCCATTCCAGTTCTGCAACCAACTGAGCACAACAACTAGAAAGCTAGGTTTAGATTTAGGAATTCATTTATGAACCTACCTGAGAAATTCAAAGCAACGGGACTTAATCAGCCCACTGAATATTTTAATCAGTTTGCCAATCAACAGTTTGCATTAAAGGAACTGAATTGTTACAAGAGGAGTGATTTCATCTAGGTTGAATCAAGTAATATCAAGTCACTAAAATCAATCATAAGTTTTCACTTTCAAGATGCACAAGAGAATGTGAAGGAAACATATGGAAGCAATCCCTTTCCTCTGATAATCTCAAGTGTGAGTTTTATTGCAACAGGAAAATGTCTGCAATGAGTTATTGCTTCAGTTCAACAGAAACAAAACTTTACACAGCATAATGAACATATAGTCTTCTAAGCCCCACACCCCTTTTAAGTACGTAAAATAGAAAGCCACACAGGACACATGAGCAAGTGTCATCCTGCTTTTAATCATAAAATAGCACAAGTAGTCAGGGAAGCTCCACTGATTTCATAGGAATCAACTTCCTAGTTATAAATATTATAATGGCGGGAACATATTTTGACCTGAGAGGTTCTAAAATATATACTGCATAGTCATTATTCAGAAACTAATCCAATTGCCTGGTAAATATGTAATGATCCAGGATTTTTGAAATAATTTATAAAGTGTACCTGACAAAACAGCAAACCCTAAGACTCATTCTTGTGTTTACAAGCAGTACTTCAAAATGTGTGTAATGCACCTAAATGACAGAAAAAGATCTTTGGTGCTATTGACATCTATCAAATGTGTCAATAATTAAATAAGCAATAATACAAAATGTTTATATTTAGAACACTTAGGACATGATCCTATAGTCCTTTCACAAACAAAATCTCTCTTCAATGGGATTTTGGTTCTGCTAATACTGCTGGATCAAACATTATGGCCCTGACCTCCAAGATGCTCTCAGTGCAGCCTAGTGTGTCAAAAGTGCCTTTACACCCCGCATTATGGGGACAACTGGAGGCTGGTTCAGTTCTCTGTACAAGTCAGAGGAGCTCAACCACCACCTGCCTGTGTCCCATGCAACTATTCTAACAACTGGAGAGGGCAAAAGTGTGAAACATACTGGCCTTGTCAGTGCCTTTCAGGCCTGGCCCTAGACTGAGAAGTGGCATCAGAGCCACTGTGACAGTAACTGTTCACCATCTGGTGAATCCTCAGCCAGTGGCACAAAGAAGCTGTAGGGGAATCTGGTCCATTACGCATAGCTGTGCAAAATTAATTTGCTAATTATTTTATGTGGAATGCTGTCAGCTCCTTGAATGAATAGCATTACTAAAAGTGCTCGGTATTAATATGCTTCTGACTGTCAGCGCTTCAGGGAGAAATTACAGATAACCTTCTAATAATTTCTGGTATAAATCTCATCTCACCTCAGAACTGTTTGAAAAGATTTATTACTTCAGTGCAAGAGAAATCAGTCCTAGAACTCATTTCATATTCCTTTTCCATACTCCGTGAAACCTTTAGGTAATTTACCACCACCAGAAATGGCCCTGCTCTCAGTATAATTTATTGACAGCTGACTGTGTTAGATTTTATTTTCAGCATCTTTCTAGTCTAAAACTTCAAATTGCTGTTTATTCCTATGCACAATATAAAGATCTACACACTCTATATTTAAGAAACAAGAATGCTAAATTCAGAATTAGCTCATGACATTGGGAAAGGAAGGCACATTAAACTAGAACACAGATTAACAAGGATGGGCTCTACTCAGCCAGATGCCATTCACTATTCATATTCACAATGACACAACGTCTCTGTCCCTGTTTCTATGCTCACACTTGAGAAAATGGATCAAAGTCAATGGCACTATTCACATGCTTAAACGCACACACCATCTTAAATGCTTTTCTGGACTGGGAACCAGATTGCTTAGCTGGCAGTTGTAGCAGACTCATTAATAGGTTATGTGGACCAGCAACTAGAGGGAGATACGAACTCTCATTGTGGAAATGTGGGTTACACAAAGAATGTGGGATTGAGGCCAGAAGTTGTGTACTCACCCTGAAAGGTCAGAAGGTCTGGAATATTAGAAACCACAATAGAGATGACAACAACCACATCCTAGAGAACAACAATGTGCATGCCTTCTTTTTCATGCTGACATTTCCTGGTGAAAAATTTAAATATAAAACACACAACAACTGCAAACAGAAGATACACAAGTACTGTGCTAAATACATGACACTAAACAATACAGTATTGAAAGAAACAAAAAATACTGTAATACCAACACCAGGCTAGTGAGGTCCAGTTGGGGTTGTTAATCAAGACGGATCATGCGATAGTGGTTTTCAGATACAATGAGATATAAGGCAACTTGTTTCATTAGAAACAAAAATATAGTAGACAAGAGTTAAATAGACTAAAAAAAAATTACAAAACTATACCTTGAAAGGTAAAGGCTCAGATCCTCACTCCTGGTGCAAATTGGCACATTCCATTGAGTCTGTGACAATCTGGCCAAAAATTTATAACTTATAAATACAGAATGAGGCAGAATTTTCTAATGGTCAAAGCAGGGACTGAAAGTCAAGTCTCTGGTCTCTATTCTTGACTGCCATTAACTTGTTATTAAACATCAAATATTTGAACAAGAATTTCAGTCTCCCAAAGCTTGGGGTGGTTGGATCTAGGTTTTGGCTTAAGCCTCTCTCTATTCACTATGTGACCTTGCAAAAATAATTTGAATGCCTACTGCATTGACCGATATGTAAAATGGGTATAATTGGGGTCTAGTGAGACTTCATTAATGTGTGTAAAGAGCTTTGAAATCCTCAGATGAAAAGTGCTATGTACTGTAAAGCATCCTTGTTGAAATGTTGCTGTGTTACAATGGATTTGCTCACTCTCGGGTACATCCTGAAAGCCACAGACTGCTGCATTTGCAAAAACTGCACCAGTTTCAAACGGTGCTGGTATGTTCTAAAGAAAACAAACATGTTTTCCACATTAGAGATACTGATCTATAAAACAAACAACTGTAATAAGCAGCCTTGCTTCTGTTGGCAGTATTGTGGGAATGGTTACTCGTTAATCCCCCTTATTATCCAAAATCCTGTAAGGCTTTAATACATCAAAACACTGTAACAAAATAAAATGATGTAGTATTAATCGCAGAGATTTGTTTTTTCAGGGTCTGTGGGTGATTTGTGCTGGTGTTTCCTTTTCCCAAAGTCACCTTGTCATTCTGGGAGCAATGAAGTTCCTAAACCAATATTATCCAACTCTCTTCTTGACTAGTTTCTGCCATTATGGCACTCCCCCTCCACAGCCAGGCTTATTGACTGTGTTTACTGGGCAGCAGAGGACACGCATATAGGATTCAAGTGGGAGACAGACTAGAAACGCAGGAAGCAGAATGAGGGTGTCACAGCATTCTGGGGGTGAAATTCAGACCAGTAAGGAGTTGTGTCACTGCTTGTCCTGCAACCCTGGGTGTCTTACAACGCTATGCTGCTGTAGCACTCAGCCTGGGATGTTCACAGCCAGCCTACAAGCAGGCAGGTCAGACCCTGAGTGTCTGTGTGCTAGAAACCCCTGGAACAGCAGCACTGACCGCAGCAGCAAGGTACAGGCTTAGTTCAAGATGGTTTCTCTCACAACCTTCCTTCTTCCCAACCATGACTGACTTTCCCTCAGTCAGGACCTTCCATAGAAGTTCAAGAGGCTGGCTTGATACATGATATTTTAATGGAGCTACACACAAGTCTTACTGAAGGATAGGGAAGAAAATGTGTGAGTGTCACACCCAATGCATATCAGTTGGCCGCTCTGTTATTAATAGGCATTTCTCCAGTGCTGTAAATTTGCATAGGAAAGGCACACACAACTGTTTGGCTTCACGCCCCACCAGGGCACAGAAGAAAATGTCACAGCAGCAACCCCATGAACAGACGAGGAAAAGTATCCATCCCAGGAAGATAAGCTCCACGTACATGAGTCCGAACACTTGCTGAATTGTTTTTAACCACACTGTCTCAAAGTTATTTAAAAATGATAATACTGGATTTTCTTGCTAAAATGGGATGGGAAATTTTCAATGACAATAGAAGGAATTCCCAACATTGGGAATCAGAGGGGCACCTGTGTGAGACCTTCAGCATGTAAGTCAATAGTTTAGGTCTAGTGGAGAGGGCACTGGAGTCGAGACCCAGGGTGTATTCTCAGCTTTGCCACTGGCCTGCTCTCAGTCCTCTTCTGTCTTGCCTATTTAAATAGTAAGCACTTCAGGACGAGGCTCTTTCTTACTATGTGCACATACGCTGCCTAGCACGAGGGAGCCTCAAAGCTGGTAGGGACCTTTAGGCTCCATAGTAACAAATAAAACAAGCAAATGAATATAATAAAAGTAATAATGAAATAGCACTAAACAGAATTTCTAGCTGCAACATGTTCTTAGCTTGGAGCGACAGTGCCCCATTTTCCCCATCTGTAAAATGGGGATAAAACTTGGCTACCACAGATAATTATTTTAAAAATTAAAGTTTGTAAAGTTCATTATGCCCCGCAAATGATTCATAATACTGTATTGTATCTATCTATAAAATCACAAAGTACTAGTGTTAGCAGAAGCAGAACATGGTCAGCAGAGGTGATGCCTACATTGGCATGTTAGTATGGCTGTTTTTTAGTGACAAAAATGAGGTGGAAACTAGGAGTCTTATTGGAGAAATATCAAAACTATCATTGGATTGGGTTATTTATTTATTTATTCTGGGCCAGTATACACTGAATTGAAAAAGTAAGACGGCTGTAGCCCCCCACACAAAAGGAGATTACGGTATAAGAACGTAATGAGCATAACACAGGACAATTCCAAAGTGAACAATGGCAAAACACTGTGAGGGCTCACCCTAGCTAAAAGTGTTTGAAGTGACTTAGGAACCTATATCACATGGCTTTCAATGGGATTTAGGCTCCAAAGTCACTCAGGTGCATTTGAAAATTTCATCTGAAGTTCGGATCCAAAACCAGATCTCTAATTCCCCAAAGCTGAATAATAATTGAATTCATCAGAACCACTAATCTAGCTATTCTTGAAGCCTTTTGTTGAATTTGTAGTGGGAAGTATCTTGGTTACCTCCTCTGTGTATTGTCACAACCAGCAGATTTTCTTCTGAAAATTCAGAGTTCTATTCTGATTAGAGTTGTTTGGATTGATCATATTGTCCTTCTCTGTTGATTTTTGGTAAATAAACAGGATCACATACCAAAATTCAAATTTGGGTCTCAATTTCAAAGAGCCCTGAAGTTGGGGATGTTTGAATGTTGTGGTATCTTGGAATTTAGGCCCTGCACCATTAAAGTAAATGACAAATTTACCTTTGACTTCAAGAAGCATAGGATCAAGCGCTCAGATAGTACAGCAATAGGCTACTTATAATACAATAGATTTGCCTGATAAATTGGCTTGATGGATCAGGCAGACAATAATTTGGTCCAGCCCATTATTAGATATGTACTATTTGCAAAATTCCAGCTCTGGAACCAGTTTTTGAGCACCCACACGATTCACAGTTTTGGTTCACACCCACTGGTAGATGTAACTTATTTCTGTAGTTGCAAAATAATACTCCAGCAACTTTATTTTTTCCAATATCTCTTTTTATACACTGAAAAGGATAGTCCTGATTTTTCTCTAACAGCAAAGGACAATCTATTTACTCTCTCATTTTCAGTCCTTAAAGGCCAGTATGAATAAGACCATTGTTACATACCAATGTTCAAGACGAGGATTTCATTTATTTCTGGTAATAAATTACTCAGGTACTACCACTGCCACCCAAATAATATTTTATTTTTTTAAAATATAGTCATATACCAAATAAATATTATTTGCAGTTAAATGTAGCACTCTTCAGCTTTTATTCATAAATCAAAATGATAGCTTTGGTTTATCTGTCAAGATGTAAAACAATATCTTTCTTTCAGACAATGCAAATGGAAGGCTGGATTTTTTTGTTTTGTTTTTTGTTTCTCTCTCTACATTTATAAAATTTAAAGTAACAATGGGAATATTGAAGAAATCCAAAGAGGAAACACAGAGCTATTGAGCTGCTATAATGTATCGAGGATTCGATCAATCTTATCGTCTAATGCTACATTCTTCTTCACTTCAATTTCAAAGGGTACATGAAAGTCAAGTAGATTTCATGTAATTGCTGTGCACTTAAAAGTTCCAGAGGAAACAGCATTTCAAGTTTAGTTACTTTATAAAACACGAAACAAAAGTGCTTGTGAAACCCTGTGCTAATGGTCACCTGCAGTCACCTGACTTAGTGGCCAGTAAAATCTCAGTCCCCTCATATTAATTGCACAACATTATTTGGCCTCCTCTTGCAATGGCTAGACAAACTGCAGTCCATTGAGTGATCCTTACTAATAAGTTTCACTGTGCCTTTAGATTATAAAACAGAGCTGTATATGGTGTACTGTATTATAGCTAAACAGCCGGTATAATAGAGGGTGGAGGTACAGAGCCATAGTGAATCTGCATTTTGCTTAAGGACAAAATGTGGAGTTCTTAGGTTGATGAGCATGAGTAAGTGCTCACAACAGAGGTGAGTGCTCCACAATGTGACTCATAATGTTATCCTCTTGATATTGGGAGCTTCTTAAATTAAAGCTCTGGGGTTCAGTAGCGATGTATGCAACTGAGTTTATCCATGATGGGTAAAATTTTCATATGCCTAATGCCCAGATCCTCAGAGATATTTAAGATCCTAACTTCCATGGAATTCAGTGGGGTTTAGGGGCCTCAATACCTTTGAGGATCTGCCCTTAGTGGCTAAGGAGCCTATATCCCATTTTCAGAAGTGACTTAGCCACTTAGGACCAGAATTTGAAAGGTATTTTAAAGATATTGGCAAAACTTCATTGGCTTAAATGGAAGCTGCATTGCATTCCACATACTAAACTCTAGTTCACTAAACACTCAGTTTGGGTTTATTACAAGTGACTTCTCATGCCCTTGATATTTCCAGCTAGTGCCCAGCTTCTGTACTGCTTTTTGGCCTTGGCAGCATGGCTTCTGCAGGAGACATGTTCCCATGCACATGGAGTTGGCACTCTCTGTGGCGCTCTGCTTGTCTGTGCTATCATGGATCTGTGCCCCCTCTGAGCTCAGAGACATAGAAGGGAGAGGCATAGCAGCCACTTTTCCTCAGTTGCATGCCTTCTGTCCCATTTATACTCACTCCTGCTCTTCCCCACCAGTGGAACTGGAGGGAAGCATTGAGCCCTTTTACCGTCCATCTAATTGGCACCTCCCAGAAAACTTTGTACAGCACTGCATTTAAAGACAACTCTGCTTCTCTAACCCCTGGCCTAGCTGCCATGTATGGCACTTGCATGCTTGATAAAGAGGTTGGGGGACACTCTGAGCTGAAAAGCTGGAAGTGAGTTCCTTCCCCCATTGGCTGAATGTCAGTCAGCTGGGCATGAATTTTAAAGAGGCCTTGGACTAAAGATAACTGGATTTCCTCATCAGACACAGAGTGAAGGAAAGGGAACCACTGGGACAGACTAACAATGTTAAAGGGAGCTGTACAGGAAAACTCCCCTAATTCTATTTTATTTCTTGTGAATACATGTTGGATGGTTATTTCATCATCTGAAGTTGTGTTGGTTTTTCAAAAATGAGAATTTAAACCCCTCTTTTATGGCTTGTTCAGCCTGCAAGTCACATGTCAGTTTGTCATTACCCGTGTTCAGCTCCCATATGACACCCAAGGTACATACCCAGGGAGCTAGCCCATCCCGCTGCGTGCACCACCACAACTGCATTATTTTACTGCACTAGCTCAGAGATGTGGTGCTAAGGCTCCTAGAACTGGAAATTACTCCTCCAACTCCAGTTGGAGATTAAGGCTACATCAGTGCTATGAGTGATCAGCGTGATTCCAGCTTTTGTATACATATTTGTGCTACCCCTCATTGAGCTAGGATGCTAAAAATATTAGAGCAGCCATGGGAGCTGGGAACCCAGAGTATGTCCCCATGGAGTGCAGGGTGGGTTTATACTTGGGGCATCTAGCCCATGCTGCTGCTGCATTATTATTTTTAGCATGCTAGCTCAGGTGACAGCTAACACAAGTATGTGTACAAGCACTGGAAATCACACCCCTAGCTCATAGAATAGACGTAACCGAAGTGCTTGTCCAAGATCACACTGGAAGTCTGTGACAGAGCCGGGAATTGAACAGAGATCTCCAGGGTCCCAGTCCAGTGCCTAATACAAAAGAATAGGCTTGTGATAATACATAATACAGTAAATTCTCTTCCAAAGGCCCAGGAAAGCATAGGGTTCATTCATCTATATATAGAAAGCAGTTTAAAACTTTCAAAGCTTTGCTTTGATTCTGTTTGGTTTAATCAGTCGCTTTAGCCCAAATGGCTCACAATGCTTAGTAATACTAAGACCTGAAAGAGTTAATTATAATCATCTCTGTCAAATATAGCACACTGGTTATTGATACTTACACTTTAAAGGTCTCAAGTTGTTGCCCCTTCTGGATGATTAACTGTCGGTTTTCTCCAGAGATCTACTCTCTCAACTCATTTTAGACAACCTGCAATTCAGCTGTCTTTACTCTCTCTAAATGTGTCAACTTTGCTGGATTCATACAAGAAAGATTTATAGCACAGAATGGTAGGAGGGGATGGAGGTTAGTTAAGGAAGCTCAGAGATTACTTGCCTCAGGACAGTGAATTCCAAAGAACTTCACTACACCATAGGCCTAATGACTGCTTTGCATATACTCATGAGAGACAGAGATACACGATTCAGCATTAAATGGTTCAAGGTGTACTGCATGTGGAATTCTCCCAGTCATTTTGTGTTTGCAACACAAATCATTCACAGTTAACATACAAGCATGTTTAACACTTAGAACCATTTATAAGTCATTTATCAGGAGTCTGTAAACTTAAGAGGTATAACACCAATGTGCTTGTATGGGAAGCTTAATCATTCTCCTTATCCATGTCATTCAGTTCTGCTGACACCTGCAGTTTTAGTTCATCTGAGTTAAAAGGCAACTTCAGTTTAATCCTCATTGTAACCTGGATCCCTTCACATTTTAACACAAATTTTATATCCTTCTTCAGCTCAGCTCAATTTCAAGTTTCATTTCAAACTGTTCTCTGCAACTTCGATGTGGAAGTACTGGGCTCTGCTCCATAGCTTTTGCAGCACCACAAATTATCTGGCCATCCCAGCCAGACCATAAATATTCTATCATCCTCCATCCAAGAGTTGCTTCCCAAGAGCCATGCTTCCCCATACTATTAATACTATTTTACTTTTCTACCCCACATTTAGGTTTCCCTTTCCTCAACACTTAAACTTCCTGCTTCCAAGATGACCAGGCTATCCAACCCTCCCCACTGTTGGTCACCCAGTCAGTAACAATTTAAATTCCTCACTTCCTTCTCATTGTTTTCTGACACAGCCACATACTCCACTGAGATCTCCAAATTTATTCTGTCCCCCAATTCCCACTTTAGCCTGTTATCTCTTCCATTAAATCTAAGATCTGTTTATTAAAAAGATGGTTGTATCAATAAAAAACTCTTCCACCAGCATAATCAGGATTTTCTGTCACTTTCTCTTGGATATTTGTTGATTACTCTATGATCCTACACACACATTACCTATCTCACCAAATATTTGTTAAAAGTAAAGATTCTCCTGCTTGGTTTCCTCATATTGATCCCCACCAGTAGGAATCAATAAACACATGGGAGGAGTTGGGGATTTTTTGTTTTGTTTTGTTTTGTTTTACCAGTACACTTCAGTTGACCATATGTCTGTAAACTCATCCCCTCTTCAAGACGCAGTAAAATAATCTAGATCAACCAAAGAATATTTTAGAAAACTATTAATAATTATATCCCTAAATCCTCACCGTAAGCATCTAATGGAAGATGTTTGTCACAACAAATTATTGTTTCTAGTTTAATTCAGCTTTGGCTTTTAAGATCAAAACTTATATTCTGGAATCTTCCCAACAGCCTCTGCTTGCCATTTGCTTACGTGCACCAAAAAGTTTTCTAACTTCATTTTCCTCTGAGCTCATGTCTTTTGGTATTTTAAACTAACATGCCTTCTAAATACCCAGGATACAAATGACAGCATTAAATGTGATATGATGATATGAGAGGGGCATGTAAAGATAACAAGACTATGATAAGCAGGAATTTCATCCTCCAGGGTATTAATTGGGAACTATCTCAGACAGGAACATGAGAAAGATAGAAATGATGAATGTATTAAATGACAGCTTTTGAAGCAGAGAAACTATAGCGCCTCTCAGTTTCTAAAGAAAGAGTAAGTTAATAGTAATCTCTTTCACCAGAGCAAAATAAGCATTGCAGTGTTATCAGATTTTATCCAAAATCTTAAAGGAAGCCAGAGAAAATATTGCTTGAAAAGGAATGTGATGCATATTAGAGAATTTTCAAGCAACTGAATATAGATTTTAAAAACAACTTCTGACCACATAAATTAGTGATTCTTCAGTTTATCAAAACAAAAGCTGCACAATGTGACTTCTAGAATATCTGTCATCTGAAAATCTTGAAGCACTTTACAAATCCTAACTGGTTAAGCCTTAGAAGGTAAGTATGGGATAGGCAGGAGTCACCAAGGCTGACTGCTGAAATATTCCAACCTGAAGACAGAGCACAACTGCTGTTTTACACAATATTTTAGGACAGGGAGTAAGAAAGTATCCGTTATCCAATTACAACTGCAGGGGAAAGTGAGGTAGGCAGCCTACAATTACCCAAGTTAGAATTTGGCCAGAACATCACTGTTTACACATCTACTTTTATGGAGAGTACTATGGAGTTTTGAACTCAAGCATACAGAACCTTGTTTTGTAATTCACCCAGAAGACTTCATCTAGCATCATAGTCCCCTGTCTCACCATACTGGGACATTAGTTCAGTACTGACTTGGGTGAGAAAGTGTTACCTAGTAGAGCTAGGTGAAACTTTTCATGCAAAACCTTTTTTTTGCCCCCCAACCAAAAAAATGCACATTCAGGTCAAGCAAAGCAACTCATGAATTTGGGACAAGTTTTGTTAAAAAAAAAAGTGTTAAAATGGCTCATTTTGGCATTTCTAAAATGAAACATTTTAACTTTTGTTTTGGAAAAAGATTTCATTTTGGAATTTCTCCTAATTTTTTTAATGTAATAATCCTTGAAGCCCAAATTAAGTTCTTTTGATTTTGTTTTGTCAAACATTTTTGCTTTGGGTCAACCAGAAATTAATATTTTTTCCATTTTTTCAGACCTGCACCTGATGCAAATATTCAGTTATTCTGTGTAACAGCGTTGAGACTCACCACGGCAACATCTCCTCCTGGTCGGTCCAGGAATTAGCTCTCTCCAGCTGTGCGGCGCCCTCTTCACATTGTGACTCGCTGGTTCTCTGTGCTGTTGGTTTTGGACCCGCGTTGCTTCCTGATTGGCGGCATCCCTTTCAGGACACTGCCCTCCAGCAGTGCCCGCTACTCCATTCTCACTCTCTTCTGGGGAGGGACGTAAACAACAGTCCTTCTGCTTGCACCTGCCTCAGTGGCCAACCACAATCCCAAAGCCTAGGCCCTCTCATCAAGGCATGTTGTGGTCTGTTTCAGCCACTCCTCCACAGCAAGGTGCAGTACAATGGGGAAGGGGGGGACCCGGGACCACCTGTTACTCTGGGTCCCGTGGCAGGTAAAGACACTGCTTAAATAATGTCTTAAATATCACAGGTGAATTTGACAGTGATCACATAGATAAACTCCCAGCATTTTCAAAATAATAAATGGCATAGCACTTAATAGCATTTTCCCCCTCAGAGATCTCAGAGTCCTTTACAAAGAGGATAAAATATGAGCCCATTTTCAGACAGGGAAACTGAGATACAGAGAGCCACTGGAAGAATCAAGAATGGAAACCAGGTATTCTGATTTCTAGCAATATTAGCAAAAATATCTTATTGCCAACATTAGCAAAAATTCCACTTACTGGGGATGCATTTGGCTAATGGCGAGGGGCTTAAGTGGCGCATACCAAAGGGGTAAATAGGGATAAAATATTAAGCATTGTTATATTATGCAGAAGTTGCCAACAAGTAATTAAGATATATGTGTGGGTAAGGTGTGAGGGCAGGAAGGACCATGATCAGAGCACACAAATCTCTGGCAAATGCTGGAGTGGCTCTATGCTGTTCTACATTATCCTGAGGTCCATTTCAGCTGCTGGCAGCCCAGGCTGAAGGGAGCTGAAAAGTGATTTAGAGCCTTCTCATTTTTAATAAACCATCAAGATGATACATGATGAAATTTAAAACAGTGAGAATGTGTCTCTCTCAAGACCAGTTCCAGGATTTTTCAGCACATCTTCTGTATGCGATTGAAACACTTCGGAATGGCTGCCATAGCAAAAAAAAAATGTAGCTCTAGAAAAACTACCCATGAACAGGAGGAAATAAATAGCAAATCAAATATTCAATTAAATCCCCTAAAGGCACAGATTTTTGTTGGCCAGGGCAGGATCTGTATTTGATTTTTATTGCATCATCTGTTAAAAGACAAATTTGTCATAAAGCCAAATGAATCAGAGGGTTTTCTAAGTGGACAATGACAGAGGAGAATGTCTGATGGATGGAGAAGGGTCTTACTGGGAGCTAGAGCTCACTCCTATGGCTACGTAACAAAACGAAATCAAACAGCTTAAAGGCTCAGGCTACAACGAGCAGAAATCTGTTACAGACGTACAATAGACCAGTGGTTTTCAAATTGTTGGTCGTGACCCAGTACTGGATTGCGGAATGCAGGGCACTAGGTCATGGCAGCGCTGGTCAGCACTGCCGACCAGGCCATTAAAAGTCCCGTCAGCAGTGCTGCCTAGCTCAGGCAGGCTAGTTCCTACCTGTTCTGACACAGGTCCTTAGACAGCAGTTTTTATCTAATCTGTCTGTCATTTGTTCTTGTGTGTCTTCCATCACGGTGGAAGCTGACTAGAAAAAGACACATTGTCAGAGTTCAAGTGAGACTTTAACTGGCAAAGCAGAGAAGAAAATGATTTTTTATGGATTGTTATTAAATGGAACAAATTATTTACCATCTCCACCACTTAGAAACAACCAAAAATTTTGAAGACGGGTGCCAAGGAGTTTCTTGAAAGAATGCATTTGTATCCTCCTTGCATTTTATAAATATTTTTATTAATAAGTATTTTAGGCAGTTTAGGTTTTTCCACCTCTAAAATTAAATCATTTGTGACCACAGAGTGCATGTTCCCATGATTAGGGAATGTGGTCTAATATTAAACCTAAATCTTAAATAGTACCCAGATATTACAGTGATGGGTGCTTTATGATGCTACTAATAAATAAAATAATAACTAAATATGACATGTATTCTTTAGTATTTATATAGAAAAGGCATTTTTAAAAGACAATTCTAGATGAATCTGGAAAATAATTTTAGCACTGATCCCTGGCCTGCAATAGAAGGCAGCAGTGACTGCAGGCCAATGCTCCAGGGTAGGTAGAGAAGGGCCTGAAAACAGCTTGTTGAAGTACTTTCACAATTTCTGAGAATCATTTATTTTCCAGTAGAAAGGACCATCTTTTCTCCAGTTGCCTCAAATGTAACATTCACTGGTGCATCTTAATCACCATCATCCAGAGGCAAAGATTCCAATCTGTGCCAGAACTGCAAGGAAAAGTCATATCACATCACAGCAGCATCTTCTGTTTATTGATGGTAACTGGTTACTTTCCTGTTACAGTATCATCTTTCTTCTAATTTTACTGTTGGTTTCCTGCACATTATATAAAAAACAATTTAATGGGTTTACAACTTCCTGGTTGATCTTCTCTGTCTTTTGGAGGTTGATACATTATGATCCCCTGGAACCTAGCTGATTTATTTCATTTGCATGTACTTTGACAGCTTGAAAAAAGGCATCAGCTAAGGAAAATGTTTTCTCTAATATGCATCCCTGGAGGATGTGATACTTGCACATAGGGAGTGAGTAGTAAAGACTTAAAGTAACAGAAGAGCTAACAAACATGAAGGGTGAAAGAAATTATGAAATGATGAAAACACAGAGGAACCGTTCACCCCAATAAAAAAAGAATTATTGAAGACTCAAACTTTTCATGCTTTTCAGGAGCATCCCTGGACCCCTCGGATATGAACATCTCAAATTTTAAGAAGATAAATTACTATTTTCCGTCCATTCTGATTCCCCTAGTCTTTTAGACTGCAAGCTCTTTGGGGTAGCGATTGTCATGTATTGTGTCTGAAGAGAGTCTAACACAAAGGGGGCCCAACTGAGGTGAGGCTTCTAAACTCTACCACCATATAAGTGATTACTAACAACAATGCACTGTAGTAACACCAGATTTTAATGGCCTGCTATCTCTGCTGTTCCCATGCTAAGCTGAATGGACGTTTTGGAAACACTGGGCCACTTTAGTGTAACTCCTTTGACTTCAGTGCTGTTAGTACAGGCTCAGATTCTTCTGTTGGGAAGAGCACAGTTTTCAGAAGAGCTAACTCAGCCAGCCTGGCAATGACAATAGGAAAAGCTTAAAAACATGTTAAAAAATAGGTTTGGCAAAGGAGAAGAAAAGGAAGCAGAATTTATTCACTGAGTTTCTTCCCCCCCTCCCTTTTCTCCTCTTTCGCTCCTACCAATCCCAGTGATGAAATATTCAAGAAGATCTGCCCACATTTATAAAATAATTGAAACTTTTACACTGATTTGTTATTAAAAAATCCCAGAGGGAGTTTTGGTTTTATAGAAGATCAAATGAACTGTGGCAAACAAACACACACTGTGATTTGACTTTAGGTTTAAAATCTTTTAGGTCTGGTCTATATTCATTGGACATTAATATAATAAAAGGTTAATTGTATTATTTATATTGTCATAGTACTTAGGAGACCCAGTCATGAACCAGGGCGCCATTGTTCCAGGCACTGTGCAAACACTGAACAAAAAAGATGGTCCTTACCCTAAAAAGCTTAACAATCTAAGAGTGAAAATTAAAAGCAAGTCTCTTTTCTGGAATATCATTTACAATCTGATGGCTGTTTGGTGACCTGTGGAAAATGGATTTGGTAGCCCAAGTCCAGTTCCTAGAGAATCGGTCCCTATCACAAAAAGTACCCTGGCTCCAGGCACTAATTTTACTCTGGTTGGAAGTCAGCAGAGAGGAGAATGAATAAATAGGCCTGGAGACTGAACCACTCTCTCCTGTCAACGTGGCCCTGTTCTCTCGCAGAGATGAAGGCACAGCCTGGGGGAAGTCTGCACTCTTTCTGCCACTGATAAGTCTTGTGTGCAGATAAAACAGAGACTTCAATCTCCAAGGCTCTCACGACAGCACCTTTGCCCAGCAATAAATTCATGAGGAATATTATTTTGCAGAGTTTAGTGTGCTGCTGACCATTTGGCATCTCTCATATAACATTCCCCCATCAGAAGCTTTGTGTTGTAATTAATGACAACGTGACTGACAATAACATGAAAAAAGGATCTTTACAGTTTGTATTAGTGGATGTGATTCTCTCCTCCACCCCTACCCCGACCCTCTTGAGGAAGATGTTTATCATCTTGTCAGATAGTGAAGACAGAAAACTGGCTCCTGTTCTCTGAAAGACAAAAATTAATGGTGTTAGTAACGCCTGGATCCAGACCTCCTATAGACACGCAGCGCTGAAAGATCTTCTCTTTTTTACAAAACGGAAAAAAAAAATAGAAGAAAGCTACATTCTATACATCCTACGAAACCTTAATGGAAAATATCCCACAGACCTTATAATAATGTAACGAGTGACATGAAATAAGGAAAGGAATGCATTGGTGCTCAAAAACCATTTAGGACAGACATTATTTTATAAGGTCTATTTAACATCACTTGGAATAATTTTAAAAGGAACTAATAATAAACCTTATTTTAATCACTACAGGTAAATTTCATTTGCAATCCATGCAGTTCACATATAGATGCTATCTGAATGTTTAAAGAGCAATTGTTTTTAAGACCTGCTGTTTAAAATCATTCTTATTATTGACCATTTTGTGGACTGGTGCACTAAAGGTTTTTATGGACTTCAAACAATATTGTCAATTTAAATTTGGTCCCAAAATAAAATTTTATAAAAAGCAGCTTTTATAGAGGGTCTCACCAAGAGAAATGCTTTTAAATTTTAAAAGATTTCAAATGAAAAATATCTGTTTGTAAATAAACATCCTCCCTGCCCCCGAACAGTGTGAAATCCAAACACTGCAGCACTAATCAATGAAAGTGAAAATATTGGTAACGTCGTAGAGGAGCATTTGCAGTTCTATTGGACTGTGAAAATATTTTTTAAAGAAATATGGCTTGCATCTTTTACAATAAAGTGGACAGTTATAAGGTGCATTTCATTAAAATTCATTAAAAATGTGGTTAGGTTTTAACAAGACCAGATATTCCTGATTCTTTTAAAATGCTGAGATCTTAAATCCCAGGCATATATATGAACTCTAGTCTAACTTTAAAAAAAATTATTCATCTGTAATAGATACCTTTTTATCTCCTCATTTCTAAAATACAGGATGCTGTATATAGAAATCTCTGAAATCTAGAAGTTAAGTAGGACTACAGTAATGAGAAACGAATTGCTGGTGTAAAGTATCCGATTTTTTTAAATCAAATCAAGAAGCAATTTACTATCTTCTGCAATGTTCTCTGCCAAAGTGAAGATGTCAAGAGAAAAACTAAGCCCCATTCATTGTTTTGTCTTGCAGAATATGGTCAAAGTGTAGCTGAACATCCAGAGGCCTTTCAGCACAAATGTATATTTCTGGGAAGTTTTTACCATTTCTCCAACTCTCTCTCTCAGCTCTTCTTTATTACTTCTTTCTCAGAAGTAAACTAGCTCCAATCCATTCACAGCGATACAGACTGGCTATACTTTTTACGAGGCTTAAATAAATCCAGTAAAATTTGGAACCTTTTCAGCATGAGGCCTTTTATTATCAACTGCACTTCACCTTTCACACCTTCCTAAACCAAAATCTCACTAGCTACCTCAATAATAACATGACTGAGAAATCATCAAGATTTTGTATCCTGAGAGAGTAGCCATTTCTGAATGGATGCTGTGGCACTGAGGATCTCTCTGTTTCTTCCCCACCTGAGACCTCATGCAATAGTCACTATTACAGCTGATCAAAAAGTGTAATTTCCATCCAGCAAGAAATTACAATATTTTGAAAAAAAATTGTCCCAAATTAGGATGAAAAGTCAAAATTTTGACATTTTCCATGAAACGCAAATTCCAAAAAGATTTAGATTTTGAAGCATCAAATTGGTTGATTTAGATAACATCAAAATACTTAATATAAATGTAAAATAATGCATAAATATAAAAATGTTAAATATAAAAGTCAAAATAAAATTAAACAAAAGGAATAAAGCTTACATGAAAAACTTCAACATTATCAAAATACAACAAGAAAGTTGAAACAAATTGTTTTGAAGTTTTCCAGTAGAAAATGTCAACCAAAATTGACATGTTCCTAAACTGACATTTAGATTTTGATGAAACTGCACTTTCCAATGGAAAAATGTTCTGTCAAGAAAAATGTTCAACCAGCTCTAGTCATCCTATTGCCTTCCAGGAAGGACGAGACAGAACTCTCTTTGGGGCCTCTCCTACTTCTCTTTAATGGACTGGAAAGTTCCCTCTGGAATGCTGCAAAGAACTCCCTTTCTAAGGCTTTAAGGGCTGAGAACATCCCGAAAGAACATGACAAACCAAGACTTGGAGTTCAGACCAGGTCTCCCACTAAAAGCTGCCATTTTAAAAGCCACAGTATTTTCCATCCAGACTTACATGAAGGACGTGAACTACATGGCATGCTTTCTTTTTCCCTTGGCCCTGTAAAAATGGGATCTGCTGATAGGGAGAGGGGGACAGGCACTCTCAGAGACATTATTTCCTCCCAACCCTGCAAGGACTCAATGCATAAATTCTTAATGACTACATTCATGCTACTGAATCCAAATTTATAAAAATTTCAGCCTCCTATGGGGAGCAGGTTGATCTATAGTTATCGACCCTGCTGGAACAATGTTTTGAAGCTAATAGATTATTGTAGCAAACATGGTTAAGATATAAACCTTCGCCTACGAGGAATAAGTAGTCACGATAGCCCTTCTTGTTGCCCTAATGAGATATGTATTAACCCAGATAACCTGATGTGTTGGGCAGAGGAAACAAAACACAGCATGTCCTAAATCCAACAATCTACAGTCACCTGCTTAAATATTTTAAAGCAGAGATTCGACAGCTTAAAAGTTGTCTGTAAATATATGATTAGATCCACACCATGAGAAAGCTTCTTAATCCTGTCCATACTCAGACATATAAATCAGCCAATGACATGATGGGTTCTGGAAACTGAGGTCACTGATTGCCTGTTTGTTTCATGCAGATTAATGCCTACATCTCCTAGTGCCACATCCTGCTCACCTTACAGACTAATTGTGTAAGTCTAGCAGGATTTGGTGTTGAACCAGATGCCAAAATAAACAAACCCTTAAATCTGTGTGGAGACCTGGAGGGGAAAAAAAAGTGTGTGTGTGTGTGTGTGTGTGTGTGTTTGAGGGAGTTATCTGGGGAGCACAAGCACAGAAAGATCTGATTTCATTTCTAAATGCAGCAGCTTCAAGGAAACTATGGTTAAGCTGACACAAAATTACTATTCAGTGAATGAGTGACGTAATTAAATTAACAGTGAGCCACTAAAATTCCCCTTTAAGTGCACAAATTACAGCATTAAACAACTATATATCAGAGATTAAGAAAAATGAAAAGAAATCAATAGACTTCCCATAGTATCATTACTGCTGGTGCTTATCAGTTCATCAGAATTTTTGGCTAACCAACCTAATGAGAAATTCCCCAGGAGGCAGAAGTATAGCAAAAGGAGAAGGCCCCTTAACATCTGTAACTATAGCATACACATCATTTTTTAAAAAAACAAACAAAAGTCTGTTGTTCTTAGAAGTAACTTCATCAGCTAAACTCTGGACCTAAACACTCCTGAAAAGAAATCCTGATATGAATTTGCTAGGTGTCTTGATTCAGCTTACTGTAGTGGGATGTTAGCCCCTAGTAGTTAAAGCTGAGCAGAGATTGGCTCGCGTTGTGAACTCTGACCTGAAGTAGGCAGAGGACCTGGTTGAAGGCTGAACAACACTTTTTCCTTTGTGCTATTGCTGTTCTAAGAGATCACTTATTTAGACCCAGAAATGAATCCAGAATGCTAAATATTTAGCAAGAACACCAAAAGATATAGGTTATTGTATTATTAATGGTTGTATCTCCTGAGATGCTTTATTCTTTTAAGAAAGGAAAGCTGATCAACAACAGAGAATGATGTCCCAATGGCCAATTCTCATTAGTGAAATAGGTTTTTCATGACATGTATTTTTACAAACTTGAGCTACTGCCAATACGGACAGATGAACTAAGCATGACAGCTGCCATCTTGAACCAAATGATGATCTTCGGCAACTGTGTTTTATGTATTAGCATGCACATTGTCCCAACAATCCTGAAACAATTATTTTACCATTTGTGTCTCAATTTCAGATCACATGAGGTAAAAATCATCCATGCACTGAGAGGTAGCAAAAGGCCTAATGCACCAAGTAAGATCCATTTAAACATTATTTTGAGGATGTGAATTTAGCACTGCATAGACCTCCTGCTGGCCATCATGATGGGGAGAATTCCTCCCATGGGGACATGGTGTGACTTATCTCCTTCTAGTTTCACATTTCATTTTAAAATATTTTAAAGTAGTTTGTGCATATATTTGCTTTAGCAAAAGACAATTTGTATTTATCCCATTGCCCTCTGTTCCTATACAAATCTCAGTTAATTTAGCAAAATGAAAAGAAATTCAGAGCATAAGCAGGCATTGCAGTCATTACTCCAGTCTTCTGCAATTCACAGATCTCAGGTTTCACATTTTGCATTAAAGCAAGATAACTTTTGTTTTCTAAAGTTCACACATGGAATGGATCAGTTATGCTCTATAGCAAGAACAGGGAGGGAAGAAAATGTAAGTGCAATTGTGGTCTCTTGTTGACTAGTTTTCTGGACCATTTTTCACACAACAATAGAGAACGATGTCCCAATGGAAAATGCTCATTAGTAAAATATGCTATTAAAAGTATTTTTACAAACTTGAGTTAGTGCCAATATGAACAGATCAACTGAGCATGACAACTGCCTCCTCGAACCAAATTACTGTATTGTATTCAGCACAAGCCATAGTTAATTATTCTGGCAAACTGTCTACTTCCCAGTACCCAGGACTGAATTCTGTTCTGCTGAGTGGACAAGATCTTTACTTTGTACTTTCTGGATCCAGTGCTTAATTTGTGCCGGGGCTGAGCCATGTCTATTATGAAAGTAAAAAAAATTGCTTGAGCCCAGGACCTCTTTCATTACAAATTAAGCACTGTCTGGATCAAATATGAGACAGCAAAAGGCAAGTTTCCTGTTTATTGCAAGTCTGCTGGCACTCAGGAAGATAAAAACTGTGCAGAGTTTCAATAACTCTTCCATAGTGTCTTCAGTGCTGAGCTTAATAATGAAGGATACTACAATGGCTATGATCTCCCCTCGTCAGAAGATTCCAGGCACAGGAATATGCAAAATTCAAAAATGGTTGACTAGTGCTAGTGATTCCACTTCTGAATATAAAACATTACAAGTGGATGCAAGGTGCAATATTTGAATCCAATTTCAAACAAAAAATATTTGGCTCTAACGTTTTGCACCAGCCTATTAAAGTGAAAAGAACAGTTGCTAATTTCAGTTCTGGATTTTTAACATAATATGGGGACTCCTGATCTCTGGTTTTGCTTTGACCCATCTCTGCATAAAATAGAGATATTCATAAAATGACTAGTCAACATATTGCCTCAAATCTGTACACTGAGCTTTCACTCTGTGCTGTCCTGTCTTTTTAACATATGCATTCACAGAATATAGAATAGTCAGTTTTACAGAAGAATCAAAAACAAAGAGGCAAGAAAGAGACCACATTCTGCTGTTCTTCATTATTTATTTAGTTTACATTATTTATGTAAAATATTCAGAATAAAATATTTTAATGAAAAAAGCAATAAGGGTGTGATGCTAATGATAAAAGAGCCCTAAACTACAACAGAACATGCTTATGGCAACCCATTTTCATAAATATTTTTTCCAAAAAATACCTCTACAGGGAATGGATGCTTCCTTGGGTACATGGGTATAATTTCCAGTGAGGCTAACAGGTATTATAGCATGTGAGCAACCTGAGGGGAAAATAGGCAGCTAAGGAATTAAAATACAGTAGTACATTCCCATAAAAGCAATCTCTCTCTCCTTCCCTCCCCCCCACATCCTTTCTTTCAGATGTAAATGCAGAATGGCTTTGAGGTAGTTACACGAAACTGTTGTGATCACTCCAATGCTCATAAATTATTACATTGTCATCATAACAATTTCTCTTCAAAATGCTGAAAATATCTGGTTCTTCTAACTCTAAGGATAAAACATGTACAGGACTTGGAATTGTAAAAATAGAATCACAAAGACTTTTGGGCTCAGTCCTGCAAACCCTTACTCTGAACTCTACCTATCGAAACTGCTAACATCAGGAAGGTCTACTCACATGAGGAAGGGTCTGCACGCTTTATGCAACACTAGGTCTGATTTTTTTCAATTAACAAGCCTCACACGCAGGAATGATTAAGCTGCACTAGGGCAGCTTGTAAGAAATGATAATTTTACATGCAGCATCTTTCCTCCTGGTGGATGGTGGATTTACATACTCTAAGCCTGCTTTTGAGAGGGGTTGAGCATGTGCAATTCCACTGACTTCAGCAACTGGGGGTACTCAGGATCAGGCAGTTTGTTCTTATGGGAACCGTGTAACCACCTCCTGGTGGTAGAGAGAGAAAGGCAGCATTTGGCCAGTGGTTTTGAGATAAATCCTTGCTCTTATGAAAAGCACCATGGGATATTTAATTTTCATGAAGAGCAGAGAGAGCTTAAGTCACCTGCCCATTACCCTGCACGAATCTCAAATTATCTAACACAGAAGGGCTGCGTTAACAGGGCCATGGTTCAAAACCATGATTTCAGGGAACCTAGACATTTGACATCCGATACTTTAAACTACTAATGGCTGGTTTACACATGTAGCTATTCAGGAATAGCTGTTCTGGAATAAGTCCTACACTGGAGGGGTGGGGTCGACCTAAGATACACAACTTCAGCTATGCCAATAGCGTAGCTAAAGTCGAAGTATCTTAGGTCGACTTACCTGGCCATCCTCACAGCAGCAAGTCGACCGCTGCAGCTCCCCCATCGACTCCGCTTCCTCCTCTTGCGGAGATGGAGTTCCGGAGTTGACAGGGAGCGCATTTGGGGATTGATTTATTATTAATCCCGACCTGGTGGGTAGTATAAATGTACCCAAAGTGTGGTAAGCTAAACAGGAACAAGGCATCCTGATTCCAGAATAAGTGTGTCCACATGGGGCATTAGCCTTGAATAACTCCATTTGTTGACAAGCCCTTATACAACTCTTCTGAAATAAATAGTCAAATACATTATCGAAAAAGAAATGTCACCAAGCAACTTTTAGTATAAAATCACCCATTTTTGTAGGATAATAGCTAGATGCATAGGCTCTGAAATTTAAGACCCCAGATACATTTTTCCAAGGTTTTTGGAGAACACAAACCTAAGGCTGTTTCATGAGTTTATAGCATTTGTGGTGACTCAGTGCCATGCAGGATAGTGTTTAAATTGTGAAAACACAGTTTTACACCCTCCACCTGCCACCTATACCTTGCCCCACATGTGAATATAAACTATAAAACAGAAGGGAAACTTTTTCTAAAATAAATCTTGTGTATTTTTGGTCTCAAATATCCATTAACACGTCATTCAATAGCTCAGAGTTTTCCATTCAGTGAACCTACAAGCTCAATAATGTAACCTCAACTGATCTGCACAGCACCTCCCAGCTGCAGATCAAGCCTTAATGAAAACATTTATAAACCTCAAATCCTTGCAAAGGGTATAGTCTATTCCTTTCTACAGAAACATTGCATTTTCCATGTCTTTCAAATGTCCAGGCTGTTTACATTAGCCATTCTATCTCCCTAATCTGTCCTAGACTGGCAGGGATACCTGCTGGCTTTCAGCAGCAGCTGTTACTGTAAAGTAAAATGAAAAACAAACCACTCTTATTCTAGATTTTCCTCTAGGTACACCACACTGAAAAAGAAAGGGTCAGGGAGAGGACTGCAGGGTTTCTCATAATGTTTAAGTGAAATTCCAAAAGCAGTGGTGTCCACATAAATGTGAGGAAATTGAGAGGTGGCAACAATATGCCCTCCCCCAGGCTCTATGGAAATTAAAATGCTCATTAAATTAATCAAGTTCAATTGCCAGAAGACTGATCTATGGGTAACAGACTCAGAGAATGTACTTTTTAGAAAGACTCCTTGGTATCACACTGGTGACAGACCCAGTCAGAAATTAGTCAACGCAATAACTAATGACATTGCATGTTACCTGGAAGAGGCCTCTTTCTAAGGGTCAGAACCACAATGTGCATTGTCGTGGAAACTACAAACAAGAGCTTGTGAAGAGGAGCTTCAAATTAACCTGCCAAGGTAACTGGATGAACCTTTGGTCAGAGTTCCTATCAGTCTCTGCTTTCACTTTGCTGATTTTAAATTACTCCAATTTTCTCTCTTTCAGATGACTAGGTTTTGCACACTTTTATGATGCCTGTTTATCTTAGCATGCTCTATGGTGCCTATTGCCATAATATTGTAAGCCCTTTATGCCAGACACACAAGGCTATTTCTTAAAGTGATACTGTCAAACATGACCTATGACATGAGGAAAAATAGTCCCGTTTGGAAGTTTTTTTTTGTTTCTCTCTCTCATGTCCCTTCATTCATCTCCTTTCATAAAATAACTGAATGATTAGGAATGGCCCCACAGCTGGAGCTCCTTTTACCAAGCATCATCACGTTACCACTGTGTTTTCTGTAAAGCAAACTGAGTTCAATAACCTTAAATATGTCAGTAATTCATGGCCATAACACTGGCTAAGATACTGAATAGCACTGGGGAAATCAGGTAAAGAGGATAACTTCAGATTCCCAAGTTTCCTGTGACCAGCAATGTAAATTCAGGGCAGATTGGGTCACATTGGGTAACATCTTAGTCAACCCATAGCCACACTCACTTCATTGGGACTATATGTGGGGTGAGATACTACCCAATATGACTAATGCTACCACAAGCTGGCCCTTAAATCATGTTTCAAGTTCTGGAAAATTGGATACTGGTTTCTTTTATTTGGATGCACTTTGTCTTTATTTGATTTGCGGGGAGAATAAAAATGAATAAAAGACAATACACAAAGAACCTTTGGAGGAAGATACAGATTAAGAAACAAATTTTCAAAGGTACATGTGAGAATTAAGCACCCAACTCCCATTGGCTTTCAGTGTGAGCTGAGTATCCAACAGTCTTTGTGCCCTGGGAAATATCCCATGTCCCTTAACTAATATATATTGACAATAATGTTTCCTCATAAGTGTGATTCTTGCAACTCTCATTGCATGTAAAGACCCATTTTCATCATGTTTTTGTCCAAAGGTGATGCACAATGTGCCTGCTGGCACCAAATTTAAAAGTTATAAATCAGGGAATGATGATTAATATAAGATCTGGGTTCTCTTCCTGGCTCTGCCACTGGCCTATGAGAAGACCTTGGGCAAGGCACTTGACCTTCTTGTGCCCCCGTTTCTCTGCTGTAAAATGGAAATAATGATGCTCTCCTCCATTGTAAAGCACTTTGTGAGCTACTGATAAAAAGTGTTATATAAGAACTAAGTATTATTACTATTCTTTCAGATAGTGACAGTAACATTCTATTTCTTTTGATTATTTTTCCCAGCTAACATCGGTTCTTCCATCAATTCTGTACCGCATAGTTCATTTAACAATCACAATAAGAAGGTAAGGCTTTGGATATTTATTGCTTCGGGTCAATGTGCTTTGCCACTTTGGCTGTCAAGTCAAATATTGTTTATACATAGAAACAAATTTTCAAGTGCTAGGAGAAACAATTCAGTATTCTTCATGTGATTCACCATACACAAATCACTTTAGCTAGCCTTATTTAAATTAGCAGGATCTCCCCAAAATAACCTCACCCAGTAATTCATTCGTATTATCACAATAATGGCTTAATGGACTGCAGGCTAACAGTTTTTTGCCTGCCTTTTGTACTATTCTCATTTTGTTTTAAAGTAAGGAATTGTGCATGTAACCACCTTATATATTGGATGAAATCCTTGCCCAGCTAAAGTGAATGGCAAAATTTCCATGGATTTACATTGAGCAAGGATATCATCTATTGTATTCAAAACTTACATTGATCATTTAAACATTTCTTTCCAAAATACACGTCCCATGTTTCCTTTATGTGTCATACTGTTCTTTAGCAGTATATTCTTTTTAAAGTTAAACAATGTAGAAGAAAGAATAGCATAAGAACCTTGCACAGAGTTGGCTTTGGTACACAGTCTTGTCTGTCAAAGCATGAATGAAATTCCAGAATAGATGTGACGATAGAGTCAGTAGTGTTCTGAGTTCTACCTGTATTCAGCAAGGGAAAGAAGCATATAAGCATCAATTAAACACAGATTAAAGAGTACCTCTCTACAAGAAAATAGCCATAATATAAGCCATATTCGCTTGTGTGTGTCCAGCTGACACTGTGGACAGCAGTGATAATGTTTAAGGAGAAAGAAAGAGAAGCTAAATGATTTCAAAATGCTAACACAATTCTTGGAAGCTGGACCATGAATCAAGAATTGCAGATCTAGAGGAAATCAAATTTTCAAAGGTACATGTGGTTCAAGCACTGGATGCATCCCTAAGAGACATGGGGGTCTCTTGTTTACCGATTCCTCTGTAAAGTGCGGATATTATTTCCTCACCATGTTCAGGAGCCCAAATTCATTAATAATGTCTGTGAGGCGCAGATATTTCTGTGATAGACACAACATTAATTCAAGCATGGAGCGGAGAGTGGTTTGTTTATTTTTTGGTAAATATGTTGCCTGTGGTATAGATAATGATTACAATGTATATCTGTATTACGGGATAGACCCAGACCAGTTGGGTACAGCAGAGTAGCAGAAGGCAGATATACTGGCCACTGGATTGACAGTTTTCTGTTCCCTGACTGACCAGAGCAGGGACTGCTTCAGGCTAATGAGAACACCTGACTCCAATTAACCTGTAAAGAGTCAGGTGAGGCCATTAAGCAAATGTGACCACTTGACTCTAATTAAGGCCCCTCTGGTACTATAGAAGGGCTCACTCCAGTCAAGCAGAGGGGAAGAAGTGCTGCTGAAGGGTTGGATAATGAAGACACCCTCAAGCCATTGGTAAAGGAGCCCTAAGGTAAGAGTGAAGAAGGGAGAAGCAGGAGAGTTGTGGGGAAGTGGCCCAGGGAAATGTAGCAACTCTGGCAGTGGAAGATCAGCTGCCATCAGCTTCTACCATTAGGGTCTCTGGCCTGGAACCCAGAGTAGAAGGCAGGCAGAGGTTCTCCTCCCCGTCTATCTGCCACCACAGAAACACCTCCTGGAAGGAGAAGACAGGCCCCTGTCAGGACAGGAGGCTAAACTGTTCTGAAATAAGCCCACAGGAACAACAGAGACTGTGGGAGTTCTCTCACCAACCTCCTTGCTGGATTATGACGAAAAGGCCTCAGTAGACTGTAACCCTGGACCTAGAGAGAGAAGGGCTACATGAAGGGTTGCAGTGAGCCTCCGAGGCTTGCGTAAACCACCTAGAAGCTCGGGACCTACAGAGACAAGGCAAGAGCTCCGCCACAATATGTATACACTCTCTCATTTATTCTGTGAGTAGTTCTTTTTCTCCCTGGAATCCAAAATCAATGTCACAGAAAGGCCAATCAGGTACTCCTACTTACCACATGTGATACAAGAACAAGATGGAATGAATGAGAAGAGAAACATATTTAAAACAGATACAAGGAAATATTTTCCTAAATACAAGGTATATTTGGCCACAAGATATTATAAAGAAAAAATACCTTTTCAAACTTGGCTAATTGACTTGATTATAGTTAACTGGAATAAATATGAATTGTTGTTATTCCCGTCATCCTCTTTCCCCAATTCCTTCTGACCTTTCATTCCATTTTAGCATCTTGTTACAAATTAGACTGTTAGCTCTTTGGTGCAGGGACTGTCCTTTATTCTGTGTAAAAACAGCACTTATTGGGGCTAACTTCCTGAACACGGCTTCTGGGAACCACAACAGTATGTACAAACAACAACAAAGGAAAGCTCAATAGCTATGAGAAATAGAGGAAGAAAAATCACATTAAACACAAACATTGGAATGAAATAGTCAAGTAACGCTTCTATAGGAACACAGTAGGAAAGGTCAGACACCACAATCTGTACAATGGAAATTAAAAGAGGAGAAACAAATGCAAGAATAATATGTTTACAAAAAGCCAATCTAGGAGACGTCTTGTCTCCCCCACGCAGAACTTTTGTTTAGTTCAAATGGAAGTTTCAGTACAACTGCTACCGTGTACTAACCAAACAATATATTCATTTTGTTTTCATGTTACTGAAATGAGTGGTTCTCTCCCCACCTCCTAATTTGTACATCATTCCAAAGTAAATATGTTCAACTCTACCATAGGGTTGTCACTTCAGAATAGCATCACATCATTTTTCTTCTGTTTATAGTGGCACAACATAAGGGGAGGTGGTTTGAAAACTAATAATAATCAGTAAAAGGCCAAAGCAAAGGAAAACAAAGGAACACTGTGATGTGACCTTTAAACCTCTTCCTGCAGTACTGTAGATTTTATCCTTGCACAAATATATTCCATCATTCAAAACACTGAACATCTTCTGAGAGTTTTCCTACTTTTGATAATTGGAGCTTTCTAACAGAACATTTCCCACTGATACTGAATTTTAAAGCAACCAGGCCAAACTGTAATGGGAGTTGAGGGGTCCAGCACGAGCGTACATGAAATAAGTACGTTAATTCCCCCTTTCCATTCCCTGCCCACATAGGCCCAAACCTACTTACAAGAAATGACGACCCAGACTTCACTGGGACCTGGGTTTCATCCTGTGTTTCCACTGGTGCTGAGGCAATATAGTAAGCACACCCTATGAAGCATCTATTATGGTACATAGAGGGACAGGGCCATGATCTTACTCTTTTTTCCACTTAGAAAAGCATGCCCACCCACCAAAAACAACTTCATCTCAGTCCACTTCTGCAGTTGCAAAGCCAAGTTTTGAACCCAGGAAGGGCAATGGGTCATTGGTGCTACCTTCAATTATACCTGTTGGCTTGCTAATTTCACATATTATCATGACGGTGTATTATGACCACTAAAACTAACACAGAATTGCTAAAGAGTGGTGGATGTAGCCTCCATATTCAATGGCTGCAATCAGGAATTAAATTCAGCCATAGCTATTTTCAAACCCCCTGCAAGAGTTTTTAAAGCACACTGGAGGGAGGGGGTGCTCCAGGAAATACTCTTTACGAATTTAAGCCCTAGGTGCAATTCTCCTCCTTCTGATGAGGGGGCACTGACCACCCATAGCAGCACCTTCTGCCCCAGCACCACAATCCTAATTCTAGCCTGATGCAAAAGGGAAGCTCTGGAGGGAGTGAGGGAGAGCTAACCTGCCCCACACACTCCCAGCAGCAGTGACTCTTGCTCCACGGGGCTGGGCCCAGCTCCCTTTTCTGGGTATTGAGATCTTATGCATGGAGTTGCAGAGCCATTTAAGTTTTGCCTGGTTGCCTCTCCATCATAGTGGAGGGGCAGTTGGATCAAATTGAAGTAGCATTGCAACATAGCCCACAGGTTGCTCTGTCTTCACCCCCACCAAAGCTTGCCCTCTGCACCAGGTAGGGATTAGGGTTGGAGGCCAGAAAACATTGTCGTTGATGCCTCCAAGTCACAACACGAGAGCATGTGAAAGTTTGTGTCATAAATCTCCTTTTGTCAGTTGCATAATGTGCTTGAAAAGGCACCAAGCATGCAGCTAATGGCTGCTGAAACAGAGGAATCAATTCCTACCACTGGCAGTTCATGTGACCTAAGGGTGCTCAAAATGCTGCAGGAGCTGCTTAGCCTATATGAACAAGCCCAGAACAAATGGAGATACTCTCCTGAAAATCTAAACACTCACAGCTGTTATTTTCATTATAGGCAGCAGTGTTTGGTAGGGATCAGTGTTGTGGATCTAAAGGGCCAACTAGAGCTGGCCAGGAAACAAAATCTCCATCCCAATAAAAGTACAGTGAGTTCTGGGGGAAAAAATGTGGCCTGAATTGGAACAAAAATTCAAAACCTCAACATTTTTCATGGGACTAAAATGTTCCTGCTTCCTGGTCTTGCTGGCTCTCCAGCTGTCCCCCTGGCAGCTGGGTGTGACTGTCCAATTCACCAGCTGCCTGGACTTGCCAGCACCTGGCTGCCTGGGCTTGCCAAGCACCAGCTGCCTGCCTGGTAGTCCGGCAGGCACAGCCTGGCTCTCCACCTGATAGGCAGGTTGCCAGCTTCCTGCAAACTCGGCCAGGCAGCTTGCCATACAAGCAACTGGACAGTCTAAGAAGCTCACCAGCCCAGGGACCTTCCAAGCCAGGAATCCTCAGAAGCTGGGCACCCAGGTATTCCAAATTCTAGATCAATAAATCCCACAATCTGCCACTCCTACTTATCAAATTGAGTAATACACAAGTCCATTGGCATCGATGGACTGGAATGACTCCTCCTGCAGTCAAAGTGCTAGGAAGAGTGACAGTCTCTGGCCCACACAATTTAATTTTTTTTTAAGTAGCAAAAGTCAGTTCTTTCTTCTTGGCTATTTCAATAAATATTCTCCACCAAGTAATATTTTAATACCTTAAATCAAAAGTGCCAGTTTTTCAAAGGACACTTAAAACGGGAACACAGAGATAAGAAACACTGATACAGACACAAACATTGATTAGTGAACATATTTTGTAACTGATACATTCAAACTTTGGAAAAACAATCAGCTCTAGACTGTCCCTACTACAATGTAAAAATGCAATATTTAAACAAAGCTGTTTACCACTCACCTGAACAAATTACTTCCAAGACTAGAGCAATACCCTTTTGGGGTCCTATTTGTTATAATCTTGGAATAACCATTTTGTGGTCATGATAGCTTAATCTTCATAGCAGTCAAGGGCCAAGTTCAACCCTGGTATAACTCCATGGATTGGATTTCACACCATATATTTAATTTTATTTCAAAGCAGAATACAAAGGGATTATTCTGTCCTAGGATGTACTTGAGTCTGGCTCCTATTGATTTTAATGATTGCTTGCTGCATTCAAAGACATTTAGCCCGTCACTGATGAAAGTGCAATAACATGTAATGCCTGTTTGGTAGGAGAACATTCGTGTGTGTGTAAGTACATGCAATGCCTAGCTACTGAAAATCATACTCCTGGAGTCACATGGTGCCCCTAGATGCTCCCACTGAAATTAATAGGACTTGTACATTGACAACTGATGGCAGAATGTAGCCCATATTTTAACCCATTTCTTAAATGCAAAAATGCTACATTAATATAACATAATGGCACATGCAAGCCTTATAAAGTCAAAAAATGTGAAAGCTGAGGTTTGATACGAAACCTCTGTATCCCATTATGATGCAGTCCTAAATTACGTGATCACATCCTATTTCTTTAATATGCTAGAACACAATCTTCTTCTATGAGCTTAGATTCACAAGTATGCCCAAGATAAAATACAATCACAAATATAGAGTTTTATGTATGTGCAAAATGGCACAGTCAATCTTAACTTTCACATCTCCTGATCTGAGTGCTTAAGTGTGCAACTATTGAATGGACATTTTTTTGCATTTCTTTCTTAGAGTTTCTTAAAAAGAAAAGAAAAGCAGTTCTATAACTAGCAGGCAGCAATTAACCAAGGCCAACTAAAGCCTATCAATGTCATTAGCAGCCCACATGTGCTGATTTAACAAGCACCAGACTGCCAACGAAGAACTCCTGCCTCTTATTATCATCAATTGCAGTCCTCACCTGTCCATGCACAGGAGATAATCTTATCAGTTCAAGAAAATCTTAAAGTAGCATAAGCATGGCCAACCTTCTGACCAGTACTTCAAGATCCTAGCTCTGCTCCCAAGTTGTGTAGTTTGGAAACTTATTTGCAGAATAAACAAATCTAAAGTTCTAGATCTTCTAGGAACTAATAATGGAAAGTGTTCTGTGATCTCAGCTACAGCTGTAATTATCTGCTAGACTGATATAATAATTGAAGAATCATTAAAGACATTACTTTTAAAGAAACAAACATTTTGCTCAATACTAGGAATTCTTCCTTATAGCTTCATCTGTTGGAGTTTGGAACAGTCAGTCTTCCATCAGATGATGTCAAAAAACCATTACATGAAATATTTAGATTTAGATGGCAGGAAAGAATCCTGCATTGGCAAGTGAAGAGAGTGAATGATCTTTTCCATCTGTAACTTTTTCTAACTCTATTTATTTTTTTGTAAGTGCCTCTTCATCAGATTGTGGAGATAGATTTTAGACACATCACATATTTGCATACAGGAAAAATAGAAGAAAAAGAGTCACCATTCTAAGAACTTCTCTGGATATTTGTTAGCATAGATCAGGGATAGGCAACCTCTGGCACGAGTGCCAAAGGCAGCACACAAGCTGATTTTCAGTGGCACTCACACTGCCCGGGTCCTGGCCACCGGTCTGGGGGGGCTCTGCATTTTAAATTTAATTTTAAATGAAGCTTCTTAAACATTTTAAATACCATATTTACTTTACATACAACAATAGTTTAGTTAGACTTATAGAAAGAAATCTTCTAAAAACGTTAATTTATTACTAGCACACAAAACCTTAAATCAGAGTGAATAAATAAAGACTCAGCACACCACTTCTGAAAGGTTGCCGATACCTGGGTGAAGATCATCATCAATTTTGAAAACATCAGCAAAGTAGTTTTCCAATTGCCAGCTAAAATCAAAATAGCAAAGTGTACTTAAACAAGTTAGAGAGAAATAAAAAAGATTTGATGCACATACGCTGAAACTAGAGTAGATCAAAATTTTCAGAGATTCAATTTTTGATTAAATCTTTATGTTGCACTGACAATTTCAATTACAAATCCCACAAAAATATTTGGACAAAATTTTCACAACTTTTTCCCTCCCCAATTTTTCAACCAATTCTGATTAAAAGCTAAGACGATGAGAAATTAAAAGAGTCTAACTTGTTAGTAGTTATATCTGTGAATTCATAAATAAGTTCTAACTGTATGGGTCAGACTCATGACCATGTTGCAGTGCAAAGGGGATGGTGGATCCAGTAAGTGAAGACTCTGGGTGCAGGCTTGGGCAAAAAAGGAGGCATGGCTAAAACTTCCCTCCATCCATAACCATCAGCACAGGTCCCAGAGACTGCTGGGAGCCTTGAGGTTGTGCTCAGGGCAGGGCTGACATATGCTGGTCCACAGGATCAGGGAGTTTGCAAACAGAGAATCTGAGCCAAAATAGTAACAACAAAAATAGTCAACACTGGCATATATTGTAAATCAGAATGAATACTGACTGAAAATAAGTGAAATCAATCTCTATCAGTCTCAAGATTGACTTCTTCATGTGAAAGAGAGAGACAGTGAATCTGAAAGTATCCAGACCTTGAACCAGAGGGATGAGAATACACATAAATATGACACACACACTGTTCTTTGCAAAGCCTGCAAAAGGAAAACAAAGATTTTTTTTTTTGTAACACACGACAGTAACCTAAATTCTACCATTTTTAATTTTTCCAACAGGTCAGATGTGTGACAGTCAAAACATGCAACAAACCAGGCTTTCAAAAAATAAAAATAAAAATCTACCACAGCTATGAAAACAAAGGAGTAAGACCAGCAACATTATTTTTAAAAACTTAGGTCATACTTTTCCAAGCTGGGTGCCTAATGTTAGACTCCTAAGTAAAAATGACGAAGGATCTGGAAGAACTTGTTACTCACAAATCCTATCAAAGACAATGGGAAATACATGTATTCAGCACTCTTGAAAATCAGCCTGCTTTTAGTTTATGCCTAAATAGACACTTACAGGAGCCTAAGCAGTTGGTCATCTTTTATTAGGATTTGTATGGGTGGGTGGGTGTGTGGATTCATCATTTTGTAATCTGAGGCAGTGTCACAATAGGAGAGACAAAAAAATTAAAATTATTTTTCAGTTTTTCCATAGGACATGGAAGTTCTGACCAAAACTGAATACACAAAATAGCACTTTTGTCTATTTCTGAGACACCTTGTTGGAAAATGTACAGTTCTCCATGAACACCATGTTAAGGATGAACTTAAACATAACATTTTCTCATCAATAAGGCAGATAAGATACTCAACACTACAAGTCAATACTCAAAATTATGAAAAAAGTGGCTTCTCTTGAGATAAGCTTGGCACGCCTTTTGCATCTAGAAGTACCCCTTTATCTCACCTGGTCAATTGACTGCCTACAGACAACCAGTTTCCTTGTTCAGTTAATGTTCAGAATGTACACACACTTCCAGCACCAAGTGAAGAATTCAGATAACTGGTTAAAGTCTACTACAGTGTCTGGTCACCAGTGTTTTCTTTTAAATACTTCAGATTCTCTGCAAGAATCTTCAATAAATGATCAACAGACTTCATGATGTGCATGTCCATGTTTTCCTACCATCTTCTATAATCTGATGGGGGCAGAAGACTTTTTTCAAACTGAAACGTTCTTCGAATAGCTTCATATTAGTGCCCAGAAAGTTTATCCCTCTGCATCACATTTGGCACATAGAAAGCTGCATCATAATAACATAATTGTTATGACTGACACAAGCACTGGAATGCTAATTGTCCTCCTGCTGCCATCTGATGTCCTCTGAGCATGCATTACTGAAAACACCGCATTTGTGTGATTGGTTGGTATTTCTACATTGCAGATCATCCCTTCACAGCAAGAAACGCATTCCTGTTAATAAAAAGGAGATTGGTAGGCAGGAGTGGCTGCAGCAGAAGTTTATAGTGTATATGCTTTCAATTGCAAGGGTTATTACTAGGGCTATCAAGTAATTTAAAAAATTAATCACAAGTAATCATGATTAATCACACTGTTAAACAATAATAGAATACAATTTATTTAAATATTTTTGGACATTTTCTACAATTGGGATCCACCTCCTGCTCACCTGGCTTGAGTTCTCAGTGCCCTGACCTGGCTTATGGGTACCTGACTTGTGGTTCTGATCTCCGGTTTGTCTTCTGCCTCTGATCTCCCAGTATCTTGACCCAGCTGACCCTGGGCTCATGACCATGAACCCCAGTTCCAACCACAAGGTCCGGCTGCCCATTACCTAGGCCTGACAAACATTAGATAGTCTCATTTGGCAGGTGTTATTCACACCAGCAATAGTTATTTGAGTAACAAGTGCTGAACAGGACCCTTACTTAGAATGTCGTAAACATTCACCATTACAAAAACTGATGCTTACTGTACAGCCTGTCTCTCTGTGGGGGTGACAGCCAACAAAACGGCATTCATCCCTGGTAGCACATTTTTTGGTCACAGATGTACTCCTTCCATGGCTTGTGAAATGATGAATTGTCAAGCAGTACTTTGTATCTAGGAAATAAATCAAAATCAGGTTTATTTTCATGCAGTGTGAGTTCTTTTACATACTTCAAAAGTTTTCACTCAATGACAAGTTACAGTAAAGTGCTTGCACTGAGAAAAGTTAGAGATTGTGTGGGGTTTAGAGCAGTAAGACGGCAATATACTAAAAAAAAAATATGTCATTTAACAGTCATGATGTGTTCGCTAAACCTTAAATTAAATGGGCCATTTGGCTCCCAGGCTGCAACTTATGAAAAAGGCCACTGAGATTTGTACTCTCTAGGTAACACTTCATTTCTAGCTAGCTAGTTTTAGCAGCTGCTGTCCTGGTCATTCCTTTCTCTCTTGCACGACCTTCACATTCCCCTTCCCCGCCACCTAACATTCTTTACCTTTCTCATTTAACACTTCTACCTCACCTCTCCCCTAGCCTCCAACTCCCCTTCTTCCAACATTTCCTCTTTTCCCCTGTCTTCGGGGTATGTTACCTTACCTAGTTTCAGTGACCTTGCTATTCTCTATTCTAAGTGTGATCTTCAGGCCTTATTGCCAAATGTGTCTGCACTACCAATGGATGTGCTAACATGACATTTTCCATTTTGAGAGTTCATATACAACACATCTGAAACCACATGCGGCAATGATGTACGCCTACAGCTCAGCATAAACCTTGCATTAGGCCTTTTATATGGCTGTCTTCTATAAAGTCATCCCTAAATAACAAATCTGTAATAAATATTAGAAGTAATAAAATATTAGAAGTAATTGTTTCAGCTTCTATGTTAACTTTGCAAAAAACACTAGGGCTGATGGTAGATTTGATAGCACATTAGTTTTGACTGCGGGACGAATTAAGAAATAAATGTCCTTTACCCCTGAACAGCTGACTCTTGGAGACAGTATTACGGTAATAGCTGGCTTTGGCGAGGGGAATATCATTTGACGGTGCAAACTATTTTCCTACCATGTATCAATATTGGATAAGTTAACTGCTAAGTTCAGAGGAAATGTAAACAAGACCAACATTACATTAGAAGTATAAAGACAACCTAATAAAACTATTTTTTTCTTCACAAGCATGAGGAAAATGGGAAAAAAGGATTGGAAAACAGGAATCCAAGTGTGTTTACAGAGATTTATGATACATATTAGATTTATCTGTCATAAAACTACAGAGAAGGAGGATAATATAAGAATGGCCATACTGGGTCAAGACCAATAGTCCATCTAGCCCAGTACCTTGTCTTACAACAGTGGCCAGTGCCAGATATTTCAGAGGGAATTAACAGAACAGGGCAATTATCGAGTGATCCATCCCATCACCAGTGTCAGCTTCATGCAGTAAAACGTTTAGGAATACCCAGGACATGTGGTTATGTCCCTGACCATTTTGGCTAATAGACATTGATGGACCTATCCTCCACAAACTCACCTAATACTTTTTCGAACGCAGTTATACTTTTGGCCTTCACAATACCCTGTGGCAACAAGTTCTACTGGTTGACTGTGGGCTGTGGGAAGAAGTACGACTTCATGTTTGTTCAAACCTGCTGCCTATTAATTTAATTGGGCAATCCCTGGTTCTTGTTTTAAGTGAAGAGGTAAATAATACTTCCTTGTTCACTTTCTCCACAGCATTCATGATTTTATAAACATGTCTCTTATCCCCCCTTAGTTATTTCTTTTCCAAGGTGAGCAGTCCCAGCCTTCTCTCCTTATATGGAAGCTGTTCCATAGCCCTCATCATTTTTGTCGGTCCTCTCTGTACCTTTTCCAATTCTAATACAGCTTTTTTGAGATACAACAACCACAACTGCATGCAATATTCAAGGTGTGGGAATATTGTGGATTTATATATTGGCCTTATCATATTTTCTGTCTTCATATCTACCCCTTTCCAAATGGTTCCTAACATTCTGTTTTGACTGCTGCTGAACATTCAGTGAATATTTTCAGACAACTATCCATGACGACTCCAAGATCTTTTTCTTGAGTGACAACAGCTAATTTAGACCTCATCACTTTATATGTATAGTGGCAGAGGTGCTGGAACACTTTGTATAGTGGAGGTGCTGAGAGCCATTGAACCTAACTGTAAATACTGTATATGATGGAAACCACTTCAAGGCAGGGGGTGCGACAGCACCCCTAGTTTCAGCACCTATGTATAGTAGAATTGTTTTTTCTAGTCTGTATTATTTTGCACTTATTAACATTGAAATTCATCTGCCACCGTGTTACCCAGTCATCCAGTTTAGCGAGATCTGTTTGTAACTTTTCACAGTCAATTTTGGACTAGCTATCTTGAGTAATTAAATTGAAGTCTCAGCTAGGGCTATGCTTTGATCATTTGTTTTGAATCTAGAATGTAAACAGGGCTGAATTCAGCTATATACTTAATCTCAAATCCTATATTCTCCACTCACTGCACATACATCACTGCAAGGCCTCCATCCACCCAGAAATCTGACTATGCTTAAGACTACAGTACTCAAAAAATTCCATTAAAATCCTTTGCACAAGCTTGTCAACCCATAAAAATGGTATAGTTACATTAATGGACTTCTAGTTAGATATACCCTAGTCAGCAGCTTCCTTATTCTATAAAAAGATACTTTACACAGTCCTCATTCAAATACATACTATAGTAGAACCTCAGCGCTATGAACACCAGAGTTACGAACTGACTGGTCAATGACACCCCTCTTTGGAATTGGAAGTATGCAATCAAGCAGCAGCAGAGATACAAACTTTTAAAAAAAGAAAATACAGTACTATGTTAAACGTAAACTATGAAAAAATAAAGGGAAAGCAGCATTTTTCTTCTACATAGTAAAGTTTCAAAGCTGTATTAAGTCAATGTTCAGTTGTAAAACTTTTGAAAGAACAACCATATTGTTTTGTTCAGAGTTATGAACATTTCAGAGTTACAAACCACCTCCATTCCTTAGGTGTTCATAACTCTGAGGTTCTATTAAAAGTCTAAACATACAGGGACTTCAACATGATTTGCAATATTGCTTAGCGTATTCAAATGGCTGGAATATCCATCACAAGAGAAATCATAAGGCTCGTTATTACTAATTATATCCCCAGCTGTCAGTGTGATGGTATGCTAATCTTATATAACTAGCTGTCTGAGAGATGGTTAAATCAGGGGAAAATCAAAGTTAAATACCTTAAAGAATCTCCCTAAGACAGGCATACTTACTTTCAGTACACCATTTATCTTCAGCCCATCTGTTACAGTTGTAATTGTCAACTGCATTTGCACAGGTGAAACACTTAAAGCTGTTTGGAAATGGAGTGGCTTTAAAAATATAAGTATGTTAGGTTTGCAAATATCAAAAATTAAAATGTCAAACAAAAAGTGCTTGCTTTTAAATTTATCAGACAAAAATACTTATAAACATTAGTACATATATACATATTTACACACGTTTTTAAGAATTGCATGTACAGTTCATGTCAATCTATTGAGTAAATAAGAACTATTTCATGCCTTACCATAGAAGCTTTTACTTCTTGTACTATCATCATGCCCTAAGTTTAAAACATTTCCCAGCCTTTTCATTCTCTCTCACAATTCAAAAGGAGAGTGTATCACTGCACATTACATATACAGTATTATAACATACAAGATACACATATCTTCTCTGTGTATGCCTACATGTACACTGCTGCACAATATATATTTAATCAGCTTTGCTTCCCTAAATGTGCACTGCTTTGAAACCAGCCCCAAGTCACTGCCCCCAACTGTGAACAAGCAGTTACAAATTAGGGATTAGTGAGTTTGATTTCTAATTCTGTTTTATAAGATTTTATATACACATATACGGGAGTTTAAAAGCAGCTTGGCATCAAACACCCCATAGCTAAACATCACTGCTTCAATCCTTTATATCACAGAGACTCTTATCCATTTGGGTGCACAGGGAGAGTAATCCAAGTGCAAGGTAATAGCATCACATCTCTGTTTCTTACTGACAGCTGATTTCCTAGCTACTACAGTGGTTTTAACTTCGTACTAACTTCCATACTTTCACTTAGTGCTAACTTTAAAAGTGTTCAATACACAACTCCCTACCCCACCCACCAAAAGACCAGTACAACCAATAGAAATGGCTAGTCAATTGCATATATTTACATTGTACAAAATAAAGTCATTTTGAGACATAAAAGTGAAAAAGCAGCCAAAAGCTGAAACTGTTTATTATCAAAGAACAAATAAAAGAAAACACTTCTCTCCTTCTCTGTTCGTCATTCAGACTGTATCTCAAATGTTAGGAATGATACTGAGCAACCACAGGAGGCGCCCAAAGGAAGGTTTTGTTTTCAACTCTAGAGGAGATCCCAAATGTTTAAGAGACAGCCCTGAAAACGAGGGATAACAATGGAAAAGCTGATAGCTGAAATATCAATCTATGGTCTCAAATACAAGAAATCTGCAACTGGCTACTTACGGTCTAGTGGAGGTCTCACATTATAGAAGTTGATGTTCTTGGCTAGAGCCCAATTCCCTGAGAGGATGAAGATCTGAAGAGAAGCTACAGCCAACAAGTGAAAGAATAGCAGCATGCTGACTATTACTGAACAGGAAAAATCTACAATTCCTTTGCCTAGAAAAGAAGAAACATACATTATGACAGAGGAACCATAAAGAACTGAGAATGTGGAGCACTGGACTTCCTGTAAACTTGATCTGAAACCTTGACAGTTCAGTGCTTGGATCCAGACTGCTAGTGCAGGTAAGCATACATCACTAACCATTATGAGCCATTCAAAGCTGAGCAGCTGCTGCCTTCTACTGGTTAGCATTTTGTACAGGGCAGCTCCATTTCTATAATCAGTACTGTAGCAATTTTGTTATACTGTGTTATTCAGCTACATGATGAGTTCTCCCAGGCAATCAGTCTTAGAAACAGCTTATAAGGGTGTGTCTACACTGTGATACAAAACCTCAGATACTGAGTCTCAGACCCCACCTCAGATGATTTGGGCTTATAGGCGCTCAGGCTGCAAGTCTAAAAATAGCAGTGAAGACATTCAGGCTTTGGCTGGAACCCAGGCCCAAGGGTACGTCTACAAAGGGCTAAAAGCCGCACCTGGCCTGGGTCAGCTGATTCAGCCTCACAAGGCTAAAAATTGTTGTTTGGATGTTCAGCAATTTTTCAGCCCCAGAGCCCAAGGCCCACGAGCCTGAGTCAGCTGACCCAGGCCAGCCGTGGGTTTTTATTCCCGTGTAGACAGACTCTGACACTCTCCCTCTTGTGAGGTCCCAGAGCCCAGGCTCCAGCCTGAGCCTGAACATCTACACTGCTACATCTACATTTCATAACCCCATAGCCTGAGCCCAAGTCTGTTGACCTGGGCCAGTCATGGCTGTGCCAGAGGGTCTTTTACTGCAGTGAAGAACTACTCCTAGTGTCCATGGAAAAACACTTTTGTATCTTGCTTATAATATGAGTTTGACAAAATTAAAACAGTTGTAGACCAGGCAAGACACAATCTGAGATATCATTGTTTATATCCACAATGTAAAATCTCAACTCGGAGACCCAGATCCCAGCTGGCCTAAATTGGTGTAGCACTACTGACAGCAATAGAGCTATGCCAATATACAGCAGTGCAAGATCTAGTCTAAATTGTTGGTCCTTGTTTTTATAAGCACACTTTTGACTAGCAAGGGTATTTAAATACAGATGTTTTTACAATGTACTTTATCTGTAAAAAATGTATTCCTCAAAGAAAAGCCAAAGCAAGCTGTCATCATAACTACAACCATTAATAGCATTCTGTCATTCCTTTACCCTGGTGCACTTAATCTTGGCCTCTGGCAGAAAAGGGTCCAATCATCATATCAGCCCCACTGAATCTCTCCTTTGTACACATTCAGCTTTTTGTTCATACTTTTCAAGCAACTTCATGCAAAGGTGATAGGTCTTCAGCGTGAAACTCTCTTTGTCTCTTGGGCTTGTGCACATAAATTCTAGCGTTGATCTAAATAATTTCACAACTCAATGTTTTTCTTTAAAAAACAGGGGCACCTTTTTACAGATGTTTTCACAAACAATTCATGCTACTTTGGGGTTTTTTAACCAGTTCCAGTAAATTCTATCCCATGCATACACAGGCATTAAGTCCTCTCCCCTGTGGATGCTAGTGTAGGGAAAATAGGTGTGCAGGCATTTACATGTGCATTATGGAGCAAACCCTTTGCCCCTCTGCATGGATGTGGGGGACCCCGTATTCAGTGGAACGGCGACATTCTGGATGGAGAAGAGTGGGACTCGGATGGACACTGGGGAGCCCTGGGGGCCCACTGCAACCATGTGTGTAGCACACCTCTGCAGACAGAGCAGGGATGGGCAAGGAAAGCTGATTCCTGAATCTTCCAATCAACCCCAGTCCATGAGATGGGGAGAGTCAAAGTGCCATCAAGCCAACTCCAGGCAAGAATCTGGACAAAGTGCACATATGGCACACTGAGGGGAAAGGACGAGGGGCCTATGCTTCAGGAAAGAACTACTTCAAACAGACTCTTGGCCTGCAACTAATCAGTGGAAGAAGGTTTTGTTTTGGGCACTAGGCTTTACTAACTTCTGTGAACGCAGAATTTTTTAATGTGTGTTTATTTTTAGAATATTTTTATAGATATGTGAGAAAGTGCTTTTGCATCTCACTTACAGTGAGTCTCCAGGACTGCTTCCTGCAATGCACCAAGTCTTCCTTGTACTGGAGCCTAAATTGTTCACAGACAGATCAAGAAAAGCATCTGAAAGAACCAAACAGTGTTTTTGTGATCATTATTCGGTACACAGGAGAAGAGTCAGCTCAGACATAATGTACCTTTAATATTATTGATAAGAAAAGAACATTATCTAGGCTGATAATATATGTGCCATAACAGATTTGAACTATATTACCCTACTATTCACGAGTGAGTGCCATGCGAATCACATTTACCAACTTTCACACAGTAAATAAGCACAATAAACCAAAAATCAAGCTAATCCCATTTCAAAACAAGACCAAAGCAAGCCAATCCCTAAGAACCTCAACATTTAAAGATGTGTTTGTGTCATGAGTGATACTTTCCTGCTGGCAAGGCATAAATCAACATAACACTGCATCACAGTATTGTAAATTGATGTCATGAAGTGATGTTCCATCAGCACTGAAGTCTATTTAAGGACCCTTTAATATTTTGCAAGACAGATTTGCAGAGAATGAGATTATCCCATAGAAATCAAAACCAACAATGGAAAAAACCAGGATGGTGACCCTAGAACAGGCCTGCACAACTCGGAAAGCAGCGAGGGCCATATTACTGCAAAAAAAAACCCAGCTGCGAGCCGAAAAGCCCTGCTCTCGTCCCGCCCCCATCTGCTTCCCCCTACCTCACCACTTGGCTTGCCCCACCCCTACTCACCCCTCGCAGCCACACAGTGAGCCTGTGCGGCGGGCCGCATGTTGTGCAGGTCTGCCCTAGAACAACTCAACATTGTCCCAGCACATCATTTGGCTTATTTTGTCCTCATTTAGTCCTTCCTAGAATGAATGGTTTGAACCAACATTTGTTGAGAGAGCAATAGTCCCCCATAAGTTCTCTGTGTGTTCTGTATTACGTGCTTTTATTTTAAATCAAAGCCTGAAGAAGGTCCCATGGCAGAAAAACCACTTATGTTCTTTTCCCACCCTGTACATTATAAATCATGCGGCTCATTTCTCTGTGTCAGTTCTTGCTACTAGATTAACACAAGTTTTTCAGTTCCTTTCCTCTGAGAGAGCCACTGAAAAAAGTGATGAGTTCCTTCTTTGCTTCACTGATGAAGCTAAAAAAAATCCTCACTCTACATTAAACTTGACTTTTCTGCTCAGGTTTCAATGCACCGCACAACAGAAGAAATCAAACACTGCCATGCAGTCATTCATTAATAGAGCCATACCACTGCCCCAGGATAAATGAAAGAGTGCAGATGTCTTAAAGGCCTACAAAGTAAATTCCTGTTTAAATACATTTCCTATAAAGATGCACTTCCCCTAAAAGCAGCCACTTCAGAGGAAGGTTATCTGTTTAAATGATCAAATTAAATAGTCAAGATACATTGCAGCTAAAACTTGATTCTCTCCCCAGCTCTCAAAGGAGAGTGCCAGTGTGTGCATTTAAAAACAGCCAGGAGGGGAGATTAATTAATCCTAATTATGATCCATTTAAATAGCCAGTCCTTTTCCATTATGCCTATTTTTACACATACAGAGGCCACTCCCCATTCACGCACCATACCATATGGGTCACTCTGATTGCATAAAGTGAACTAACTAAGCTGTTCTAAATGGGCAGGGTGAGATTCTGCAGCAGTAGAGGTCGTTCAGATACAGTGTTCCCTTTGCCTTCTCTGCTGCACATACCCTAATATGCCAGGGACATAGAAGGGGTAAGGACATGGAGGGCCACTGGTGCACCCCTAAAATTATGTCTGTCCTGAGGCTTTCTAACTTGTGCCAGGGCAAACTGGCCCCGTTCAGGCCCCAGGACAGGGGTGACAGAATGTTGCCTTTATGTCTTCACCTCAATCCCTGCACCCCTTAGACAGGCAGCATTACCTACGTTTAAACTCAGATCAATTCTGAATGTTTGATTCAAGCCCGTAAGCGCTGAACACTTCATTAGGCCCTGAATCCCTGCATGAGGCTTTGAACATTTTGGTGGCGCTGCACCAACTCACTTTTTTTTCTTTGCTCCAAATGCAAACAGTTATTCTTCCATTCTTTCATTAAATAGCTCATGCTGTGCTCTTCAAAAACCACACATTAGTTGCTTTTACCTAGTCAGGACAATTTTAATCCATCTTGACTAAATACACTTCTGACAGCAGGGCTAGCAAGCCTATTGTTTTATGCTTGCTCTGTGCAGGTGGAGTACTGAACCATTTCAACGCACTGCAGTAGTGAGGTTTATCTTCCTTGTATACATTTCCAATACTGACAGACCCCTAGGCTGCATGAATTGGAGCAGCCTAGCTCTGCTATGCCCTCACCCACCTTCTCCCTGTCCCAATACATCCACTATCCCCCAACATTCCCCCCACCCCATCATGTGGATGGGAGAGGCAGCTGGGCTTTGTGCCAGTGGATAGCTGCCTGCTGGCAGTATTACCCTCCACTGGGCAGAATCTGACCATTTTGCATTACCTGAGCACCACAAAATAGTGCAAAACTCAGACTCTGACACCCCCTCCCCAGAGTTCCTGCAAGATGTGGTGATGCTGTTCAGTCAGCCACACTGAGCCTAAAATTCCATGGAGAGATTAACAGATCAGTTGAGAATTTTGTTCACATGGGTTTTGTGACCTAAAGTGCCTACGGTAGCCCACACAAAGTGCCACAGTCAGGGCAGACTGCAAAAAAGGAAAGCAGATTCCCTCAAAATGGGTGGTTAACACTGTAGTTAGACTCACTGACCAGTCACAAACTGTGGTTCTGATCCCCAACATTACATATCAAGAAGCTGAAAAAAAAAAAAAAAAAAAGAAATCACACAGCCCCCTTTATTGCATTCCAGTCTCTGGCTTCCAGTCAAATAAGTCCAGTAAAGTGAGAAGCTACTTAAAACTCTATTCAACATACACAATGTTTTTCCAATAGCCAAAGAGACAGCCACATTACTAAATCAATACTAGTTTGGATGTTACCCAAAATACCACACTGCCAGCCAATCCTTTAGTATCTAAAACTAAAGGTTTATTATATATATATTAAAAAAAAAGAGCAAGAAGAGAGTTGCTAAATGGTCAAAGCAATAATATACATACATATGATTTCTGAGTCCCTATATCAGGTTTTTTGAGGCGTTGATAAGTTTGCTGGCTTGTAAAGTCCCGATGGAATACATCCAAAGCTTGGATGGGTCTGTCGGTCCTTTATTCAAAGCTTTAGTTTGTAGAGAAGTTACTCCAGAGGTGTGAAGCAGGATTGAAGACAAAATGGAGAAGATGAAGCTGCCCTTTTAAATTCTTTAACATGTGGCTTGTATATCCTTTGTCCCAAACACGAACTCACAGCACATGGGCATGAAAAAGCTCTTGGAGTCCCCTGACCACATGTATGTCCCTACATGTCCTGTTGACTCATAAGCATAGCCCCTGGGTTCTCTCAGTGGGTTCACAGGTGATTGCCTTTGATGGGCCATCAAGCAGACTGGATAGTACTGATGCCAATCTGACTGGGGTTGTCACCCAGTAACACAGCACAAGTTTGAGATACACATATCTCACACATTTTTATAATCCACAATACAAAGATGATACATGCATATAAACAAGACTGTACTTAGCAAATCATAACTTTTCCACTAAAAGACTAACTAAAGACTAGTCTAAAAGACTAACTAGACTAACTAAAAGTCTAAAAGACTAGGCTAAAGAAAGACTAACTAAAGACTAACTAAAAAAATTTTTAGTTAGTCTTTAAGGTACCACAGGACTCTGTCACTTCTGCAACTTTTCCACTGATGCCTTACATGGCATATCTTGTAAGATTCATTGCAATTTTGTAATAGTGGGTATCCATAATATTATAAATGGTCACCCATATTCCATAGAGCATTACAGATTTCATCAACCATCCTTAATTGGTCTGTTTTGTTTTGTTGTTGCTCATGAACTTCTCCCCTCCCACCCCAGGCTTGCAAATGAAGCATTGAACAACAGGAATTACCTACAGTTCAACTATTGAGTTTTGTCGTATAGAATGTGGCATGACTGGAGTTCAAGATTTTTAAAAGGCCATTTGTGATAGGTGTAGAGATATGTTTGTAGTAGATTATAATTTCAAGATGCTCCCTCATAAAATGTGCCCTGAGGCAGGGATTGGGAACACTGCATTGCTGTGTGCAGCAACTCACCAGAGCTCTTCAGTTTGCTTTATTAAAGTTTTATTCCTTTCTCATTCTCTGGTTTATTTAATGAACCCCAACATCATTACAATAGCAACAATGCTAATTCAATTTTAAGAGTATTTTAAAAGATAGGTTATGAAAGTGAAATGACTGGAAAACCCAGCCTACATGGAATAAGCATTTAACAGGATCGAGTTCTAGAAAAAAATCTGTGAAAATCTGTTAACAGCATCTATCAAACGAATACATTTACAAATGTAGTCCACACACCGAAACTTGATATACTCTTGTTTGGTTAATTGCACCCAGTGTTAGAATAAGAGCATCATGTTTTGGCAGATGTGGTCTATCCATGTTTATCTCCAGAGCTGTTCCTGTTTGGCAACAAATTAATCCAAACACACAAACAGGAGAAAGTAAAACCAGGTAGAATTTTTAGAAACTCCCTGGAAAGCTAAATCTTGCTGTTACGATAGCACGGGGAGCGTGAGTGTGCAAAGATGGTAGGTACAGGACCATGGTGTGCACTCTGCTTTCTAACCCTCAGAAGAACGATGCCCACCATCTACCAGGTAGTGTTTGCTGCTCATAGTGTTAAGCAGCACTAGGGTCTGCACTGCTTTCCTGGGGGTGCTATTTTCACCCCACCCACCCCCGACAGGAGGGGGCTGCACGGCTTTCACCCTCCCCCATCCCCGGGCTGTGGGGGATGCTGTTTTCACCCCAGGGAAAGAAGCTGCCTACAAGGAAGCTTACCCCCCACCCCGAAGTGTAGACCAGGGCTAAATCACAGATTAAAGGTTACATCCCACAACCCTTTTGCACACGATGGAAATCAACAAGGATCATTTGCATGAGTAAGGGTTGCAAGGTCCAACCTGCACTTTCTTTGCTCAGCATTTAATTGTGTCTCACTTGTCTTAAAATGTGAGCTACAAGGATTTGGAAAACAGACTGTAAGGCCTGTCTACACTACCGCTATGTAACATTAAAAAAAAAAGCCACTCAACTTAGCAAAGCAAGTTACATCGATTTAAAGCGGTGTCCACACCACACTATGTCGTTGGGAGACACTCTCCTGCCAACATAGCTTCCACCTCTCATTGAGATGGACTAATTCTGCCAATGGGAGAGCGCTCTTCCATCCACATAGTGCCTCTTTACCAGACACACTATAGCACCCCAGCTGCATTGGTACAGCTGCACTGATGTAGCACAGTAGCTTAGACTAACCCTCAATGTCTAGTTTTACTGTAATTTGTGTCAGTCTCTGGATCTCACAGTGGGCTGTTCTTTTGTAATTTCCTACAGTAGCACACCTCACTGAAACACAATAGATTTCCTCAAGATTTCTACAACAACAGAACACTAGAGGGACTATTTCTCCACTTCTCCAGCAGTAAAGCAAATGAACATTTTAAAAAATGTGCCAAATGGGTTGTTAGGCTCATTTGCCAGAATGAATCATCCATACTCACATTCTCAGGGTTCAGAAAGAATCAGAACATCCAAAGATACAAGCCACTTCAAGGTGCTCATTGTAGTTGGGGTTTTCATGTTTTTTGCTTGCAAGCTAGGAGGAAGGCTCTGTTCTGTGTGATCAACAATCCGTTCTTCTAAAACCAATTTACAATAAGATGGGGCAAGTTGTGTGAGAATCTATTCTAGGGAGCAGCCTGTTTCTTGTTTTGAAGTTCTTGCATGGTTTAATTCTTAATTCTCAGAAATAAAGTAGACTATGTTGCAATTTTCAACAAAGGTAGTTCTATTTATCTATTTTTTCTGTCTGTATGCTGGGAACAGAACAAACTCAAAAGAATAAAAAAAAGAGTTCATTGCTCTATCTCTAGGCCTGATTTCACACATTTCCTACCCAGAAGGAACCATTAGATCACCTAGTCTGACCTCTGAATAACACAACTTTTGTTTCACGCCATCCTACAGTACAACCCAGAAAGTGGAACATAACAAATGGCAGATCATGCCGCTCCGTTTTCAGGCTTGCTAGCTCACAACTATTTTAGTGAAGCATTGTTTGGCTCAATTTATCTTTCCAACATAATATATTACTTTTGGCAATGTAATACCAAAATGAATTGCCTATAGTGCTGAATGGTGTGTGAACATAAATATCTCCTATTCAGAAGCATTCAAACATGTATGCCATAACTGCAACTAGAAAAAACAAATATTGCTCTGCTTCATTCCACTCTAAGGGTCACATCTTCTACACAGGTGTGAGCACAAAACTTCTACTTATAAAATTCCACTGGGACAATCGGGCACTAAGCAGTAAGTTTTGTACAATTTCTTATGCTCCAACCTCATTATGAATAACCTGTCTTCAGACCACCGAGACAAAGCTGTAGTTTAGTCTAGAGGATACAAGAAACTTAATTAACTATTGAACATGCCAGCTGAAAGTGAGACCTAGCTTCCACCATCTCTGGGTTGTTAGGCTCATTTGCTAGAGAGAATCATCCATACACACATTCCCAGGGTTCAGAAAGAATCAGAACATCCAAAGATACGGGCCACTTCAAGGTGCTCATTGTCAATGCCAAGCTGATATTTATTTTATGAGACACACATGGTGAGTGAAGAAATAGCTTTTACTGGACCAAATTCTGTTGGTGAGAGACAAGAGAGAAACTTCTGAGCTCACCCAGAGCTCTTCTTACCCTCACCCACCTTTGTCTCTCTATTATCCTGAGACCAACATGGCTACAACACTGCAAACATTTATTTTCTCACCAATAATTCTATTTTCTTTTAGTCTGATGTGAAAGGCACTGCACCGGCCTGGGAGTGAGGAGCACCTGATTTCCAACCCCAGTTTTGCCAGTAACTCACATGTGAATTACAGCAAGTCACTTTCAGCCTCAGGTTCCTTCCCATACCCCTGCCTGTATCTGAAGAATACAAATCACTACACTTGGGACCCTTCTGTTCTCTAGATATTAGGAACAGCCCCATCCCATTAGGACAGACGGTGAGGGGATAATAGGAACCTAGATAAGAAAAAGCTCCAAGTATCACGACTGTCCCTATAAAATCAGGACATCTGGTCACCCTGTCTCCACCTCATGGACAGAGGTCCATCCCCCCTGTTGCATTCCTGGCATAATGACCTGCTACTACACACATTAGCAGTTTTCACTCAGTTGGCATGCAGAGGTTGAGAGGCCTAAACATACAGATGTACAGACATAGTTGTACAAATTACATTGCTTAAGGGCCTGCAAAAACTGGGTGTGGCATTGTCAAGAACAGACCATCATACTAATGATGATGCTATAAATTCACTAGAGGGTCTCCTGAATGTAATATTTGCTCCACTGCTAGGAACTTTTTCCATTGTACAAAAAAATAATCTTTTCCTTCCCTACAAAGCGTATGCACTATGAGAAATGCCTCCTCAGTAGTAAGATGGAAAAATTCATTGCCTCTGCTTAAATGTGGAATTCATGAGTGAACTGGGAATGCCAGCAATTGAAGAGCAGTAGCACTTCTCTTGCAAACAAATACTCTGAACAAACGCAGCCTCTACAAACCCTGCTGACAATGGTTAGATTTTTAGTGTGCATGCCACGGTACAGTAACGGTAACTTTTCCCACCAGCAGGGCTGGCTGAATGCGTTCACAGCCTCTGGGTTTAATTTAAACTTGGGATTTAAACAAATGCTGAGCTGAAAACCAATAAATTGTACCTGCTTCTGAGATGAAATCATGGGGCTTGCACGGTTTCAACTACAGGTGATCTGAATTGGAAAATCAGATCCACATACATACATCAAATCTGGGGGTAGGTGGGGTTAAGAGATGATCCTAGATCCAAATTTTACTGTTTGTCCATATCTCTAGTTTCAGGGCAAAACCATGTGTCAGTCCAGTCTTGAAAGTTAAGCAAAGATACTATTACCTCTAGATTATCCTGAGCCTTGTTTCTAGTTAATAATGAACCCTAAACTAGGCATGCTTTTCAAGGGTGAAACTTTTGGTTCTAGTGAGGTCTCACCTTCCATAACACCTGCCCCTTCTCCCACCCTGCCTTCACCCCAAATTAAACATTAAAAAGCAGCTGAGATAATCCTTGTTTTTACACTGGAGAGCTAAAAAGTCTCTTGGAAAATGGGCTGTTTAAACTGCAGAAAACAGAAAGCTGACTGCTTTGAATACTACTTATTACTTATTGCCTCCCACCAGTGACTTCATTAATCAAGTTAGTTTTGCAAGTGTAATGGTGTGTAACAGAGTCTGCTACTATATGGCTTCCTGAATCAAGGGGAAGGAACAACTAGTGAAGTTTAGCAAAAATTCAGCTTTACTTAGAAACTACAGAGAATGCAATACCTCCTCTAGTTATAATTCTTATTTTTTTAAAAAAGGTGAATAGAACTACTAACAGCACAAGGCATCCTTTTACATAAGGCATAAGAGCACTAGGTGTACAAGAGAAGACAATGAGTTATAGGTTAGTTTGAATTCAAACTAAGTCATAAAAGCTATAACAGTGATTTGTTTTTAATCAGTTTTCCACTTGCTCCAACTTTCCTTAGATAGTTGTGTTCAGTTACTGCAATACAGGCAGTAAGTCTTTCCATTTCTCTTAATTGTTGGCTTTTATTCTTGCGAACAGCAGTTTCACCTCAATTCACTGACGTTTGTTCAATGTATATTAATGTTTCTGTCAAACAAAGGTTCTCTAAAGATTTGCACTGTACATTTTTATTTATTAGTAAATGTCTGTCAAGTCCTCTAAGACTATGAGCGAGTCAAATGCTCCCAGAATGCTAAGACTCCTAAACACTCACTTTCTACAAGTAAAAAGCAGACACAGTCCATGAGTGTTTAGTTTTGACATTTCCAAACCATTTTGGAAAAATTACAGTAGGATTTCGCTCCGACCATCGCTTTTCTTTTGTTCCATAGGGCTAGTTCACTCAGTACAGCCCAGAATTCCTGAGTTCAAATCACCTAGGATAAGATCTGTTAAGAGATTACACATATACAAACACAGAGCAAACAACTAATAAGTAAGGTATCAGTAGATGGTGCTCAAGCATAGCGCCTGGGTTTTGTAGGACCACTAAAACTACTTGTTCTTCTGCACTGTTAAAGGCTTTTTCTGTGGAGCGTTTTACATCAGCAAATAACGTATCTCTATAGAGTTCATCAACATATGGTGAGTGACATCAACAAACAACATTTACTGAATATTTTACTTAGTTGGGTAACACAAGAAATACTGCAGATACATTAGAAAATTTACCAACTGCAGGTATTAAATGCAAACCGCTTTTTAATGTAAGCTTCTTGGGAGTAGGAATCACTTTTCTCCTCAGTGCATGTATTACTTCCTAGTACAATAAGGTCCTTTCCAATGGGGACTTTGAGTTGCTGAAGCAATACAAATGATAAATTATAATAATGTCACCAGAAAGCCTTAGACAAGATCCCTCACCAAAGGCTCTTAAGCAAACAAAGCAATCATGGGATAAGAGGGAAAGTCCTCTCATGCATCAGTAACTGGTTAAAAGATAGGAAATGAAGGGTAGGAATAAATGGTCATTTTTTACAATGGAGAGAGGTAAATAGCTGGGCCCTCCAAGAATCTGTACTTGGACCTGTGCTGTTCTCTGAAAACATTTGTTCAGTGTGCAGCAGCAGTTGAAAAAGCTAACAACATTAGCAACCATTAAGAAAGGGGTAGATGATAAGAACAGAAAAGAGCATACTGCCACTATACAAATCATGGTATGCCCCACCCAGAATATGCATGCACTTCTGGTTGCCCCATCTCAAGAGATATATTTGAACTGGAAGAGGTGCAAAGAAGGGTAACAAAAATAAATCGATTCCATACAAGGAGAGATTAAAAAGATGGGGACTGTTCATCTTAGAAAAGAGACGACTAAGGGGGAATATGATAAAGATTTATAACATCATGCATGGTGTGGAGAAAGTGAATAAGGAACTATCATTTACTGCTTCACATAACACAAGAATCAATTAACATAATAGGCAGCAGATTTAAAACAAAAGGAAGTACTTCTTCACACAATAGTCAGTCAACCTCTGGAACCTCTTGCCACAGGATGTTGTGAAGGCCAAAAGTATAACTGGCTTCAAAAAAAGAAGTAGATTAATCCATGGAGGATAGGTCCATTAGAGGTTATTGGCCAAAATCATGAGGGATGCAACCCCATTCTCCATGTGTTCCTAAATCTTTAGCTACCAGAAGCTGTGACAGGACAATCAGAGATGGACCATTCATTCCCTCTGAAGCATCTGGCACTGGCCCCTGTCGGGACAGGATACTGGTCTGATCCAGTAGGACTGTTCTTATGTCCTACTAAAGAGGAAATCACCACCGATTAAAAAATATTATTTAAAGTGATGGAAAACAATAAGATCTCTGTCCCTTTGGGTGATTTTGAACTAACTACTTAAAAGCTGCTGCTTTATTTGAAAATGGGATACTGGTTCCTACGTGTGAAATCCTGTACTTTCAGATTAAAGATGAATTTCTGATGGAATATCACAGACTTACAAACTGGTTACCCTGGGGCAGTGAAAGGACTGGTTAAAAAGTCAGGACACAGATGCTCAGACCATCCTTTTTACTTATGTGAAAGCCTCCTCACTAAAACATGGCATCACAACCCTCCTCTCCAACATACATGGCGCAGCATCACATACCCACTGGAACAAGCAAATCATTTAAAGTACTTAGAGATAAATTTTACCTGCAAGTGAAGGCCTTGAGCGCTAGCCAACAACGCTCTGTAAACTTCTGAACCCTTGTTATCTCTCAAGGTCTAGTAGTAAGCCAAAGTATTGGAAAATTACAGGCATGCTCATCCCTCTAGTTGTTCACAAGGGAACCATAGAGGCTCGTCTTTTACCACCTATTATAATGAAGTAAATAAGTCTATTCATCACTGTCATGTATGATTCGTAGTATGCTTGTACTTAATAAAAGCGGCAAGCTGGGACTCTCCCAGGTCGCCTCCTTCCGCAAGCTGTCTCCGTCTGTTTCTTCCCGACATGCAAGTTAAGACACAACTTCATATGTAACCTATGCACACAGATACTTACACACTGGGTATGTTTCAAAATGGGTGCACAATTCAGAATAAAAGAGCAAATAAATGCTCAATTTCTGCTTCTCCTCCTTACTCTCTTCGATATCAGCATGTAAACCAGATCCAAAATCTATAAGACACCATTTCAAAATGCTACCTCTGTACATGAACACAGATGAAAACTTACCTTACTGCTATTACACTCTAAACAGGAGGTAATTCACTGGTTGTGGGGAGGAAATCCTATTCCTTTTGTGTGTGGAAGTGCTCATTCAAACTATTCACAATCAAAGCTACCGTGTGCTTTTCATAATGATACCCAAAACCTTGCACAAATTCTTTGTATGACCCTGGACGTATTTTAGGAAGATATGGTACTATCAAATTATCAATAGAATAAGTCGAACATAAAGGCAAAAGAAAAACATTGGTAAGCAATATACTGGGATCTCTGAATGTAAGAGCTATCCCTTGTACATGGAGTCTTTGGTGGTACTCCCACTTCAAGAGAGTTTTACAATCTGCAAAAGAACAGCTACACATATTATCTTCATTATTCACAAACAATTATACAATACATGCGAAGAGAGGGACTGCCAGGAAACATGGGAGTAAGACTATTCCATCGATTAAAGATTGCAGTCAGATTCATTTATATCTAAGAAAATAAGACTATAGAAGAGAGATCTCCTCAAATGGTCTTTCCTTTCAGTCTGAAAATCAGTATTCCAAGGTATTAAAGCCAATTTTCATTAGAAAAAATAAACGTAAGGATGTGATCTGTAGGGATTTAACACTGCCTACAAGATTATTGGATCATTTTAAAGTATTAAAAAAAAGATAACTGTGTAGCTTGAGGGATTGGCAATGAGACATGGATCATTTTACCTCTAGGTCACCAACTTAAATTCACACATTAGCTACTCGCTGGAAGGCAGATTGGTCGCACCAAAATCCAGGGTATTGCCTAATGGATTTTTACACCATAGTAAGTATCTTATGTTTAAAATCTAGACTCCAGCCTCAGATCAGTGAAAGGGACAGAGACGGGTTAATGGAATGAGAATAAATAGATCTACTCACCTGACTATAGGAAGAGACGTACATGCTTATATACAAAAGCTCCACATGAGCAGTGTAGCAGCACAACAACTCACTCTGTGGCACCTCCTGCTGGTCATCCAGGAATTAGCTCTTTTGCAGCTGGAACGCTCTCTGCAGGTTGGTGTCTTGCTGTCCGCTGGCCCTGTGTTGCCCCCCCCCCCAGACCCTGGTGCCCCTTACCTGGGGTGCTGCCCCCTGGCAGTGCCCCCACACTCTGCCTCTCCCTTCCCTGGGGAACTTTCAACCCTCCAATCCCCACCTTACCTCAGTCTGGGCTACTGTCAGTCACCACCTAGCCCTAGCTCCTTGGGGCAGACTGCAGTGTAAAAGCCATTCATCATAAGCAAGGGGGAGTTGAGCAGCTGCCTTTCTCTGCCACTCAGTACCTCTATGGGCCTAGGACCAGGCTCTGCAGCCTGGGAGTTGCCAATCTGGAACTCCCCTGCTCCTCTGGCCTTTCCCCAGCCCTACTTCACTCTAGGTACCCTTAGGTTTCCCAGGCAGCTAGATTCATCTCCCCCTTCAGCCAGAGGGAGACTTCTGAGTGCCTGGCTCACAGCCCTTTTATACAGGCCAGCTGTGGCCTGATTGGGACATAGCCCAGCTGTGGCTGCTTCCCTAATCAGCTCATCTTAGCAGCTCTCAGCCCCCAACTTCCCTCAGGGCAGCCGCCCCACTACAAGCAGATTAGATAAAACATTTGTAGAAATAGTGTAGAGGACAATCCTGCACGGTAGGAAGTGGGCTTACTGTGGGGAACAGACTAGATGACTCTACAGGTCATTTCCAGAACCAATCACTTATGACTCATTTTGCTTTAACCAACACATTGAAAACAAATAAAAATCATGACAAAGTCCTTAATCTGCATTCAAAAGCAATTAATATTAGGAGTATTCAACTTCTGCTTTGGGGAATTTTTCCAGGAAGAAGCAGATCTTACACCTTTCCTGAAGAGGCTGTCAAGCTTAGAGGAAGGGCCATCACATTTACATGTAAACCCTAAAATGTCATGCCAGGAAGTCTTATAAATGTATTTAGACAACTGTTGTTACCAGCTCTCATAACCATATTGTGAGTCTTGAGAGATTTGGTTTTTTTTTCATGTTTCAAGGCTTCCCTCCCCCCACCACATAGTCATGAAGAAAAGCTGAAAAAACAAGAATTGGAAAGACACAGAAATCTGCTCCAGAATACTATGCAAAATGTGAAAATCATAGAATTGGTCCTTCCTCATATGGACAATCCTGCCACCATCAATGAGATTGCTCATGTAAGCAAGAGTGAAATCATAGTTTGCTATCCCTGTTATTTTAAAGTGGATTATCTAAAAATTGACAACAGAAAATTACTATCTACTGCATGACTTTGTAGCTGTGTGTAAATATGTAGTAAATCTTTCACAAAAGCATTCCCAAGTTCAGATCTTCTAACCAAAGTATAAGCCTGGGGGAAAATTTTATGGCTGAGCTACAGTATTCATTCTTGAAAACAGGGAAGGGTCCATAAATGATATACTGACAGACTTTTAATTATTACTGTCCTGAAAAATAAAGTTTAACAAAAGAGCCGGGGGAAAAAAAAAAAGAACCTTGAACATACAATCCCATATAGACTTAACCAATAAAAATCACAGGCAACAGATCTAGGACTTAGCTCAGAGCGTGAAAAAATGCACTGAATTAATAAAATATCTTTTACAATATCTTGTATTTTTAAGCATAAATTGACAAATTCTGCAGCATTAATTTACACAGCAGGTGGCAGGTAACACTCTTCTATATCACTATGCAAATGCATAGGAAGCAATTAAGTTTATTACAGGAGAAAAGCAGCTCAGCAGCCTTTTGAAAGAAGAGAGCCTTCCTGCTGGAATTCTCTGCTTTCCACTTATCTGTCGTGAATGGATTTGAGTGAGTCAAATGCAACAAAAAAACCCATCAGCACCACCCCTAAAACCTGGAACATGCATATCCTAACCTAACCAAACACTGTGCTGCACTGAATGCCATGGTATAGGGTTGATCCATTCCATAAACTAAGTAAATATATAACTAGAAGGACGTGTACAATGTCATGACATAATTATCAAGCAAAGCATTTTTACAATATATTTACATTCTAATACAATTTCTATAATAATTGTATTGGGGTAGAGTAAATACAACCACTGGACAGCTGATTATTAATAACTGACACCATAGTCTATGCAAAGAAAAGGAAGCAACAAGTTTGATGATATACCATAAGATGGATCGATGAGAGAGGACCCAAGTTTTTAGAACAGTGTCCTATCAATTGCAAATGAAGCAGAACATTGCTGCAATTAGATGGAGAGAAAAGGTGACAAAACATGCAGCAGTTGCTTGGATGGGAATAGTGCAAAATCAAAGTGATGCTTAATAGGGGAGGCCTTAGCCCAGCAGTGTCCTGAAAAGAGGAGGTTACTTACATGTAACTGGAGATTCTTTGAGATGTGTAGTCCCGACCTGTATTTCACTGAGGGTTTATGCTTGCACACCATGTGCCCAGAATTGGAGAATTCGAAAGTAATGTCTGTTGGTTTGTGTATGCACCCTGGCTCACCTCATGTTTCTATCTGAGATGATAAAGGACAGGGTGGACTGACCGCATTTCTGGGTCCTTCTGCACTTTGAATCAGACAAATTCGTAATGGATGGGAAAGGAAGGTGGGAAGTGGAATATAGAGAGGGACCACACATCTTGAAGAACTTTCAGTTACAGGTAACCAACCGCCTCCTCTTCTTTGAGTGATGGTCTCTTGGCAGACAAGAGTCTCTGCTGCCAAGTTCTGTAGTAAGGTGTAGCATGTTGCAAAGATGTGTACATGTGGCCTCTCTACATCTGTCCAGGAGTGGCACATCGTGGAGGGAGGCCATGGTCAAAGTCTGAGCTCTCATGGAATGGGTCTGCACCCTGGTGGGGAGGAGGCAGCCCTGATGGTTGACAGCAAAGTTTAATGCAACTCAAAATCCATTTAAAGATTCTCTTGGTGGAGATGGCCTGCTACTGCAACATGCAATCTGGGGCAGGGGAAGATTCCTGATGGGCCTTGTTCTGCGCAGATAGAAAGCTAAAGCTCGCTAGATATCTCAGAAGTGGGGTCAGTGTTCCTCTGCGGATGCATGTGGTTTTGTGAAGCAAACAGGTAAGTGAACAGATTTATTGATGTGAAATTGGGAGATTATCTTTGGTAAGAATTTGGGGTGCAGATGCAGGGCAACTATCGTTGTGAAAAACTGTGAAAGGCGGATCCTCCAGTATAGATCTGAGTTTGCCAACCCTTCTTGCGGAAGTAATAGCAACAAGGCGACTTCAATGAAAAAGAGGGACAGAGAGCACAATGCCAGTGATTAAAAGGGTGGTTTTGTTAGCTGGGGGATAAGAAGGTTCTGAAGAGGCCCTTCCAGCACCTAGCAGTGAGCAGGTATGTAAAGACAGAATCACCTTCCACAGCGGTATGTGTTGCGCATGCATGTGAGTATGTTGCACTAATCACTGTCAGGTAGACTTTCAGAGAGTTGATGGTGAGACCCAATGCCTTCAAGGATAGAAGGTACTTCAGGAGGAGGGGCATTCTTCCTGATGAAACTCCTTTTCTTGGGTCCAGGAGGCAAAGCATTTCCATTTGGTTCAGTAACAATCTCTAATGTATTCTTTCCTGCTGCCGGAAAGGATGTCTTACCCGAGTCACCCCAGCTGCTGGCCTGACCCCTGGGCTGGCCCGAGCACTGGCCCAAGCCACCTCTGACTGTCCCAGACCTTGGCTGCCAGCTGAGCCCAGGCCAAGGCTGGAGTTGAGCCACACCGGTTTATGAGGAGGGGAGGGTGGCACATGGGTGGGGCCACAGCCTAGGTTAGCCTCCCCTGGCCTATGATATCAACCCACAGGGGCAGTAGGTATGTGAAACAGATTGCAATCAGAATGACCACTCTCTGTTGTCAGATCTGAGGAGCACCCAAGACAGGCGCAGTAGAGGAGAGAAAGCATAGTTGATTTGGTCTGACCTGAAGAGTAGGAGAGCTTCACCCTGAGTAGCAGCTAAGAGCTCTCCTGGAGCAGTATATGGTGCATTTGCTGTTTATATAAGAGACAAAGAGGTCTCTGGTCAGAATCCCTATCAGGTGAAGATGTCGTGAACTATTTAATCATGGAGTTCCCACTCATGGTTGATCAAAATATGTGGCTGAGCGAATCCGTGAGCACATTCTGTGTCCCAAGAACATAGGGTGTGGACAAGAGGATCAGGTGAGTGATGCACCAATTCCAGACACTGACTGCTTCTGCACATAGAGCTGTTGATCTTGTGCCTCCATTTTTTTTGATGTAGAAGACAATGGTGGTGTTGTCTGACATGAAGAGAACAGAAAGAAAGGATTGAAATGCTTTCCTTACACCTTGAAGGTGCATACTGGATTCTTGTGGAAATCACATCTCCTGTATCATGCAATCATCCACGTCCATTCCCAGCCAACAAGGGATCATCTTGTCCGGGAAGGAGGGGGAAAAAGGGAACGTCTATACATGGCATGAGTCTGTACTGCAGAGATGACAGTATCCTGGCAAGGATGGTCAGCATGAGGTCCATCACATAACATTTTGGTGAGCACACTGTGTTGAGCCACATCTGGAGGCAGCAAAGATAGAGTCGAGTGAATGCAGTCACATTACGTACATGAAGCCAAGAGATCAAGGAGATATAGGCAAGTCCTGGCTGGTACATAAGGATTGTTGATGATGTAAATTATGGATTTCTCTCATGTGTGGAACCTGTCCATTAGTAGGTAGGCCCATGCTGTGACTAAACTGATGGTGGCCGCTAAAAAGTGCAGAGATTATGTATCATAGAATATCAGAGTTGGAAGGGACCTCAGTAGATCATCTACTCCAATCCCCTACTCAAAGCAGGGCCCATCTCTAATTAAATTATCCAACAGCTTTTTACCCCATATCCCTAAATGGCCCCCTCAAGGACTGAACTCACAACCCATGGTTTAGCAGGTCAATGCTCAAACCACTAAACTGAGAGGAGATAATTGTTCATCTCCATCAGGCCTTCCCAGCCAATATTCCACATCTGATGAGCTGAGAGGAGAATCTCAGGCAGCTTTCTGTACTGCAATAGTCTCTCTGAGGGGACAAGGCAACAATGAGATGGACACAAGGGGATCCCAAACTCTTCTAATCCAGAAATGTGTAGATGATGCAATGTGCCATAATATTAAGTGCAAGACAATGTTAAAACCTAGAAAGTAATCTGAAAACATCAGCACTTAAACAATTCAATCCTACAAGCCCCCGCCACATTGAAACCCTGCTGACACATACAAAAGGCTACAGAAGAGCAGCTAACACTTAAAACACCTAAAAGCTCTGTTAGTATGAGTGTGTCACTTCCTACACTTTACACACTGACTTTGGCTGACTCTTTGATGTTTCATAGATTTAAGGCTTAGAAAGGACCACCAGGGTCAGTCAGTTTTGTAATTCCACCATAGACAGTGTGCCTGTCTGATCTTTGATGTGCACTGTTTATCTGCAGCACTTAAAGATGGAAACCCCTTTGCCTGTATTTTAAATTTGCTCTCAAGTAGCAAAACTTGTCATAACAAATCTATGGCCATGCTCCACCCCTCCACCCACCCCCCAATCATCAGCTATTCAACAAATACAAAGCATATAGGAATAGAATATACTGCAGTGGTTCTCAAACTGTGGGTCGGCAACCCTATTTTAATGGAGTTGTCAGGGCTGGCGTTAGACTTGCTGGGACCTGGGGACGAAGCCTGAATCCCACCACCCTGGGTAGCTGGCCTCAGACTTCGACTTCTGCTCAGGTTACAAGCCCCCCTGACCAAGGCCGAAGCCTTAGGCCTCAGCTTTAGTCCACCACAGCTGGGGTAGCGGGGCTCAGGCTTTGGTTCCCCACCTCCCCTGAGGTCATGTAGTAATTTTTGTTATCAGAAGGAGGGTCACGGTGCAATGAAGTCTGAGAACCCCTGAAATATAGTATAGTTTCCTCCAGCATTTAAGCCTCTACTGGTTGTGCTAGGAAAAATATCTGTTGCCAGTTGCATCATGTCACCAGTAAACGGTGAAACATTCATGCCTGTTTAAGATCTGTTTAATTTATTTGATTTACTATATAAACTGCACCCAATTATCTGTCCTAAGGGTTAGAACACTCTGGATCTCTCAGGTAAGCAAGGGAAGCAAATTCCTAACTCAAGAGCATCCCAGCTCAAAAAGGGTCCTATCAAAATGGGGCAGCCAGCTGAGTCACTTCAATCACTACTATGACAAAAGCAAGACAGATGGCATTTTTACTGGGGAAAGCGTCTTCCGTGAGAGGTAACGGAAACTTCTAAACTATCTATATATCTATACTGTGTCTGTAATTATGGCGTATACATGTAGATTTTGCTCTATCCAACTATGATTTTCATGTTAACTTGTATCAATATTGCAAACTCAGCATCCTTATATTCTGACAAAGTAACTTCTGACTGAATGCAAGAGACCAAGGAATTCTGCTCTTCATTCTCTAGATATAGTGTAAACATTATAACAATCTTGGGAAGATAAGCTTCTCTGTCCACTGATGGTTGCTACCGTTATCCCAGCATGGGGTCAGAAGTTAATGCACCCAAATTAAGCAGGCCCAGCTCAGGAACCTGATGCTGTTTTATTACAGCTTAAACCCTGGCTTTAGAGAATGAAGCTGTAAAGCTGCTCAGCTGGAGAATGAAGATATTTGTTTGAAAGTAAAGCAGATCAGTCCACCCACGATACCAAGAGATAAGGTAAGGTTAAGGACCTACTAACCTGCACTGAGAACAGCTTACTTGAAGCAATCTGAACAATAACTAGTGACAGGAAAATTAATGTGATAAAGGTGCAGGAATGAAAGAACACTAGTACCACTCTTTGTATAACATACTCTGAAGATAAAGAACAGAGACAAACTATAAACTCCAGCGCTAAGTGGCCTAAGATAAATCATTGGCCATTTACCTAAAGACCTAGAAATAAAGGATGGTCCGGTAGTTAGGGCACTCGCTTAAGAGTAAGTCTACACTTTGAGTTGTGGGTGTGATTGGCAGCTGGATGGGACATACCCACACTAGTCTGACAGAGGTAGTGAGCAAAAAATAGAGTGTAGCCACAGGGTACAAGTGGCAGGAAGAACTAGCTACACTGCATACATACCGGTCAGACACTACAGATGGCTAAAAAGGGCAGTGAACAATGCAGCACCACTGTTTGTATCATCACTTCCCCTCCTAGGGTGACCAGACAGCATGAATGAAAAATCGGGACAGAGGGTGGCGGTAATAGGATCCTATATAAGAAAAAGACCCAAAAATCAGGACTGTCCCTATAAAATCAGGACATCTAGTCACTCTATCCCCTTCCCATGTTTGACAAAGTTTTCAACGTATCACGGATCTCCTTGCCACAAATGCATGCTGGAAGCACTCCAGGAATAGAGTAGCCATGGTACATATGCCATAGAGCTGACCTCCCGTAAGAAGAGCTCATTAAAACAGTGAAAAACAGCAATAAAAATCCCAGGCAGTTTAATTATAAATAGCTTTGGGTTCCCACCCACATCAAGCCCCTCTTGGCTTACACCAGGCATGGGTGCAGGACTCAAAAGAACAGGAAGCCCTTAGAACACGCTTCTTGCATGTGGAGTTTAAGCTGTTATTCATGTTGAAAGGGAAAAGGGATATTTCTACATAAGTGATAATTCCCCAAACACACGGAACCATGAGTTGTTTTGCTTGGAGTCTGAATAGACTTGATATATCCACTGCCATCAGATATGGTCTCCATGAATATTCTCCTGACCACCCTTATGTCCCACTGGCAGTCTTGGCAGAGAAAGGGGGTTGAATAGGCAGTACTGAGACACTACTAGCATAGCTCACAGAGATCTAAAACTAATTCTGGAGCCTCACACCTCCACTTGCTAATCTGACCTCAGGCCTCCTATGCGTTCTGTTGCTATCCAACTCCGCCTTGGCACTCTGTGCCTCACCATTGTGTGTGTGGGTGGGTGTGTTTAGGGGGCTCGTTTTGTTTTGCTAAATGTGGTAGATCCCTGGAGCTTATATGCAACCCCTTGGTTTGTTGACACAACCGTACCAATCCTCCTTGGTTCTTCCCAGAAGAAATTTCCTTGTGAATACATGTAGAACACACCTCTGTTATTAAAAGTAAATCACCTTTGGGTACTTCAAAGTTTGCAAACAGCAATTTTTTCAGTATCACCTGGGTTTCTGGTTTATCTTTGTACAAACAGAAGAGGAATGTGAATCACTGCAGATTTTCCTTTGTGAAAATCAGAATTCTATAATCACCAGGCAAAGGGAAATTTGTAAAACCTGGGTAGAGACAAACTGAATTTACACTTCTGGGCTAGTCAGCCACTGTTTGCAGTTTCAGAAACATTCATCCATCAGCCTAGAATTGTAATAGGGAAAACATTCTAAGTGATGCACAGAGAGTAATAGCTCCACTGCAGGGGTCTGATGTTAATGGGAAATAAGTGCATGCAGTTGATGGTCACAGTAAAAGTGGGTAAGAAATTAGCATCAGCTTTCTCTTCCTGAGATTGCCACTAGTGCAGGAGAGATGGGGTAAGGGGACCACACAGAGCAGCCCACTGTCAGCTTCCTTTTCCACCCCATCCCTCTACCCCCTGAATTCATTACTGCTGGAGGGAAGAGAGACTATATAAGAGGTTTCCAATCAAACTTTTATACTCAAAAACTACTGCTGCTGTGAGAAAATTCTTCAGCCCAGCTCAAATTACATAGCCACAGAACCACAGAGTCCAAATGACCCAACATATATACTACAATATGCAAAAAGCCCTTCTGAGACTCAGTGAAGTCATCTCACTGGACTTCACTACATAGACAACACATGATGACCAGACAAGCAGAGATGTGCATCCCAAGTGTAAACAGAACAGATGAAGCACACAGATTTCCAAAGAAACCATTTAACTCTGCACTGTAAAACCTTCTGCTGCAACTAATCTGGAAAGCCACCAGCCTCTCCTTGAAATCCCTTCTCAAGGCCCTCTTCTGCTGTGACACCTACAAGAAATTTGCCAATAAATGCTGGCTGGGCTGTGGGATAGATGGAGATAGCTGATATCATTCATAGATTAAAAAAAAAATTGGAGTCACCCACTTGTGTATATAGCTAACCTAGGTCCCTGTGTGATCTGATTGTTGTTGCTCTTGTCCTCCTTCCCTTCTCCTGTTCCTTACATGCACTTTTAAAATTTAACTATGGGCTCCTGGGAGGCAATGTTTACACAGTGCCCAATAAAGCTGGTCAGGAATGTTTTGACAAACAGTTTTTCATCAAAACCAAAACTTCTTGTAAAAATGTATCCATTCTGATAACACGTACCAGGAAGGTTCTTAACTCCAGGATGGAATCTCAGATAAAACCAAATCCAGAGCGCGCACAACAAGAACAGATAACAGTCCAGTGGTTATGGCACTCACTTGGGATGTGGGAGATGCAAGAACAAGCATGTCCCATCTGACTGTCCTAGCTACTTGGCTATAGAGTCAGCCTCTCTCTGGCTTGATGAATAATTTATACAGAGTGAAAAAGCTCCAACAGGGGGGAGAGACTCATTCCAGAATAGCCACATTCCTCTAGGATCAGAGAGAGCCAGGTTCAAGTCCTGCCTGTTTGGAGTAGGGATTTAAACCAGGGTCTCCCACATCCCAAGTAAGTGGCCTAACCATTGGGCTATTGACTATTTGGGCAGAAGTGGGGAGAAATACACTTTCCCTCTTGCCATCACCCCAACTGCAAAAAATCTCAGTTTTGTTCCAGTACAGAATGGGAAGATTTTTTGAAATTACCACAGTTTTCACAGGACAGGAAAACTGTTCCCTCTTTCCTCTACTGACTAGCACAATGGGGCCCTGATCCTGACTGATGCCTTTAGTCACTACTATTGCAAAAGTACTAATATCTAACTCTTGGGAGAGTCATGGTTTTCTCCACACTCAGAAATACTTGCTTTCTGTTCACTCACTAGGAATAGAAATCAAACCAGTATCATTATCATTTATAGTGCATATAGCCGCTTTTATTTTGTGTTTACATGGAACCATTAAGATCTACAAAGTAAAATAAATAAATATTTTAACAAATGGCAAGCAAAAGTCACAGTAATGGCCTGAACCAAATTAGAAAAATGAGCATCACTGTGACTACCTATACATGGCTGGAATTTCTAAGAAATGTGTGGTACATGCCCTAACAACTCGAGCATAAACATTATTACTAATCTCATGCATAACCCAAATCCCCAAAAGCACTGGTAAAAATCTCACTAATAAGAGTCTTATTTATGGAAAAACCTAAGGCTGCAGAAAAATTCTTATTATGCTTACTTTTGGTTTTAAATTAAAGAAAAATAAATTAAGACTTACTCTCATGGAGGACTGGCTAACAGACCTCAAGAAAAGTCTGTGTTGCAGGATATGGTGCTGGGCTGCATTAGATGATGCTTTTCCTTCCAAAATGTCTCTGAATCAGTCATTCCATTAGAGGCTCTATTGCACTGGGAGTAAGTACTGAACTCTTGTTCAGATGATATGTAAATAAGGGATCCTGAACACTTGTGATCATTAAACAGCCCACAGTATATTTTGCAAGGGTATTTTATTATTGCTGCTGCTTTGGCCAAATCCTAATTTAGTGAACTACAATCTGCCTAGCTAAATTCCCCATGCAGTTGAAAACAGTATCTTACGTTTTTCTGGTAGTGCAGAAATGGTTGAATCTAGAGCTGGGGAGTAAATGGTTTTCCCATCCAGTGAGAATTCAATTTTTTCCCCATCCTGAATCAAAACAAAAAATTGAAACCGGAAATTTTCATGAACCACGCCCTCCCCTCCCAAAAAATATTCATTTTGAAAATTTTCCATTTAAATTTTGACCTTTATGTTTAGATTTTTACTATGATTTATTTTTGAAAGAAATTTTGAAATGGTGAAAAAAGTTGACACTTTCAAAAAAAATTCATAAATTGTTTAAAATGGGAAATTCATCAAAACTGACCTTTTTCCAATGTTGTCTCCAGTGTTGTTGAAGCTGTGCTGATCCCAGGACAGGAGACACACAAAGTGGGTGTGGTAATACATTTTATTGGACCAACTTCTAATGGTGAAAGAGACGAGCTTTCAAGTGCCAAAGTTCTTCAGGTCTTGGAAGAATGCAGCTCTGAAGTACTTGTCTGTGTAGCTCGAAAGCTTGTCCCTTTCACTAACAAAAGTTGGTCCAATAAGAGATATTACCCCACTCATCTTGTCTCTCCTTTTTTCCAGTAAAAAGTTTTGGCTTCAACAAATCAGAACATTTCTTTGAAAAATGCCTGAACAGCTCTGGTTGAATCCAGTGATGCCTAAAGTGATTCATTTATATATGGGTTGGAAAGTGCTTTGGGTCCCTTCAAGATGAAAGGCACTATATGGCAAATGAAGAAGGTTCGGTCTACACTCAGAATTTCATGTAAGTATAGATATGTTGAGGTGACAGAGTCCTGTGGCACCTTAAAGACTAACTAAAGTACTAGAGCATAAGCTTTCGCGGGCTAATACCCACTTCATCGGATGCATGCAGTGGAAGTATCTGCATATGCATATACAGATACTTCTAGCACTGCGCCTCTTCCTGCAGCCCCCATTGGACAAGGATGGCGAACCACGGCCAGTGGGAACCGCGGTCAGCGAAACACCAGATAAACAAAGCGGCAGGGCCCACTAAGGGTGCTCACCCTGCGGTCCCACTTGCCAGTGTTGCCAATCCCTGAGATACAATTATACCAGCAAAAAAGTGTTTTGTCAGAATAGCATATTTGCTTAGTATAAGCTATATCAGAAAATCCTTCATAATGTAGACAAAGTTTGAAACACAGACAAAACTCCAACCGACTTCAATAGAAAAGTTTATCAGGAACATTTACTGAAGGCAATGAGACTTTTGCTTGAGTAAAAATCGGTAAAGGCTTAAGATTTCAGGCCTTTCAGATATACATTTTGAGTAACAGATATAATTTGTGACAAGTGACGCTCTACATATCCCCATGACTTTGAATAGACTAAGGACATGAGTCTTGGGAACTATTTCTGCCTCCTCACCTTCCTTTCAACACTTGTAGCTACAGAAGCACACTACTTACCTCTCTCCACACTTTTATTAATTTGACAGAGGATGGCAAGGAATGTCTCAATGGGAACACTAAGTGCCACCCACAAAAGATCTGTGAGTTGGCAAATGGAGTCATTCATTATTTGCAGCTAACTAAAAAATCTAAGTGAAAAGTTATATACTTGTGTTTTATACATTTCTCTTCGTCGTGTTTTATCTTGGTAAGAAGTTATAAATACAGCAGACACCTCATGCAATCCTTCCACAGAACCAGAAAACATACAATCACTCTCTTTTACCCTAGAGATGGCCGCATATTATGGTGGACCAACAACTCCAATAAGGTAAGGGTCCTATTCCCATTAGCTGTGCTGACTTTGCTGTGAGTAAAGAGATTACTTTGTTTTCCACTATACTGCACACTTTAAAGCACAAACAAAATACATCTTTCATGTTAGATCATGAAAATATTGTATAGATCATGGCTATATTTCTCTCCCTTCACATCACTGAGATACTGCATAGCTAATTCTAATCTAATTCCTCTAAAACCAAATCCAATAGTGTCAAAGTTCTACTGATCATTTATGATGCTAAATGTCACATGAGTTGTTTTTTTATTGCACTTTCTTTACATTTCTATTTACTCTAGGACTGAAACATATCCCATATATCCTTCACATTGAAAACTGCCCAAAGCTTATTGTTAGACATGAAGTGCAAGAAGTTCTATGGTTTATTAATCTCAGTTTATTTAGGTTTGGCAGACAATATAAAACTAACAGCGCTCTGATTGCTTACATTTCACAATATCCCTATTTACAGAAGTATGACTGTTGGCAGAGTTGTCCACTTAAAGTACAGTACTTTGCTTCTAAAAATGCTGAACAGGAGTTTCAAGGGTTTAGCTACCTTGATCAATGTCACAGCTGCTAGGAAACTAATACACAATGCTATATGTGTTGTGCAACTGTATCCTAGTTTTCTATTATGTTACTGACAGTCCCATCTCTTTTCTTCTCTAAATAACAGACTCCAGCACAAATATTCTTCCATATGTCATAGAGCATTTTTTAAAAATTGCACTCAAGAATCTTTTAAAATCTGTATTTTAATATATATTCATTGGGCCTTGTTTTTAAGATTTAGCAAAAGGAAAAAAAAATCCTGAGTTTTAATCCCAGCTCTCACACTCCTTCCCTCTATTACTTTGGACAAGTCATTTAACTGCTCTGCCTCAGTTTGCCCTTACATAAAATGGGGAAATACACAAATCTGGGAAACTGCACACACATTCTGGGAGCACTAGGACCTAAATGGTGTCCCCTGCATCCACCAATGTGGGCTTGGGAGAAAGCTGCAAACAGGAGCTATCTTGAGACTCCATCCTGCGAAGGGCAGAAGCAGCCAAAACAGGGATCTTTGGTCCTTCTTAGACTTTTCCACAGTTTTCACTGGACTTTCTCTGTCCTGTGCTGATTGGCTGTTTCCTTTAATCATCCCACTCCTCCTCCTTCTGTCACTTCACCTCAGTGTCACTCTCTTACCCTATTCACCCCTTCCTTGTCCCCTGCATCTCCTTTCCCTGCAATCTCCCCTCTCCCTACAATTTCCCCTCTCCCTTCTCTGCATATTATCCCCTCCTAAATAAACCCACCGAAGAAAAAAAAAAGTCATGGAATTCAGAATCCTCAGAAAAAATCAAAGAAGCATCTCAGGTTTCTTACCATTTTCCATGACCACCTGATCTTGCTCTTGATGTTGGTGCTTGAGTAACAGGTTTCTATTCCTTATGTGCTTTGGCAATAAATCTTTTCACTCACAGCAGGTATGTACTTGCTTGTTCTCAGAGACCTCTATGATATAAACTACACAGAAAGATGCTCCCATAAAAGTCAATAGAAAACCTCCCACTGAAGTCAATGTGGGATGGATCTGGCTCACAGTGCTGCGTTTTCTCAAACAGAGTTAAGTTCCTCTCTAAGGGTCCAGTACTGAAAACCTGACACACAGAAGCGATCCCACTGACTTCTAAGCCAAAGCCGAAACTACATGAATAAGAGCTACAAGATTAGACTTTATTCATTTCTTACTGTGGAACACAGAGTCATTCCAAGGGTTGCCAGGTGTCCAGTTTTCAACCAAAACACCCGGTTGAAAACAGACCCTGGTGGCTCTGCATTAAAAGTCCAGTTGGCAATGTAGTGGGGTCCCGGAGCCAAAGCAGGTTTCCTATCTGCCCTGGCTCCACACAGCTCCCGGAAGTGGCCACCAGATCCTTGCGGCTCCTAGGCGCAGGGAGGCTCCATGCACTGCCACCACCCAAGTGCTGGGTCTGCAGCTCCGACTGATCAGGAACTGCAACCAATGGAAGCTGCAGTGGCGGTGCCTGCAGCTGTGAGGACAGCATGTAGTGCTGCAGAGCCTCCCACACCCCTACTGGAGCTCTCACCCATCTCCCTGCCCCAGCCCAGAGTCCTCTCCTGTACCTCAAACCATCCCCAGCCCCACCCCAAAATCCACATCCAGACAGAGCCTTCACTGCTCCCACACCCCAACTTCCTGCCCCACACTGGAGCCCCTCACCTCAAACCCCTCATCCCTGGCCTCAGGCCCCCTCTGCACCCCAAACCCCTCATCCCTAGACCCACCCCCCCAACCAGAGCCCTCATGACCACCTGCACTCTAATTCCCTGCCCCAACCCAGTGAAAATGAGTGAGGGTGGGGGAGAGAAAGCAACAGAGGTAGGGGGGGATGGAGCAAGCAGGGGTGAGGTCTCAGAAGAGGCAGGGCATGGGCATAGCCTTGGCCTCTGGGAAGGGGTGGACTGGGGTGTTCAGTTTAGTGCTATTAGAAAGTTAATAACCCTAGGCTCATTCCCAGGTCAGAATGATTAACTTGTAGGCCAGCAGAGAATGATTGCCAATGTTGTTTATATGTCTACTTCCAACCTAGTAACACCCACCACACCAGGGAGCTGCGAACCTCTGAACGAGGCCCTTATGTTTGACTCTTTGCAGCCTTTTCTCACTCAGTTACCTCCAAAACTGAAAATATGTCCTCACTAAATCTCAGAAGTTAGTCTAGCTGTCTTTCATCTTTCTCTCTCATTGCCCCTGAAGGGTTGTTATCTACAAATTCCTTAAAAAGAAAATCAAACATCTATAAGTAAGTCATAGTAATCAAAGTAATTAAGCCTGAACTGTCTATCTGTCCAAGTTATTTTTAATGGACCCATCCTCCAAATATCTCAACATGAGCACTGAGGCTCCTGTTCCATCATTGTACCTGGTAAATGTTTACACTTAAATCATTTTCCCCTTCACAAAAAACTCTTATAATTTCTACTTATCCAGTTTAAGACAAACCAGCTACTTGCTAATACATGTTACAACACCTGTCACCACTTAACCTGAAGTTCTCTTAAACCAACACTTACAGTGTTGCAATAAAATTTCTAGATACTCCTGTAACATTATTACAAAAAGAGGTAGAAATGGGGTCACCTTAACGAGATGTCAGATTACATCTCCTGGTCTCCCTCTGAAAATGTATCCAGCTGAGGAGCATAAAATCACTGTTTCTTATTTTTCTCCCTAACAGCAACACTTTATGCACACCTGACAAAAATGAGATGCCTTCATGCTAGTGCTAATGGCCCTAACAGAAACAGCGAAGGTATCAGGGCTTGCATTCCATGAGAAAAATCTGGGCTTTGTTAACCCACAGTGGCAACCATCCAGATACAAGGAAAAAGCATTGTTATTGATATACCATTCTTTAGTACTCAGAAGACATAGACAGGTTCCATTATATGGACACAAAGAAATTACATTTTGAACACTGCCCAATCAAAATAATTAGAGCTTTTAAAAAAATGGGTTGGGAGGAGAGAATCTGGGGGAGGGGGCGAGGAAAGGAATCAGAAGCCATTTTTGTTGTTCAGGTTTCAAGAAAGAATTTTTCATTTATTCCAAACTTTTAGTGCATTGTAATAGAAACTTTCTGCTTTCATTCTCCCTACCTCTTTGCATTTCTCTCTTATTTTCCCCTTCTTTCCCACTGAAGTGGGGAGAGAAGAAAAAGGAGGAGGAGAGGAAAGTAAGAAAACAAAAAGTGTTAATATTTCCAGTTTAATTGGGAAAAAAATGTTTTATGGATAGTTTTGATTTTGAAAAAAGGCCATTTCTCAAATAACAAAAAAAACCTTTTTAATTAAATTTTTTTGGACCAGTTCTATAAATAATGCTATATCAAAAAAACAAATGTCCAAAGTTCAGGAGGGGTGTGGTTGGTGGGAGAGGGGAGCATTTTTTAGGATGACTGAAATCAATTGCCTATTGAAATCAATGGCAAAACTCCCATGGACTTCAATAAGGCCAGGACTTAACCCTATATTTTCAAAAATGATTTTCACTGAACAGTTTTCATGAACCCAAAAAGAAAACTGCAGAATACAGTTATATTTATATGAGCACTCCAGAATCTATTTAAACAGGCCTAACGTCTCTCAGCAAGGAGAAGTGAAAAAACAAACAAACAGTGAGAACATAACAGATTGCCAAGGCTTCTAGATACCAAAGACCGTCCTTCTGGCTAAGGAGGAATGGATCAGGATTTCCTCTAGAGTATTTCAGGACCTCTCTTTAATCTAGGGGTCAAAATGGAGGAGAAAGCAACGGAACTCTGCCTATGCCCCATTTTAAACTGAATAATGATGAAGCCATTAGAAACAATCCCCACCCTGAAAACTGTGCTGTAGAACGTTCTTATTAGTGTTTAATCATAAACAGCTAATTTATAAAGGAAGACGTGGTAAAACAAACTGCAGTTTGAAAAACCAAAGCAAGCAGTAACTATGAAAGCAAAGCCACAGGGAACAAATCAGCCATCACCTGTATAAAAAAGAAGACTCTTCTTTGTAGTAGAATGTGATGATGCTCATACAAGAAGGGAAGAACCTAACTTGAACCTTCCTAAATCGGATTACCCAACTGCTGTAATTATCCCTTTCCCTGCTAGTCCCCTTGCCACACCTGTTGTGCTATCATGCACTGCATTGGTAACAAAGGGTTGGTAGGATACACTTCATACATTCAGCAGGTGTATTGAATTAGATATGCCTAGACTGTTTCTTAACAGTTAAGATTATAACATGTGTACACCCACAGTAGTAATCTAAACTGCTAATTCACGAGGGTCACAGAGGGTAAAAGCAATAGAGATAAACTCTTATACGAGGCTATACTCTCATACAAGATATTTAGTAAAACTTACACTGGCAAGCTATTTGGTTGCCAGTTACTCTTCAGTTAAATACTTAATTTGATTGCAAATACACAGTATCTGTGCAAGCCTGGCCCCTGATCCCATCAGTCTCCAGTGGCCCTTCCTAGTCCTTAGTTATAGCATTGCTTAAAAGGAGGGATAAGAAAAGAGATTGCAACAGCTAACAAGTCTTCAGCAAAGCCTATTATTTTAAAGTGATATAGTTTAATTTTCTTTGCTCAGTGCCCATTAATTTCCCTGAATGGGAGCTGCAGTGCAAACACTTTGATAAACAGGCAGAAAACTGGTGTGGTTTCACCATACCCCCACTATGTCCTTTGTGGAAAAGCCATTTTTAACACCTTACAGCAAAACACACCAGTGAGTCCAAAAGTTAGCCTGACACCTCTCAGAGGACACAGCCACAATCATTTGAATCTGACAAGGGTCTTTTTTTCTGATTTGGGTTCTTTTAAGCCAGTTTTTGATAGAGCTTCCATTATATCCTATCATTTAAAAAAAAAACTTTCAAAAAGTGTTATGGTTTTCCCTCTTGCCTGGTTAAAGCGTTTGAGGGACTTTTCAACAAGGAACAAAACGACTGACTATAAACCTGGTGCTGTCAAATTAAAGTAAACAAACTGAAAAACTGATTTTTCTTCATTAATTTCTGTATGGTCCAGCCATCTTGGAAATTATGAGGAAACTACAGGAAACACACATTTTCAGGGAGAAATGTGATCTTCAAGTTGACCATGCCTCTTTAAAGTAACAATGTAATGAAAAAATATCACCACTGTCATAGCTCCGTTACCAAAGACTAATATCAGTAGGTCCAACATTAAAGTGCAGGCCTGAAAAGGAGAACTATAATTGTATGCAGTATACAGAACCAGAGGGAAAAGCAGAAGAGTTTCCTTGGTCACATGTATAGGAGTTTGAGTTATTACTTGCAGCACAGATCCCCACAGCATAGACCTATGTGCCCACAGCTATGCACAGAGTTGCAGAACCAGGATTAGATTCCACATCTCCTTATCACAACTACTATGTCTATGGATATTGACAAATAGGACCATCACATTTTGATCTGTATCTGTTCCATGACTGGGACTTCTTGGTAATACCAATTTATTTATTTTTTTTTTAAAAAAAAAACAGTTTATATAGTTCCCAACTATACACACAAACATTTTGATTAGGTAAAGTCCTGATGTATTACCTGGTGATTTATTGCTTTAAAGGAAAGAAAACATCATTGAAAAATAAAATCTAAATGCCACATAGGTGAAAAAACACCACAAACTGGACAAAAGAACTTGACAATTCCATTCCTTAGAAAATCCACTGTCAATGCACTAACACTGCACATAGCCACAGCCCATTTAACAAGTATCACAAATACACCTTAACAAATATTCTTTTGTTCTGGATCAAAACCAGGTGGAGAGAGTTGGAAACAGAATAAGTTTTTATCCTTCAGAGTAATTACTATTAAATGAAGATTAATAAAATATCAGTTCCTCAACAGTACTGGACCTTACCCTAAAAAAAGAGCTTCACTATACACAGCATCTGATATGTTCTTGGCAGATTTTAATTATAAACAATGGGAGTCTGTCTTGAAACCCACTCGGTATCAGTGTCCTCCTAAACTCCTAACTGCCAAGGAGCCATGAAGCAGTGCATTTGCAATTTTCTCAACAAGCTAAAGAAAGCCGGGGGACTAATTTAATGGGAGTAAGGCCAAGTACAATTAGAGTATATTCTACCCTCGTAGGTCACATCCCTTGCTTTTAAGCCATCTCAAATATACCTACCCTCTTCCCCTACCTGGCCCCCATAATCTGTTTCCAAGTTATAGAACATCCCTTTCAATTGGAGCACACATCTTACTGGTCCTTGATTTAAAAACAAAACCACTCCTTCCTTGCACATTTTCAAATAATTTTAGGAAATGAGAAACAAGTAATTAGAATTCAAGAAAGGGACATTTTGATCAAGGACACAGAGGCAAACCACTAATTTTATGCAAAGTTTAAAGAGGATCTCTAAAGTCCACATAGGAGAGAGAGAACATCACTTTTTAAGATGTGATACAAAAACCAGTTACACTGTACAATACGTGGGCTCTCAATTTCTGTATATTGGTAAGATGAAGCACTAGGTCAACTATATACAACAGCCCCAGCAGCAAACAGCTTTGTAATAATTTGTAGCCTTTCAGTAAATTGTGTTAAGAAATTTAAGAACGTCTTTGCAGTTCAAGTAACCCCAAGGGAAACATTTCTGCATGTTGACCTTCTGAAACAGCCTTCAGTTTTTAGGGTAGGGAATAATAATTCAAACGCTATGTTAATCTTATAACAGATTATCTGGCAAAAGTAATTAAAATTATACAGGAGAGACAGAAGCATGAACATCTATAAAATATTTAGAAATTAATATAGATACAAAATCAACTTCCAGAACAAGAAAGTCCTAATAGTGGACACAGGAAGGATTCAGGGAGCCAGTTAACTTTGAAGGCTAAATACTGTAAGCAGCTTTCAGAATAAATCTGTTTTTTCACTCAGCAAACAGTCCTACTATTCATACCTCAGAACACCTATTAGGGACTCAACTGTGCATTTCAATAAAATGAATTATTCATTAAATAAAAGATGCACTTCACAAGGTGAAAGTGATCATTTACAAACATGGAGTGGGCTTTATGGCAGGTGGCTGGCATTACAGCTGTTTTCACACAACAGATCTTCTGCAGCACTCGTGCATGACCTCGGGATAAAGAACGAAATACAGAAATGAAGTGCTAATTTACTGTTCTCAGGATACATTTCATTTCACAGAACGGACAAAAACTACTTACTATGCAGCCAATATCTTTTACAATTACACATTACAGGTATGCATCACCAATCCTGCACACAGCTTCCCAGCAATAACTTCTCCTGTCCCCTACGCCTTCTTTTACCCTTTTGTAACTGGAAACCCCCTGCCCTTTTTTCCCCTTTCTGGGGCCAGCCACCACCCTTTCTCCTGGACTTTCATTTTAGCTCCTCCTGTGTCTTGCAAGTCATCTCCAAGCATAGATTTTCCTTAGTCTTGCTCCTTCAAACAAATGTTGGGTATTTGGTAGCGCCACATGATGAGGGAAGAGAGATGGTCAGAGGGCTCAGTTCTCCTGGTCTAATGGCAAGCAGCAGAGAGTACTGGCTTGATCTGCATTCAGTTCCCTGAAATCAGAGAAAGGGAGCTAAGCAGTGATCAGCACTGTCATGTGACACTGGCAAAGTAGTACAGAAAAAGCCACTTCCCATTTCTAGCACTGAACAATGGTAGAATAGGGAAACAGCATTAGCCCAAGAAGCTACTCTTCCCCTCTCTTCTTCATTGTCCAGCTACTACCATCCTCGCTTCCCTCCTACCTGACTTCCTGATGTAGATTTAAAGAAACAGGGAATGTATTCTCACAAGCTCTAGCAACAGTTAGTTACATGTCTCATTAGTAGCTAGCCATAGTTCTACCAACACAATTTGGTGGCAGTACAAGAATTAGCTGAAAGAGTGACTAGAATGTAGCCTTCCTTCCACTTTGAGCATTACAAGCTATTAGCAGCAGATGCTACAACTCTTCCTACTCTCCAATGTTAGTAGCAATCTCCAACTTGACATACACAGAATTACAGCACAATGAGTCCCAGCAAGGGGGGAAAAAATGTGGCAAAACATGCAGTAAACCAGACAAAGGATTTTTTTTTAAATGACAAATGTGCATTATCTCCAAAGCCCCATTTTACGCAAGTCCCTTAAATAAGTAGTCATTTATCACATATGAAGTCACACTAGAATTGCCTGCAGAGCTACAAATAGAACTAGATTTCTTAAGTTCCCGTGCTGTGCAAAACTACAAGTTCATCCCTTTCTCTGAGTCCCCATGACCTATTCATCCTTGGCAAAACTTTCTGTGAAACTGACTAGACTTTCCGAAATAAAATGAGTTTGACAGCAAATGGACTGCACAGCTCCAGATGATACTCTCTACTAAATAAGTAATTTAATATCATATTTTAAACTAACCCTGGAGGAGGACTGACCGATCTTTCAAGATAAAATACATTTTTCACATCATTTTAAAAAACAGATAAATCATAACAACGTTATAGTCACCCCTTTTACTCCCCCAAATCCACAATAATAGAAACTGTAGGCTTGGAGCATTGAGGAAGAGCGGATTTGCAAATAATATGGCAAGCATACAAAATACTTGCAAAGTTGTCCCTGTATGAGGCCTGTAAAGGTCATGGAGAACTTGGCAACAAGAGGCATCTCTCATCAACACGACAGTTTAGCAGCCAGCAGCATACGGACTGTGCAGAACTTTATTCAGTTACAGAAATCAAACTCTAAAAGGCAGCAACAAAAAGGCATTGAGATTTCTTCCGGGAAGAAAATGGATGTTAGGAACATGCAGTAGAAACTGAACACAGAGAACACTATAGATTCCTTTCCAAGGGATATAAATAGTCTTGAAGAAATGTTTACACAGGGAATAAGAACTCAAACTCATCCCCATAAACACTCTGTGCATACATGACACATTACTGCTATCACAGGTGCCTTATAAATATAGGCTAGTGGTGCACCTAGTCTGGTCTCTTGTCTCCAACAAATGTCTAATCCCAAATGCTTCAGAGGAAGGTGCAAGAAACATCACAATGGAATACCTTGCCCAGAAAGGGAGTTTCTTGACCTAGCCCATATCACTTAGTGATTTGATTATAGATTCATAGATTCCAAGGCCAGAAGGGACTGGAGGCAAAAAGGCTCACATCCTTGATAACTTTGTCCTCTAAGAAATAATTGTGGATTCATTGCAAGTGTGGATCATCTAATTATTTACATAAAGTTTTATGATATGTGGTGGCAAGGAGTTTTGCTGACTATATATGGTGTAAAAAATTCCTTTTATCATCTTTAAATATATTGTCTTTCACTTTTATTCTATTCCCTTATTTTTATGAGAAAAGGTAAACAGAAGCACCTGATTTTCCTCTTCTCTACCATTCCATATTTTGTGTTTTCATCTCTCCTCTCAACTAAATTATCTCGGTCTTCTCAATCTCTCCTCATATGGAAGCCTCTCCATGGCTCTAATCATTTTTGTCACCCATCTCTGGACATTTTCAATATCCTCCATATCTAATTTTGAGAAGGGGTTAGGTCTCTGAACATAATATTCCAGGTAAGAGTGAACCATCAATTTATATAACAGAACTATAATATTTTCAGTGGAGGGGATAAAAAATAAGGGGTATATGGGGAGAGTAGAAATGTTCACAACATTTGATTTCCATTAAAACTTTTTGCCAACCTTTTTCTCACTAGCTCTAATTTTCAGTATGATTTCCTATCCCATTCTTGAGACATTCAAACCACTCTGATTTTTGAACAATACTGTGCACTGAGCTAGACACAATGTTGTGGGTATTTTCTAAGAGAAGTTACAGTTAATTTGCTAAAAGTTAGGCTATTTGGTGTGCTAGACAAGTTTGAAACCAGTCTTCTCTTCTAAATTATCCTGGGGCTAACTGAAGTGTTGTATTTCAAAGGGATGAGGAGTATATAATAAAAATCAAATCTCCTGAGTGACAGTTCTTCAAGTAGGAAAACAGTATCTTCATGGGAAGAGTACCAACAGCTTTTCTATAGAGTGTATTTACCAAAGTTAAATCAAGATCCAGCAATACTCAGTAGTGCTCAGCCTTTTCAAAACAGTTTGCACATCTGATGCTTTCTTGACTCCATTACAGAAACTTAAACAGAAAGCTTTAATGCTTTCATCAAAAATCTCCTAAAATGACTACCTCGTTCAGCAATTTTCCTTCCTTACATTATATTTTTGAGTATTGCATGCCTCCTTGAGAAAACTGTGATGATAGATTGATGGTTATGACCCTAAGATTCTTCAGACTTTAGTTTTTAATGAAATGAAGGTGGCTGTTGCTAGTTTCTGTGGGCTGAGAGCCAAACCATGTAATAGAAGTCTATGCTTCTCACATCCTTCTGAGTTGAAAGTCAATGTGTAAAGTCCAGAAACAAAACACACGTCATGACTAAAAGAACATTCTAAAAGAAAGACTTTTCTCCCCAAGGGTTTGAAGCAAATGTTTGAAGCTAATGTCAGAGGTAGGTATAACATGATGCTCAAGCACTCAGCAACTCTTAGTCATCCAATTAAATTCAAACAATCATAAAGTACTCCAGTTTTAGAGACTCCATAATGTAAAAAACAATAAATTGCTCCAGAGCATAATTCTTACAACAGATGTAATTATATTACTTCACAAGAGTTGTGCAGCTTCCTTGAAATGGATCATAATGTTTCAAAAGACACAGGCAGCCCCTTGACGTTGGGGTTAGGTTTTTTCAAAGACAGGGAATGCAGTGCTGCCATAGGGTTAGAGCAGAAACTGGTAGTCAAGTTTCTGGACTCTATTCCCAGCTGCACCGCTGACATCCTGTGTGATCTTGGACAGATCACTTCACCAAACCTGTGGCTCTGTCTCTACTCTTCTTCAAACAGCCGACCTACTCCAGAGGGTTGGTGTGGATAGTACGTCAGCTCAGTAAACTGTGCTATGACAAAAATAACTGCACATAATGTTTAAACTTCCAAGTGTGTCCTGTTGTACCTCACCATGTTTCAGTGTTGAACTAGACATCATACAGATCTCAAGGTTGAAGCCTCCTTCAGGTTCAGCTATCAATGACAAGTGAAAACCCAGAGTACCTAGCCTGGGGTGGACAACGTGGCTCTTCAGAAGTTAAGAAGCAGCTCCTCGTATAGGCACCAACTCCGGGGCTGGAGCTACAGGTGCCATCTTTCCAATGGGCTGGGAGTGCTCACTGCTCAACTCCAGGCTCTGTCATAGGCCCTGCCCCCACTCAACCCCTTCCCACCTCCTCCCCTGAGTTTGCTGTGCCCTCGCTCCCCCCGTCCCCCGGACCCTCAAGACTCCTGCACACCACAAAACAGCTGCTCAGGTAGTGGGGGGAAGGGAGAGGGACACACCGATTGGCAGGGCTGCTAGTGGGTGGGAGGCGCTGTGCGGAAAACTGATGGGGGGCTGCTGACCTATTACCATGGCTCTTTGGCAATGTACATAGATAAATTCTGGCTTCTTCTCAGGCTGGCAACTCCTGACCTAGACTGACTTCGGTAGTGACCCCACCTTCACCCTGAAGTAAAAATAAGAGAAGAATCTGGCCTTCTGTATTTAAATTGCATAGATCCATTTAGGAAAACATTTAAGCATGTGATTACATCCCACTTACTGCAGTGGAACATAACCACATTCATACATGCTGTGCTGAATCAGGGCTGTGAAGCTGTTTACCCTCTCCTCAGAGCCCAGACTAGATTTAGTTCAGCAATGCAGAACCTCTCACTGTACAGTACAGCACCATTAGAAACATTATCCCAAAAAGTCAGAAAACTCCTCTGAAGCATTTAATACTGACCACTGTTGGAGACAGGATATTGGAGTAGATGCTAATATGGCAGTTGCTAATGTTCAGGAAATATCTATAAGTTAAAACTGGGAAAAACAGAATCCAGGACTGATAGAAGGGTTTTGGATTTCTGGTCTACAGTGTGCAACTACTCTCTCGGCTTGTGTCTGTCATTACAGATTAACCCTCTAAGCAACCCTGTATGAACCTCTGTGTGGTGATAAAAGCGAGCTTTCAAAGTTTTCATCATTCCCAAAAGCTTCATTTGAGGCCTGCTGACAGTCTCATGTTAGAATATGGCTGCCTTTTTAGGTCTTCTGCATTTACAAAGCAATTTCTTCTCTCAAGGATGTGACGTGTGGGCAGGTGCAGGGGACCCATTACTTTTACTCCTGGTACCTCATCATTCTGCTGTCTGTTACAATTTTTTTAAAAAGTTATACTCTGTTTATTTAGGGTTCCATTTTTCTTGCTTTTCAAGGACAAAATATAACAGTATGTATCACCGACCTCTCTTTCTGCAATGGTGTCTTGTACTCTTCCATTGTCATGATACCATCTTTTAAGGCTACCACAAGAATTATTTTTTCTAGAACAAGCCCAAGATATTAAAGTTGAAACAGAAAGAAGAAAAATGCCAATTGTCTTATTAGTACCTTATTTTCACATTAAAAATAAGATTCACTCTGTCCCATGTCCAGAGTGAATGCATAAGGCATTATTGAGAAATCTCACAAACTACAGAAAAGTGCCAAATGTTCATTTAGAAAGTAATATTGTGCTCCAGTATATATTGAAAGGTAAAATATCTTTAATATTTGGCTGGGAGCCAATGGAAAGACTTGAGCACAAGCCTGATGTGCTCACAGTGACCTGAGCCATAACTTCAGTCTTGGCTGGATTCAGCTTGAGACAGCTACTCTTCACCCAAGAGCCAGTGTCTTGTAGGCATTCTGACATTATAGCAGTAGCAGTGGTTTCATCAGCTGAGAACAAGATATAGAGTTAAGTGTCGTTGACACAGTGCTGGCAGCCAAGTCCAGGGCATCTCACCCAATGGTTTCATTTAGATAATGAAGAGAAGCAGTGATCATATGATCCCTCTGGGAACTGAGAAGGGAGAACCAATCACCCACCACTATTCAGGGAGTTCTGCTGGAGAAGAACAATTGGAACCATTATAATGCTTCATCATCTACTCCTGCTAGGTCATGGAAGCATTTGACAATACTCGACTACAAATAGTACTAAGCTGCAAAGAGGTCCAGCCGTATTTGTCAACCACCTGTCAGGAAACACTTAGCATTGCACACACCTGGGACCTTGGACAGCTGTGCACGTATGCACATGGAAAGCATGGGCTTTGGGACTTTTCTATTGCACGTTCTTACATTTCTGAACAATTAGAGCTTCATTAACCCAAAACTAAATTATTCTGTCCTAGCAAAGTCACTACAGCTCAGTTAGATCCTAAAATTATTTCCAAGATCATACGCTGATGGGACAGCATCATTTTCTTTGCACAAAGTATCTTTTGAATTGCACAACAGATGCTTTTACTGAAATACACACATTGCAAACAATTCAGGCTTCTGTAGCACTACATGAGATAATCTGGAACCAAATCCAATATAGAGAGTGATAAATAATTTAAAGCAATTTAATTTAATCCAAATTTAAGTTTCCTTTGGATCATATATTGCCTGTACTCCATGATCATCACTTGCAATGCATGGAATTCCACTGCAGATTTAAGCTAAAATATGGGCCTCAGAAAAAAAACCAAAGTGTATTACAAGATTGAACTTGGTTTTTTTGAGGGACATCTATGTTTATCATCAGCTTGAATCAGACCCAAAATGTTTTGGATGATATGTACATATATCTACTTGTGCACATACATATACACAGAGAGAAACCAGCCAGAAGCAAGCAAGTAATGCTGTAAAGATCATGGAAGTAACAATAATTTGTAGTTTTGACATGGCAGTAATTATTCAAGACCCCCAAGTCATGCTCTGAAATGTGATCTTAAGCGTTACTCTTTCTTGACTTGTTGCATGCTGGCGAGATCAAAATGTAGAAAAACCACATTAGTAGGTATTGTGGCACATATTTCTGAGGTGAAGAAAAAGATTGATGTGCTTTTTATTAAGTGTTTAGCATACCATGCTAACTGCAGCCTCCATGAACTGCCCTTGCATGTCGGATACATTATTGGCCATTACACTACAGGAAACACATATGCAGCCAAAGCCACCTCGGTTAAAACTTGGGTTAAAAATTCAGGAAGTTTTCTGAACCACTGATCATTGCAACGACAGGTCAATATGTCCAGAAGAGAGAGATATTTGGGTGATTTGACAACATTCAGGATGTAAAAATGCATCCATGCACAACCTGCTACTAAGTCATTATTAACCCTTTTATGGCAGAGGCATCCAGGCTGGGAAAGAGTTACAACAATGTTCTTTATTTGAACCATTCTTATTGTAAAGCTGATTACATCAGCCTCAGATCTCAGGGAAGATTTAAACATATGTACACCACCTCCAAAACTGCCACCAGTCCTGAAATTTGAAGAGTAGCTAGGATGGAGATACATAAAACACCTGAATATTTTTTTTTCTATGGGACAAAAAGATGGCAACCATATTTTGTCAACCGGATTGTCAAAAAATCATGTGGTACTCTCTGTGGCTGGAAAAATCCGTAAATGACTACAAAGAGTTTAATGTAATAAATTCCATCCAATCTAAACCAGATACTGTTAGAAGCCAACAATATTTTATTGAGATTAATGATTGAACTCAGTCCCAAAATGGGTTTGGAAGAAGTTGTTTAACAATTGCTTCAGTGGTACAGAAAAAACAAACTTTACTAGTGAATGTTTGTTCAACTATACTAAAGAGGATTTTGCTAGATGAGAATGACCACTTGACAAGGATTATAGCTATTACCTGAGCCTCTCGAAGAATTCCCAGGTCTCTTAGCTACCTCTTCAAAGGACACTAACTACATTTACATGTAGAATACATCTGCTTACGTTGTGAGTATATTATACGTTTTTCCTGCAGTAGTAAAATGAGTAAAGTAAACATGAAGCTTTCCCTGTAATTTTATTGCTCAGTTTGTTTTCTTCCCTAGCCCTCGGATGAGCTACCCTTGCAGAAGGCAATCTTAGCTTCACACCATTATTGTCACAGCTGCTGATGTCTAATACATGCCAAAACTCCACTTGGTATTTTTCCTTGGCATGTCAATTCTGGCACAAAATATGGTATGTTAGGGCAGGAGTTCCCACACTCCCCCCCACCCCGAGGCCCACCTGTGCAACTGCAATAGGCACTGCAGCCCACTATTAATACTTCTTGAGGAAAACTATTAATTTTTATAAATGTCACTGTAAATAAACAATGCATATTTCCTTCTCTTTTTAATGTAAACACTTGTAATGATAGACATCCCCAGCAATATGCATTCAAAGAAATGCTTCAAGATCTTTGCAACCAAACAGTTTTAGTAAAACTACACTTTAAAAAAATGTTGAGAGCAAAATGTGGTGTTCAAACAGGGAAAACAAACACAGATTAATAAGCAACACAGCACTAACAAAATTGATTAAAAATACCACACTATTTGTTGATTTTAAAACAAAATATTTGTCAAACTATGAACACTGTATTCTATTTTCAATTTTTTAAGTGTAGAATCTGAATGTCTGTGCTGTTTAAGTAAAGGCCCAACCCTACTCTTTACTAATTAGAAAAGGATCAAATATTTTAAATAAAAACAAAAATTACTTACAGACCCAGAGTCTTCTTAAAGGGATGGATGTGCCTGCTTCTCCTTGCACAGTTTTTCCAGGTGGGGACGTATGTTAGAGAGGCTCAACCTGATCTCATCTTCATTTTTCATCCCCCTATTTACTCCAGCTCTTGAGTGCAGACTCATATGCTTTCCCTATGTAGCCTCTGTCAGGCAGGGTAAGTGGATGGGGCCATGTACCTTGGAGCTGCACTGAAGGGCCAGGGTCAGGAGGGGAGTGGAAAGGAAAGATGCAGTTTCTGGGGGGAAAGGGCAATGCCACTACATGCCCTCAAAAAAACACCTCCACCCCAACTTAATTGGAGAATGCAGCTGTGCCAGTGGACCACAAGGGACTGCGTCGCAGCCCACCTTCGGGCTGTGGCCCACAGTTTGGGAACCCCAGCGTTAGAGAAATAAAATGCAATCCAAGTGAGACTCATCAGCAGAGACCACAAAGAAAATTGTATCGTAGAGGTACCCAAACTTCGCTCAAATGAAAGCCACAGTGACACGTTTATAGGTGCTTCAAGCCTGGTATAGGGTTGTTTTCTTTCATAGAAAGAAATTAAATAAAACTTGACAGGAACCAAAGGACCAATACCGCAAGATGATGAGCACTCTCTTCCCCAAGTGAAGTCAATAGCTGTGGATGCTCAAACCCATTGCAGTATCAGTCCCTTAATGTCATTAAATAGCCCAGATTCCAGCTGACACCTTTAAAACAAATGAGGGGATAACTGCTATTAGTACTGATGCAAAGGGCTTGTTGGCAGTGGACTCAGTCCACGTCCCTGTATGAGAGAGAGTGGCAATGTGGTGGCAACTCTTGCACAGAGCCCAAGCCAGGGAAAGAGCCCTGAATGGAAGGTGCAGGGGAGGAGAGGCCAGGACACAGATGGGCAAGGGGAGTGATGAAGATGGAGGACCCACTACTGCACTGATACCCCCATTCTCCCCACATGTGTGGTCTGGGTAAAGGCTGAAAGAGGCTATTTCAGCCATTGAGCTGAACTAATCTCTGCCGAAAGCTCTGCAGGCATGGCATAGTCTGAGGGAATGTAATCCATGCATCTGTCTACTTGATCAGACTACTCTGGCTGAGTGCTGGGTAGTACATTTAGCCTTATGGTTGAAAATATATGTAAAGCAATCTCTGTACTAAAATGTGACTAGTAGCAAACAAGGGGACTTCACCAGCATAACCCAAAAGCTCTACATCAACCATCACTTAACTGATAAACCAATAGCAAACATCTTCAATTGTAACCACTAACTGCTGTGCAAAGGTCGAGGTCACTGCTGTACTTAAGTACTTTCCATAAACTTCATCCATGATAGCAAAGAAACAAAGTCAGGTTTCATTATGCACAGCTGTAGCCAAGGCAAGCCACAGGGCTGTGGCCATTTTAAGTCATATTTTTTCAAAAGGATTTCTGCAAGGCTTCACATCATATCTTGCATATGACTCAACATGTGATTTACCATATTAGAAAAATGAACAACACTTACGGCAGAAGCTTCTGAAACAGAGAAGTAGCAGGACAAACAGGCATATATTGTAGGATTACTACAAGCAAACTGTAGCAGGGTGGTTACCCGCTCCAACCCTCGGGAAAGCAGCAAACTTAGGCTGATTGGGGAAACAGCCACTGTTGGGGCCAGGCCCAATCAGGCCACAGCTGGCCCTTAGAAAAGGGCTGTGAGCCAGGTGCTCAAACAGTCTCTCTTCAGGCTGGGAGGGGGCGGGGCGGGGCGGGGCAGGGCCAGGCCTGGCCTGCCAGAGGGACAGGGAACGGGAGGTGGAACAGTGCTGGGGGAATAGGCAAGGGAGCGTGGGAGCTCCAGCCTAGCAACTCCCCAGGCTGCAGGCCTGATACAGAGGCCTAAGAAGGGTACTGGGGTTAGGCCGAGGCAGTTCGTCCAAAGCCCCCTTCCCTACGATGACTGGCTTTTACGCTGCAGTCTGCCCCAGGGAACAGGGGCTTGATGATGACTGGCAGTAGCCCTAGACTGAAGCAAGGTGGAGATTAGAGGATTGGGGGTTCCCCAGAAGGGGAGACCCAGAGGCAGAGTGTGAGAGTATTGCCAGGGGCAGCACCCCAGGAAAAAAGGCACTGAGGTCCGTGAAGGACACAGGGGCCAGCGGACAGCGAGACACCGGCCTACAGAGGACACTCAGAGCTGGAAGAGCTAATTCCCAGACTGCCAGCAGGAGGCGCTTCAGTAGTGAGTTGTGACCCCGTGACACAAACTATTAAGTATCTCTTCCTATTATTGTTCAACCACTACAGATTACAACCATTTAATATGGTGATTAAATTCACTGCACCAAAAAAAAAACCCAGGAAAGCCAGGAACGGTCATAAAAAACAAAACACAGAGAAATAAAATCTAGTTGTGAATTTTATTATTGCTCCATTCATTTTAACAGTCCCTGTAAAGAAAAGGCCCATGACATCATTTAGAAGTGGTTAACCACAGACAAAGTTGCAAACATGGATTTTACTAGTTAAAAGAGCATTCTGTCAGTTAGACCCGGTCTCTTTTCTTATTTCTACACTTAAAGTTCATTTCCTCAGATCTGGCAGTGAACTGTCCAGATTAAAATGTATCTTTCAGTTACATATCCTCTTTAATGTGGGTTTACATCAGTTCTAACATGCAACCTACCCATACTGTAATTCATTCAGTATAGATCTAGCCAGGTTGATGACTACTTTCAACATATCCCTCTGCAATTTAATCAGTCAACTTCCATGCTAGCACTTACTTAAATATTCACACAGCCAAAAAATGTTTTTATATTTATGTAAAAAGTAATTAAGTCAAGACCAATATATTACAGAAGTCATCCCTTCCACTTACTATTGAAGAAGTGTTGTGTCTTAAACAATAGTAACTGAGTCTGGAGGAAAGTTTTAACAACAGGGGTTAAACCACATATTCAGAGACAAATGCCTCTGAGTTTCCACCAAATTCCATCATTGAAACTCTCAAATAGGGTATCAGTAGACTCAGAAGGAACAAGTTAGAAGCATTAAATCATAAGAATTCTCAGCACAAACCATACCCTGAAATAGGAAAACATATCTGTCAGGGTGCCATTAAAAGCAACTCTATCAAGGCCCTATAATTGAGACACCCCTCAAAATGCATTTTCAGGAAAACTTCTAATGAAGTTTCTTGATAATGATTCACAAACAAAACTAGACTTTGAATGAAAAACGCATGTTAAATGTCAACATTTTTTATCTTCATTACAGAATCATAGTGTGCTCTCCAAACTCCCCTCCCCAACTATATTAAAATAATAAACTGACTTATAACACTGAAAAATAAAACTGAAGGATTGCTAAATGGTAAAATTAAAATCTTTGTTATATTTTAATGATGTATAATTATGTATAGTGAATGAGTATAGACGAGGAGACACTTAGACCAACGCCTTACTGGTAAGTGTGTGTTTTTGCCAATTCTTTGATATACATTGCTGAGCTGCTTAAAATGTGGTTATTGCTGACAGAACAAAGTTGTGCTGGAAGTTTTGAGATAAAAATATTCCAACCTGTAACAACAACAAAACCGTTTTTCTGGGAAGACCCGGAGCAAGGAGACACAAAAACAGTATGGCACTGAAACCGCAAAACCAGCAGAAAAAATGCACAAGTGGGGTAATTGAAACTTGAACATGCATAATGTACACGTTACCACAGACCCAAAGGGCTGGTGTGTTAAAAGCCAACTGGATAAAGGTTAAGTAATCTATAATATAGAAATGTATAAGAGACCAAACTGGAGAAACACCAAACCAGAAACTGAAGGAAAGACAAGATCAAGGGGTCAGAGAAGGCAATGATTCTCCGGACTGTAACTTGGGCCTATTTACCAATTCTATTTGGTCTGTTATTATATGTCTTGCATAAATATATGTCCAGACACTAGAAGTGGCAACAATTCTCTCTGAAATGGTATAAATAAAAGCAAAATTTGATTAAGTCTAAATTGGATGGACTTGTGACTCAGTTTCCCAAGTTTTATTCCAATATGTCAATGAAAACTGTCAGTGTCCTGGTTTTCAGAGCTCCTCAAAAAAAAAATTATGTGCCAGGCATTGTAACCCCCTGTAGACTCTGGCAGCCTGCAGGAACCACCAGCCAAACCAACAAAACTGACAGCAAGCTCAGTAAGTGGATTCAAAATTCTGATGCCACCATTTGCCAGGCTGGTCATTTGTAGCCAGCCTGCCATTCTTCTTGCCAGTAATCAGCTTAACCAGCTGTGACTCTCTCAGTTTCAGGGCAATTCAAGCCCTCTGGTCAGCTTTAAATTAAACATAGCCCCCTCCACCCACCCAAGTTTTTGAAGACTGCTTCAGAGCAATTCCTACCCACAATGTGTAGCTGCACAAGGACGCAAGAGGAAAGCAGGGATTCCAGTCCCTCCCACCAAGCTGTCAAAACCCTCCCTAGTCTGTACCTCTCAATTACTCTACCATGTACTCACCCAGCCCCCCAAACCCTGTGAGATACTGACCTAGCTCAGGTCACCCTAGCCGATAGGCACGAACAATATTTCTAGTGTAGTTCTGAAAGAAGCTGTCTTTTCCAAATTAACTCTTACGTGGACCACATGGAGGTCCCCTTAAGTATGTATGAATGCTGTAGAGGTGACCACATTTTCAGGTGTTCAGCACCCCACTTGGCAAGATTTCTCAAGAGGGTCCTCCTACTTAGGCACATAAAAAGAGCTCATATTTTCAAAAGCACTAAGCTCCTGGCTGATTCCACTGTGACACTTCTAGGCAGGTTGTCAATAGATATCTGCACCCAACATGCTGAGCTCCATTCAAAAATCTGGCCCACGCTGTAGGCATGCAAGTGTTTTCTACTGGTCTAAGGATTTTGCAGAGTTGCTATTTTGTTCTTACATGATTTTAAAGTCTACAGCTGAAATCCTGGCCCCTTTCAAATCAATAGGAGTTTTATATTGACTTTTGGAGTTGGAGGGGGAGGAGGATTAATTTCAGTAATGCAGCTAAAATTGAAATTCTTCTCTGGAAGGGAGGGCAACATTGGAATAATTTGGAATTCAAACAACAGCTACAGCCAAATAAAGGTGCAGCAATCAATCCATTATTACTATTATATATGTAGCACTCAAAAATGTATTAGTCATTTTATTAAGCTGCTATATTCTTAAATGCAAAAGAGAACTGGGAAGGATTTTTAAAAAATGACTTGCTTCCTTTGCTGAAGGTTTACTCACGTTTTCCGGCCAGTGGCTCCTTTATGGCTGTCATTCCATAGTGGTTACTTCTGTTTGCTTTGTTTTCCCAGGTGGGCCTCCCCAGTGCAAAGTAAAATGGAGAGTGGATAAGAATTGACAGGCTGTTTACACTGGTGCAGGTGCTATCACATGAAGTTTTGGCTGTTTTACACTGGTTGGACAGTTCTTGGATTCATTCCCTGCCAGGTAATTAGTTGTCCCGGGCAACATGAAGTTTAGATTTTATGGAGACCTCTAGCCTTCCTTTCCCCCAGGGTTGCTGTAAAGATGTCAACATGTAAGTGACTTGTTTTCAAAAATGACACAAACCTGGATGGAAAACTGAGTCTCTCAGTCTTAATTTAAATGTGCTATGTATCGTGACTAATACACACGAGGCAATGCACTAAAAAGGACTTTAAAACTAGACTCATGCTCTCTAGCTCAGCCCTGGTGAAAAGTAAGAGAGCTCAGTATAAATAATACAGCAATCCTACTATTTCAAAGCTTGCCCCTGCAAGACTGGTTGATTAATGAAATCACTTCTGGCTTTGAAGCCAGTGTAAATTGAGTGTGCCAGCTTGAAGTTTCTCTTCTTCCCCTTTTTATTCTCTCTCAACTACCCCATTGTGCCTGCTGCATCTGGCTTCGTTTGGACTGTTACAAACAATGCTTTACTGCCAAACAACCCCTTATTTGTCAAATCACTGGGATGTTACTAGAGTCAATGCTGGGCAGTAAAAGGTGGGAAATCTACTGTGGCATTTACCTATGACTATCTCTGAGCAGATACATGAGTTGACAAAAAGGGTCAGAATTTCAGACCCTGGTGACTAGGTGCCACCCACAAATCCTGTGTTTACAGAACTTGCATTTGAACAAACAGCATTTGCACCAAAAAACAGGAGTCAATGCTACAGAACCCACCTAGCATGCGTAAATGCAGATTTAGCATACGTGAAAAACTTCAATGTGTGCAATTCAGTCTGAAAACATTACCATAGAACATTTTCCACCTGGTTAACATCAGTACAGATTTCACCTTCTGATTCTCTTCATCCGCTTGGGTCATGTAAATCCTAAACTGGCTGTTGTCCTCTGCAATTGTCTCTAGCAACACCACTGTATATCCCTGGGGAGTCAGATTTCAGAGCATTGGCAGTGAACGAGTAATTACAAATGGCAGGTGTTGATGAGGATAGATACTTTTTGGCTAAGCAGACACAACTTGATTGATAACTTAAAATGACAACTAAACCAACATGTAAAGACCTCAGGCCACCATCCACTTGCTCCCCCATTTCAATACTTAAAACCAGACCACACTAATGGTTCAAGATGTAACCACGAGGTCCTGACAGACCCAGTGAACGCCAAGCCTGTGGACCTCATGCAAGCTACTGCATGGGGATCTGCCTGATCTCACAAGGGCTAAGGTGTTCACACCAATCTAATTGACATCAGCACAGAAGAAGGGCTAATGCAGAAAAGGGTATTTACCCTATTTCCCAACCACCTTAATGATTCTAACTCCTCTAATAGGGGACTGATCCCTGCTGCTAAATGTAACCCACCGATGAATGTGTGTTACATGTTCTCCCTATACCTGATCTGCAGAGGACACAAACCTGCTACAACCCTAATCAGTGATCCTTAGCTCAAGTAGTTGTAGTAGATCATGAGGTTTTTTGGCTCTGGAGGTCCTAAGTTGAATTCCCAGTGTGTTGACCAAGATGGCAGTTATCATACTAAGACAAATTGTTTCTGTTGCAATCCTATGAAAAAGACATATCAGTAAATTAAACCACAACACCTATGCTCATAGTTTGGGTATTTTGTGATCATTCACCATAACCTGCACAATTGCTTCGAAGTCCAAAAGGACCCACACAATCTGATGACCAAAAGCCCTGCAATCATCCAAAGCATGATTAAAAAACAGGAAGCAACACTTTCAATTGGCTCAGAACCAGTGAGTTCTGCAGGAGGGAGAATATTTGTGATAAAGATGGAACAAGAAAAGGCCTGCCTCTAAACTGCCTTTTAAAGGGTGGTGTCCTATCAACCAATCTTAGCTGCCTTTATAGACCCCAAGATTGACCAATGGGAATACCCCTCTCTAACAAGAAAGTTCTGGGGTTGGTCAAGAGGTGCCACAGCAACAGACAGAGGTGGGGGCTGGCCCTCTGACCTCACAAAAATGGCTCCAAATTGAAGGGCCTATATATTTATGTCTAAATTGCAAGCTATTTGTAGTGCTTGAGGAGTGGTAGCAGGGAAGCTGTTGAAATTCAGTTTATCCCAGTGTGTACAAAAGTGGGCAAGTTCATTTTATTTTAACTCACCCTGCAATCTTCCAAACTAGCATAGTGACAACTGCCCTTCATTTCTGAATGACTAATAGTTTCTGAACAAGGTTCAGATGTGTGTTTAATTAGCAGCATACTTGAATGAGTATAAATTAGGGCTCAAGCCTATACTTCAGACCTTTGAGAGTACAAAGTGTTATATGGCATCTGTGCATGTAGCCAGTTCAAATTTCCTTCTCAACCCTAAACCTAATTTCTCTCAAGCAGTTATACATCTGTTCCACACACTGAATCCCTTATTTCCTATAACTAATGAAGTAGAAAGCCTGGTTCATTTGTCACATCTTTCTGGTTGTTTGATTAAGCAGTGATTATTAACCACCTAACTGAATTCCTTCACAGGGAGGGGCTTGCCTTCAAGGTTATGCCGTTTAATTTTCAATGTCCTGTAGTTCTAAACCCTCCTATTTTCTTCAAGGAAAGGTTTTGAAAACATTCTTATTCTTGGTATTTGGTATGAGAGACAAACTTTATATGTAATTCACATTCTTTTTAGTCTTGAAATCCCCTGAAATGTGGGATTCACTTGGAAATTGCACTAAATGCATGGGGGTAATATGAATCATAAAAATAAGGAGTAAAACACAGCTACATCTATTCCAATATCCCCTATGTTTATAGATAGAAGAATAAAAAAGTTAAGGTATTTGTCAACTCATGTCAAAGGATGTACCAAAATAAAAATCACTTCTTATAAAGCTCTTTGCTCTGTGATCCTCATAATGGGACCACTTAAAACATGCATAGAAGATGCTGGTTTTAGTTGCCTCTCTCTCAGAGCACTACACAATTTAGCTTGGCTATCATTCCCTGCTTAGGAGAGTATCACAACTCGAATTGTTGGCTGACGCAGGGCACAGACAGAGGTACCCTGTATGTTGGGACTGAAGATGCTACACAAGGAACCTTTAAAGTTATCCTCCAGCATAACTTTTCGATTGGAAGATCACTGAAGCAAAGATTGTCTATGTTTGTGTCTTAATGCGAGGAGCACATTATTGATGCTTAACAGAACAACAAGCACTGGCATTGGCTGATTTTGATTGTTGTTTTTTTAAAAAACGTAAAAGCAGTAAAGATACCAGACCAACTAATACCAAAGCTCATCACTCAAACTTCTGCTAACCTACCTGTATTAAATTACATCCACTCACTTGGGAACATAGGAATCTTATGGCCCAATCCTGCCAAACCTTTAACCAACCAAATGTCAGTGAGTATGCACTTGAGTCAGGGTTTACAGGATCAGGCCCTTAATGATGTGTTCTGCTCTAAAGCATCCAGCATTTGCCAGGCTAGCTTTATATTTCAGCAAAACAATAATTAAGTGAAATATGTTTAGTGTGGTAATTGCACAGCTATACAGACAGTCTCCTGGGTGGAGGAGATGGGATGGGATACTAACTTGTGCCAGCAGAACCACCTGTCAGCCACGTGCTTTTAATAGCACAGAGGTGTTTAAACTGCACAGGTTTTTTCAGGCAGGTTATTATGAAACATGAAAGGCATTCACCTGCAGGTAGACTGTGCTCTAATCCTAATCTCTGTTTTACTGTCTCTTTCCAGAGCTGGAAAGGATTTGCTGGAAGCAGAAAATAAGTGAGAAGGTTTGAGAGGGAATTTTGGGAATCAACATCACGGCTCTCAGGCTGTATCAGTTTCTTGCTCCTCACATAAATGCAGATGAATAAAACAGAGCGAAAGGAACAGCTGGTGTTTGAACAACTACCCTCAGTCATTTTATACTTGAGACATGAACTTTCGTAGCTCCATAGCTCCACTCCAGGAAACTACTCTCCCACCAACAGCCTTCCTCCAGCTACCATGCAACAGCTGCCCTTATTCTGCCAGGGACTTTCCTTCCTTCCTTTCCTTTTATTTCAGATTTGTATAGACAATCTTTTGGAAAAGCTGCTCGAGGGCTTTCTCTTCCTCTCTCTCATCTGTTCTGTGTCTAGCACTAAAGATAATGGCTGCTCAATGATTATCCATGTTCTCAGTAAATAGAGATGGAGTGAAGGGGAAGAAGGGGAAGTGCTATATAATGCGAAGTGATTTGGAAAATCAGGTTCTAGTCATCTCAGAATGGGCACCAAAATTAGTGGAAATTGGACCTTAATATCTCTGTGCCTCTTCTCCCCATCTGTAAAATGGAGCTAATACCTATCAGGGATGTGGTGAAGATAAAGTAATGCTTGTGAAGCACTCGGATACTGTTGTGGGGTGCTCCAAAGAAAAGCCCTGGAAGAAATTAATAATTCAGTCTTCAGAACTGGGTTTCAACGATGTACAGCAGATAAGGCCACACAACTGTATGTTTGTACAGTGCCAGACACAACAGGGCCCTGACCTAACAGTAAGTCTCTAGACATTATCATGATTTGAATGTTCGACAACTACTGATTTTGGATGAGATTCACCAAAAGATTACCAATCCCATGCACCACCTGATCCCATTGTTATGTCATCTGAATGTATTATCCACATATAATGGACAGCCTTAAAGAGCCAGTATTCCTTAATGGTTCTCACAAGTCTGTCATATGCTAAGTACAGTGTGTGTTGGGGCAGGGGAGAGGGGTGGAATGTGGTAGTCTAACTACTATGCTAGCAATTGCCAATTTGTTAATGGCAACCAACTATGATACATAGTTTGTCAGATCTAAGCCTAAAGATCTGCCAAACTTATTTGGAAGGAAGTGTTCTACTTTGCAGAAAGCTGATCTCTTACTACCTCTTACTCCGCTGTTCTCAATAGATGACTGGACTATCGTAGCATGAAATCTAATCAACTTATTCATAATACTCTTCTGTTTAATACAAATGTGGAAACAGAATTCAGATCCCATATGCCTGTCCCACTTATGTATGTTTAACTGCTCATTTGTAATTGTGCTGTCACAGCATTAACAAATATCCCCAGTCTCTTGCTCCTGAAAGAAAAACAAAAACTAAAACTCACCACACTTTTCATTGCTTTTTTCATTAAAGCTAATGTCAGGGGTCAGCAACCTTTCAGAAGTGGTGTGCCAAGTTCACTGTGATTTAAGGTTTTACGTGCCAGTAATACATTTTAACGTTTTAGAAGGTCTCTAAGTCTATATTATATAAATAAACTACTGTTGTATTTAAAGTAAATAAGGTTTTTAAAATATTTAAGAAGCTTCATTTAATATAAAATTAAAATTAAGATCTTATCAGTTTAGCGTGATGCTTTCCCTTGCCGAGTTTTCCATTGTGGGCCACAACAAGGGGCGGCGGAAGAGCGCTGGGCCCAGGCCAGGAGCATGTCCCCGGGGCTGGCTGCTGGAACCCCAGGTCGGCAGCAGGCTGAGCGGGGCCGGCAGCTGTTATCCCAGACTGGCTGCTGGTCTGGGGTTCCTGCCAGCCAGGGTCCCAGCCACCAGACCCGCTCAGCCCGCCGCCAATCTGGGGTCCCACGGAAGTCATAAAGGCCACGAAAAAAAGACATGGGTTTAGGTACTAAATCTTATACTTGAGCTTGATTTGGAATTCAAAGTCTACATGGATTTCAATGAGAGTTATAGGTGCAGATGTAATGCAAAATTTAAGCCTTCAGTCCAGTCCAAAAATTGATATTCAGTTTCTTATATATTCATAAAAGCCAAATAGGCAGCTCTCTGGGCGAAGTGTTTGTGTCTCAGAAGTATATGAAGAACTATTTAAAAAGACAAAAAAAAGAGTCTTGTAGCACCTTATAGACTAAAAGATCTTAAGGATCATAAGCTTTCGTGGGCTAAGACCCACTTCATCAGATCTTAGCCCACGAAACCTTATGATCCCTAAGGTCTGTTAGTCTGTAAGGTGCTACGAGACTCTTAGTCGCTTTTGCAGATCCAGACTAACACGGCTACCCCTCTGATATTTAAAGAGAAGAATTCTTGGCTGCAAAGTTCATGTTTAATCATAAAAATAAAGCATGAACTTTCTAAAACCACCAAGTAAAGTCTGTCAGGAGCACAGCAATGTGTGCAATCCTCTAAAAATCGTATTGCATGCTCCAGCACGTTCACTTAGCTGCATCTGGGCCTATAATGAAAGCAGCTGAATTCTTACTTCAATAACATAGAGTTGGTTAACTTTACATAGGCCCAACTTGAAAATGAGAAGTGCTTATAAAACTGTCAACTGCTGTATTAATTTAGATGGAATATATGAGCCCAAAGAGTTAAAGGTGTTAAGATAATGCTGGACCATGACTAGGTTAAACAGTTTTAAACAAGGTTAAAAGTCCAGGATACAAAGACCTCCTCCTGCTTGGTCCCATGGCAAATACATTACTAAACATCTTTTTAACCTTTTAATAGAGATACAGAAAAGAAAAATAATCAAGAATTTGATATATAAAGCATTAATTAAGGCTTTCTTTTTAACAAAATCCCTTGTTCCCTTTCCGTTTAGCTAGAGAATTCTTAAGAAAAGAAAACCCTTGCTTGACAGTCTTTTAGATTATCTTAAATATGGTAAAAGCTGTACATTTTGTGGAAAAGAAGTCCATTGAGATTGGCTGGAGCTGTTGTTATTGCTGTTATTGTTAAAAGCTGATCATGTTTCCTAAGACAACCGAAAAAGACAAACACACACACACACAAAGGGAGATAAAAGAATAGCAAACAGAAAACACAGCTTCTGTCTGTAGTATTGACTTTCACTTGCAACCTCATTGCTGGGGAGAGGGGCCAGCACATTTTCTTATCAAACACTCAGGCCTTGTCTACACTGCCAGCAAGTTGACCTAAGTTTTGCTACTCCAGCTCCTGTAAATAATGTAGCTGGAGTCAACATAGCTTAGGTCGACTTACAGCTGTGTCTTCACTGTGCTACGTCAATGGAAGACGGTCTCCGTCTCCCATTGATTTATCTTACTCCTCTCATTCCAGTGGAGTACTGGAGTCAACTGGAGAGCTCTCTACAGTCAATTTAGTGGGTCTTTACTGATCAAAAATTTGATTAATTTTTTTAATTAATGATTTGTGATTCTTGAACACTTTACATTGGTGACACTGGTTTACTTGGAATGAATCAGACACATGGGTACCTGCTGAAACCAAGACTTAAAATTATTATCTTTGAAATGGTTCCCCATTACAGATCTTGCCACAATTCTATCTGTTTTAGATACTTATGTAGCCCTCCATTACTGTAGTATCTCATTGTCTTTCAATTTATCTATCTTCACAACAGCCCTTTGAAGCATGGAGGTGCTATTATCTTCATTTTACAGATGGGGAACTGAGGCAGAGAGACTAAGTGACTTACCCAAGGTCACACAGGAAGTCTGCCAGAGCTGGAAACTAAAGCCACATATCCCAAGCTCCAGGTGAGAGACCAAACCACTGGGCCATTCTTCCCCTCTTACGATCTGCTGGCTTTCAGGTTTTTTCCTTCCACAAAAGCAGAACTCTCCCATAGGAGAGAGATCTTCAAGGCTTTGATTCAGCAAGGTAATTAAGACCACAAGTAGTCCTGTTGATTTCAGTGGGGCTTTTTTCATACTTAAGTGTCTTGATGAACCAGCGCCTAAGGTCATGTTTACACTACACAACTAAGTCAACCGAAGTTAGGTCAATTTATAACCACCACAGTAATTAATACAGTGTTTCATGTCACATCATCCTCCTTCTGCCTATGGTGCATGCCCTCACCGTGAGTGCTTGCACTGACTTAAGAAGGGCAGAGTGAGGGGGTTAAAAACTGGCCTCTCAGCTCAACGCTGAGCTCTCCACTGGAGCCTGGCTGCTGTCCAGGCTCTCAGCTCCCCCTCTCCCTGCACAGAGATCCCAGTTGGAGCCCGCCTGCCACCCGAGCTCTCAGCAACCTGCTGCACAGAGCTCCCACACAAACTACATTGACCCAAGCCTTACACCGCTCATCAGGGTGGGTTTATTAGGTCAGCGTAGCAGGCAAGTTACAGCAGTGGGAGGAACACTGTAGTATGTACATTTACATAGTTAAGTCATTTTAAGCTGCCTTACATCAATTTAACATGGTCATGTAGATGTGCCCCTTGAATAGCTGTATTTCTTTACATCTTTTGTGATTCTTTAGTGATCCTCTAATACTCCCCATTGCTGAAAACCAAAGAAAAATAAAAGTTAAGAGCACCAGTTTTTTCTTTTTTGCATGCCTTTAAATTGCAGGGGGCACGACCTTGAGAAAAACGGTAACAGGCATTTCCCCCTGGCTAGTAAGCTTAATTCCCAAGTTAGTAGGTGTGTAAATCTTTCAAGCCCTGTTCCCAAAACCTCTCATTAGTTCAATAATCCTGTGACCCAAAGAAGCTAACTGTGATCATGGGAAACAGGGAGATGTAGGTCACATTTTTCTTAGCCAGTAAATAAATGAGTTAGTAAATTCTCCTGTTTTATTTGTATACTAAAATAGTTTTGCTATACATGAGGCATGATCACTATTCAAGGACAGAAAAGGATTGTATGGGACAGGAACAGGCATAATGTCTTGGTAGTAAGCCAAAAAGAATGAATGACAATCTGACATCCCAGTGAACAACCACCCCTTAGACTTAGAGAAGTGAGGTTATCAGAATGTATCTGCCAACTGACAGGCACTTATTACCTTAACCCCAGTGATGTGCTATTAGATGTTCACTATTCAAAGAGCTGTTAACAAGTACATGCTTGCACACCAGGTATCATCTGTCAGAAAGGGCAATCAAGTGGAGTTGTCAATAGGATGACAGGCGGGATCTGAATTGGTTAAAAAAAATGCCCCGGGTAAAGTTTCCCTAGGGAAAGAGGCAGTTGAAGAATTGCAAAGGAATGTAATGCATAGATTGGATGTAAGCAAGCTGTAATGGCATTTCTCTTTCCCATTTTGAGTTTTATCATCGTCCCCTGAGATCAAACAGGGTGCAATAATAATCTTTACACCTGTTTTAAGTTGTTAGCATCCTGGTGGCCTTTAAGTTTTGCATAGGTGAGATCCCCTGAAACTTACAATCCCATGGTGTTTCGATACAAGGTACATCCTAGTGGCTGCGCATGCTGTTCAAGACCTGAGATGAAGCCCGTCGTCTAATCAGCCTAACCATGTTCACAATATCCCTCTCATCTCTCGTTTGCTTGGAACACTTTATTGGTTGACTACTGCTTTTTAACAATTAAATGAATTTACCCTGAATTTGATCAAGCATAGGAAATGATCATTAGCTTGAATTTGCATTTCACAAAAGGAATATCAAATTGACATTTACCTGTAAAGGAAGGCTAGATCTTCAGGTGTGAGGCTGCAAAATATAATCCACCATTCACCCAATCAGTTACTAAAGCACACAGATGCTAATAATTGGAAAGGCCTCCAGACAGTCCCAGGGTCAGGGACAGTAAGCCATTTTTGTGACCCAGATAAGCACAGATTAGTTGAATTGGAGGATCTGGAGCAACATCCCAGCTTGCTGCTGGTTTCTGTTGTTTTTTGTTTTTGTTTTTTTTTAACTGAAATGAATATGGGCTTTTGAATGTTCGTATTTTTAATTATTTTGTTGTTTAACACAAATTCTAACTTTTGAGAAAATGTTTTGTTTTTTTTTTAAAAAAAAACAGCTTGTTTACATCCAATTAATGGGCATATTTTGTAGAAAGCAGACAAAAGACTTGTGTGGGCAAAATCAGATTTTGGAGTAGTTTGAAACTTTCCTGGGTAGGTCAGATTCCAGCAGATAATTTTCTCTCCCCCATAACTTTTGTGTAATAAACATTAGGCAAAAGACAATACCATGCAGTCTTATAATCATGAGGGGCTGAGAACTGGGTACAAATAATGGCAATGACAAGTATGAGTGAGGTGTTGCATTACTTGAGCCAGACAGGCAGACACTGGCCTTCTGGGAAGAAAGAAGATTCGAACCCAGAGTACAATGCTACTGTGACAACGCTAGTCATGAAGCTACAAGCTGTGGGGAATCTGGTTGGAAGGAGCAATGGCCAAATTTGTTTTCCTTACTAACCTTCACTTTTGATGGGAGAAACATCAGCAGTCAGGCCCACCCGCCTGAGGGATGTAAATGACACAGACATAAATGCAGGTATGGACAGTGCTATGTTGGCAGGAGAAACTCTCGCTGATATAGCTCTCGTCACTTGGGGAGGTGGAGTAATTATGCCGACGGGAGAGCTCTCTCCCACCGGCACAGAGCATCTGCACTAACACAGTGGCACAGCTACATCAGTACAGCTGCACTGCTGTAGCAATTCTAGTGTAGACTAGCCCTAAGTGAAGCTTCTTCTTTGGTAGAAGGAAGCTCAGTGGTAGTAGGCCAGGCTTTGGAGTCAAGAGGACATGCATGGTACATGCCAAGTTACCAGTATTCTATGATACTAGGTTCCCTGTTTTCCCTATTGATTTCAGAAACTTCTAATCATAGTTCTATATATTCAAATGAGCTTTGAGTTTTAGTGCCACTTTGTTACAACAGAATCATTGCAATCATCAAGATAAGTATTGTGACTGCACTTTTTTTTTTAAAAGGTATAGATGCTAGATGACTGTATAACTATTAACATCTGCAGTTATGCAAATTTCACCTACAGTAAAGGTAATCACCACCACATTTCAGGGCATAACCTGTAAGGGACAAAGAGGTATTCCTAACCACAACCTTACAATTGCACATGTGTATTATAGACAGATTTTAGTCCCCCTTTGAAAGAGATGTTGGGCACTACCTGAGACAGATTACTGGTCTCAGATCTATGATCTAATCTATTGTGTCAATTTGTGTGTTCAAATATTCAAAAAAATCTCTGTATTCTACAGTCTGAAGATTGTCTTATTTCAGATTGCAGTTATTTGCTCATCTAACTATTTAAGGCTACATGAGAGCAATCTACCAAATATCACAGAAGAATTTTCAGAATAGCAATGCTATTAGTCAACAGTTTATAATCCGCTACAAAAAAAGTGGACAGTCTTTTATATAAGCTTGCCATTTAAATATGTGGGCAAAAATCACAGCACTTCACATTTAAACCTAGTATAAACCAAATAAAGTAAAGTGAAGCACTGTTCCTACCACCGGTGTCAGTCTTTAAGCCTAACTAATCACCTAATCCAGGGTGGGACTAAGTATTTCAGGTTCATCTTCTCTATCACTTGTATCTACAAGTACACTTTTATTAGGCTGTAAGAAAAATATTCCTAGAAAATCCATCAGCTAATTTGTCTGAAAGCTCTCTCACACACAGGTATTTTTGAAAGACAAAAATTTAGACCTGAGCAAAAATCCCAGACCTCCTGCCTCCTTGTATTGTGCCTCTTATCATTAGGAAAGATAACAATCCGCTCGTCTGAAGTACCTATTGCCATAATATCAACATGCTGCACTGATGTGATTAAGCTATACCAAGTTAGCCCATATACATTTTCACCTGGTTTGAAATTTCTGATTTATAGGCAATGGGTTCATTTAGCTTAACAAAAACACAAAACATCTCACTAGACTGAATGGTTTATGCTGTAACTGATTTAAATTTAGATACAAGGCCAAATTCTGCCCATGATACATGTGCACAGTTTTCACCAATGTAAATGAGGGCAAAACTTTACCTGGTACATTCTCAAATTAAATAACTTTTTTTTTTCAATACTTTGATTCTTTAAATATTTGACTCAAATTAAAAAAAGCTTCATTTTCAAATAAACTGCTTAGCAGAGATCAGATTTTCATGGCCCATCTAAACTGCAGACATGACAGTGTTGAGATACTCAGTTATATCACAGTAGTATCCAGTTCTGAGTACTACCCAGAGATGTAACCATAACTGGAAATGGGCCAGTCAACATGCAGATAGCAGAGTCAAATTTGATAGTATACCTAACCGAGACGGAATGGGATCAGAGGACAGGCTCAAGCCAGGAGGCACACCTATGGGGAGGGAAACCATCTCTGAGAAGCCCTGGGATGGGTGGGCAAAAGCACTTCCATATGTGGACAGCGGCATCACTTGGCCAGGGATGGCCCAATCCACTCACTGAAGCCCAGTGCAATGCTAGAAAGGCCAGCTGTACCCTAGCCCCACAGAATCAGCTGTGTGATTGAAGCTCTGGTGGGAGGGAGTCACACAGCCAGTCTGACGATGGCATATAATGTTCATGCTGAGGCATTCACACTTCAAATCACTCTCCACGTCATGCTACACTCTCCTGGGTACAGATCCATCTGCCCATCAGTGGGTGAGGAAGGTGGCAGTTAATGGGGAGACATTCATTGGATGGAGAGATACTGGGAAACGCTAAGACTATAGTTAAGCTGCAGTCATGAAACCCCATCAAATGCTCCCAGGGTATGAAATCTGATTTAAAGTTTCTGGTCTAAAAGCCTTTACTCAGCCTACAGCACAGATGTCTATCCAGACCTAGAAATGGCCAGGGTGCTAGTACAGGCACATCGTATCTACGATCTTCCCTTTTGGGGAATGATATTATGGCTTTAAAAGAAGGAGGGGGTCAATCAGACCCCCTCAGGTAGCACCAGACATGAAAGTGACTGTGTCAGCCAAACTTCAAATGGAGTAGCTGACAAGGAGGAAGCTAGTATCCAAGAGGAATCAGGTTACCTCCACAGAGTATGCAAACAAATGCATGGAGGGTGTGGGAAATGAGACCCCCCCCCCACCCCCGTACTTCAGAGAATTAAGTTCTCTGCCTCCCCTGAAAAGAGAACCAAAGGCAATACAGAGCATGGTGATGGCAGTGTCCCCAGCCAAAAGTAGGAACACTGACACCAGATCGGGTGTGGTGCACTGCCAAATCTATGATTCCCACCCCTGATGGGGAAATGCCCAAATAAAGTGTAGGACAGGGAAATTACAATGATAACTACAGCTAGGAAGGACAGGGGATTCTTCCTACAGTCTCTGCCTAATGGTCTGTAAAACATGAAGCCAGATGGGACTGGGAGAGGGAAGTGCCTGTGGTCTGGCGAACAAGAGGCCACCATAGAAGGGGTAGAAGGATCATTACTCCTCTTCTTTCCTCCAGAAAAACAGAAGTTGGGCCACTAGAAGCCTCAGGTCCCAACCTCCAAGGAGATGACATAGAGAAAGGAATTTTGCTAAGGGGCAAAGTTTGAAGACTCTCCCTTGCCTGGCCCCTTTGCTGTTAAAAGCAGCTGCATGGTTGACAGCAACTTCACAGGGAAGCAGCCCTAACATGTTTCTCCCTGTAGATAGGTAAGCATCATTATTCCCACTTAACAGATAGGAAAACACAGAAAGTAAGTGGCTTGTCCAGAGCTAGCTAGTTAGAATTACAACTAGATTATGCTCCTTATGTCAGCAGTGCATGTTGTCACAACCAAAGCTTGCACTGATGCAGAAAGCAGTGCACAGTGAGTAGCTATCGCACTGTGCAGCTTCTAGTGCATGGTGTTTTAGGAGGGGGTGGCAATGCCTCATGAGGGCAAACGAGTTGTGCAAGGGTAACTGGGGACATGGTTTCAATGTCCCATGATGCAATTTTCTCCATCCCAGAATGTTTCATGCCTCTTTTCAAAAGCCTAGCAAACCAGTGCATCTGCCATCGGTGTGAGAAGCATGGATCCAACACAGCTTTGCATTATTGCGATGAGTGTTGCAAACACAAAGTGCCTGATCCTGCTGTATTTGTAGAGCCACCAGAGTATCCAAGCAGCAGAACAAGACAATTCCATAGAGGCTGCCTTGCTGCTGGACCTAGAAATAAACAGTTCAATGTGGTTGCTGGCATTCATGGAGCAGCTGCAGACAGTAGAGCACCACTTCTGGGCCAGAGAAACAAGCACTGACTGGTGGGATTGAATCGTTATGCAGGTATAGGATGATGAGCAATAGCTACAGAACTTTTGGATGTGCAAGGCCACATTCCTGGAAGCGTGTGTGGAACTTACCTCAGCCCTCTGCCATAACACCACCAAAATGAGAGCTGCACTGATAGTGGAGAAGCAAGTGGTGATGACTGTGTGGCAGCTTGCAATGCCAGATTGCTACTGATCAGTCAGGAATCTCTCTGGAGTTAGGATATCCACGCTGACGGCTGTGGTGATGCAAGTGTGCAAGGCTATTAACTGTATTCTGCTGCAAAGGACTGTGACTCTGGACCATGTGCAGGACATAGTGGATGGTTTTGTAGCAAAGGGGTTCCTGAACTGCAGTGGGATCATATATAACCCTAACCCAGACCACCTTGCCACAGAGAACATCAACTGAAAGGGCTACTTTTCTATTGCATGTGGTGGTGGATCACTGGGGATGTTTTGCCAACTTCAGCGCAGGATGGTCAGGGAACGTGCATGATGCAGTCATCTTTAAGAACACAGGCCTGTTCAGAAAGCTGCAAGCAGGGACCCTCTTTCCAGACTGACAGATAACCATTGCGGATATTGAGATGCCAATAGTGATCCTAGGAGACCCACCTTACCCCTTACTTCTGTGGCTGTTTACTGGCCACCCCAACAGCAGCAAGGAGCACTTCAGCTACAGCCTGAGCCAGTGCAGAATCTGCTTTTGGCCGTTTGAAAGGCTGCTGGTGCAGTCTACTCACAAGATTAGACCTCAGTGAAAAAAAAAAAATCTCAATGGTGATAGCTGCCTGCTGTGCGCTTCATAATATCTGTGAAGCAAAGGGGGGAAGTTTACGCCAGAGTGGAAGGTGGAAGAGGAATGGTTGTCAGCTGATTTTGAGCTGCCAGATACCAGGGCTATAAGAAGAGCTTAATAGGGAGCGATAGGGCCTCAGCGAGTCATTGAAAGACCCTCTCAGTAGTGAACCATACTAATGTGTTTCTGCAGTGTGCTCTGCATGGCATTGTTTTTGTGCAGCCTGCTACGAACTTTGTAAAGAGTGCGGAGAGTAACAGCATACATGTACCTATTGCCATTATCTCTGAATGATGCGAGACCCAGCCAGCATATGTTGTGAACTAGTAAAGATAAATTCAGTCTTCATAACTAGCCATTTATTCCAAACCCAGGCAAATAGACATATGTATAACTGAATGAGACTTTATAAATACAGGGAAAAGAACCTTTGAAGGGGAAAAAACAGTCATTTTCATTTCACAAACACATACACCAACCATGTCTCTCACGGGTCAGTGTATGTGCAGCTGTGATTGCCTGTACTGTCCTCCAGGGTGGAGTGGTGGGTATAGAACAGCAGCCCCAGACACCACATCGAACAGGAGTGGGGAGAAGTAGGGAGATCCCAAAAGGCAGTTCTCTGTGGGCTGCTGAGGGAGGTGAGCACAGATCTGTTGAAACTGAGGGCTTGGCTACGCTTGCAGCTGTAGAGTGCTTTGGGTTAAACCAGCCTTTGGAGAGCGCACTATGGAAAGCGCTCCAGTCTGTCCACACTGACAACTGCAAGCGCACTGGCATAGCCACATCTGCAGCGGCATTGGGAGCAGTGCATTATGGGCAGCTATCCCAGCATTCAAGTGGCTGCAATGTGCTTTTCAAACATCGGGGGTGGGGTGGAGTGTGTTGAGGGGAGAGAGAGGATGGGTTTTGGGGATGCTGAGAGCGTTTCAGCACCCTATCTTGTAAGTTCAGACCTCTGTCTCCCTGCCTCTCACTCAGTAAATGTTTGCTTTGTCCGGAAGCAGATATGCAGCTGCTGTCTGAAACGGAGCTTTGAAAAGGCATTCCATATTCCTGCAGCAATTTCACAACAAAGAGAAGAATGATCACTTGATTTAAGGGGATTATGGGGCGTTTCCAGAGGTCAATTAGAGCGCAGTAACTTAACTCCTCATTTACACTGACCCTGAAATGTCTCACCCAATACGCAACAGCCGTTAATCCTCTCACCGAGGTGGAGTACCAGGAACGCTCCAGGCAGGAAGTCAGAGTGCTCCACGTGCCTTGCCAGTGCGGACAGGGAGTAAGGCAGCTTTATTGTGGTATAAAGTGCAAGCGTAGCCAAGCCCTGAAGGGCATCAGATGTCTCCAGCAAGTCTGTTTGTGTCTTGAGAAGCGCTAGTATATCCTCTTACATGACTATCTCCTCCTCATGTGCTTTTCTCCTCTCTGCTGTATCTCTGTCTGTTCTGTCCATGAAAGTGATCCTCCAAGCCTGTGCTTGGCTTGCAAGAGCTCTTGGACTATGTCATCCCATGTCCTCTTCCTTATCTGGCTGAGCCGCTCTGCCAACGTGAATGGAGAGTCCCTCAAGGCCACATATCCAGCTGCAAAAGATACAATGCATAAAGCTACTATTGAGAGTGTATTCACAAAATAAATGGAAACTTACCATACTGAACTCACTCCCTTTGTTCCACACAAGTTCCAAGCACTACATTCTCCTTGGGATTCATGGAGCACAGTGGCAGTCCCAACCATGGGACAGCTCGGGGGGAGGTGTGTGGAAATCGGGCAAACTGGAACCATGCAGGAGGCCCCAAATAACAATTCACAGTTGAATTCTTTAACCAGTTGGTAGATTTGCAATACAGTCAGTTGAAGAACATTTCATGTAGCTCAAGGAATACAGCAGTATATTTGAGATGTTGTATGATACTCCAAAACTCCTCACTGTACCTGAAGAAGACCTACACCATCAATGCAGAGCACTAGAGACAGCAGTGACACATGATGACAAGCACAGTAGTGATACGATTGATTTAGGTGATGAACTGAAAGTATTTTCAAGATACATTTCAGCAGGATCAATTCCAAAGGCTGTTCTGGAATAAATGTGCACAAATAAGATGACCACCCTCTTTCCAAATGCCTTTATTGCTCTGCTCATACTTCTAACACTTCCTGTAACAGTTGGCAATGGAGAACACAGCTTCTCCAAGCTGAAGTTAACAAAAACACATCTACATTCCACAATGTCACAGGAGAGGCTGGTTGGCCTTGCAACCATCTCAATAGAGCATGAGCTGGCCCAGACTGTGCACCTTCAGGAAGCAGTTCAAATCTTTGCAACCAAGAAAGCACGGAGAGCACCACTTTGATTATTCAAACAGATTAAAAAAATGCCAGTGTTTACTATGCAGACAAGAAAAGTTGCATTTGCTGTTCAGGCCTTTGAAAATTGTTACTTAAAATTTTTGAACAAGGCGAGTTGTTAGTTCTCCTCTATTGCGGTAGGTAGCAGAGCAGTACCATGAGAGGAGAAGAACAGGAAGACGGCAGAATTAAGATCTTTCAAAGTTTTGGCCTAAACGAGGGGGCATCGGGACATCATTTGAGCTCCCCGCCTCAGGTGCCAAAATGTTGTGGGCCAGTACCATCCCTAGTACCCACATGATTGACACAATGCCAGATTCCACCTGTGTGAAAGGAAGAGCATTCCCTTTTCTCTCTCTCACATTTGCAGATGAGCAGGGGCAAAGTCCTAGGAGGATAAATCCACTGGGTGGAGAGGATCGTACTGACACTAATAGGAGGTGACACTCTCTCTTCTGCAAAGTCCCCAACAGTGCAGGAGGAGAAGTCTCATCTCCTGCAGTTCCTGCACCTTTCCCCTGAAGCAGCTTGTAGAGACTGCACTAGCTAATCACCGTCCGCAACTTATCGACTCTCTCTCCTCTCATCTCTGCTGCATCATCCAGCAGAAAATGAGAGGGACAAAGCATGCACCATCTGGTGCCAGCAGGAGGTGGAAATCATAAGATGTGCTTCAGGGATCAACATGCTGGATCCATCCCATATAAGCTGATCACAGGATTTACTGGACTCCCTACAGTTAACATTGCATAGATAGAGTGCCGGATGTCAAGTATGGGAGACACAGCTCTGATAAAGCTGGGCTAACACCGAGTGCCCTCTCACTGTCTGCTTTGGGAAGGATGTCACCAAAAGGATGGAACTGGCTGCAAAACAGAACACAGTGATTGTTGTGTTGAGAAATCTAATCCACTTAAAGTGATCAAAGGAGAAGCAGGAGGAGAGGGAATGGCTCTTGTGGCTAGAACTGGTAGCTAAACTAATGGTGTCAATAAACTGGAAGAACAAACTGATACCAAACATGAAGCATGGGCCTCTTCACCAGGACCAAATGGGACAACTCCCTTCATCCAGACTATAAAATGAACATCCACAATTACATCTGGATGCCATTACTAGAACTGCATAGGAAGTACACGACCATGTGCTATCCACTTCTTGCATAAAGTGGCTTGATTATTTGGAAACGGTGACTAGCCAGAGTTGGGTCATCCTCCATCTAATTTTGCATTCTCTGTTTTCATACACATTCAAGGGCTTTCTTTACCCACTGGCATGATTTTAATCACAAGTTTTACATTTAGGGGTGTTTTCTTTGTTTGCTTTCCTTTATTTTAAAATCTAATGCATTTATAATAAACCCCAATGAATCAGTTAATCTGTTAACATTACTATGAGCAGGTAAAGCACTATCAGGTCCAAAGGATTAGTAAACATAATAATATATTCAAACGTCTCATAAAAACAAGACACCTATTTACATTTTGGATTTAAAGCATTTGATAATGACACCCAATGCCCCTCAGATTTTCACTCTCACTCTTGTTTCTTGAATGTTAAAGTTTTCATCTCATTAATCCACAAAATTTATATCTAATCTCTCTCTCTCATGTAAATGCTGTCTGCCTTTCCATGTATTATATGCTACTACAGTGGCTATAAAAAGAATGGTAAACTGTACGCAGCCAACAAATGGATAGATCTGTTAGTAACGCAGTGTAAGGTTATACTGGATGCCCACATGCCTTGAATGCACCGAGAAGCATGAGGTCAAAGGCCAAGTGATTTCAGCAATCCCAGCAGCAAAGGGATTCAACCTAACTGCATTGCTTGACACAGCCCATCTTCTGGGAATTACTTTGTTAAACGTTTACAACAACCTGTCAATGGGAAAGTCACCACATGATCTAATTGTTAAAAACAAAGGCCTGTGTGCTTCTATTTCCTGGTTTGGCAGTAATTCGCTCTGACCAAGGGCACATCACTGCACGCCTACCTCACTTTACCCATCGACAGAACAGAAATAATACTGACACATTCCACCTGAACGGGGGGCAGAGGGGAGAATGGGGAGAAGGGCTGTGAGGTTTTAATTACACTTTAGACAGACTGGAAGGTGCTGCCGGGCTCAGACACAAAGGATCAGTAAAAAGCTCCGCTCTGCTTTATGGAAGCCCCCCGGCTAGGCAGATCGCGCCTGTCATAAAGCCCATGTGACAACCGCCTGCCCCACCATCCCACCCCCGCACGGGAGGACCGACGCGCTGGGGTGTGAAGTTATTTCACGGCAGCGAGTGGCTGAGCTGCGCTCACGAACCGCAAGCCCGGCGCGGGGGGCGGATGGATGGATGGATGCGGGGGAGGCCAGTGACCGCACAGAGCTCCGGCTCCTTGCCCTGGACGGGAGCGGGCGCAGCGGGACAGGCAATGAAGGGGGCCAGCCGGATGGACCCGGACCCTGCCCGCTCGGAACCGGTCCCAATGCCCCGCGGCCGCCGCCCTCCGTCACGCCCCGGCCCCGGCGCAGACAGTCCGAGCGGCTGCGAGCTGGGCAAAGCCTGAAGCCAGCGGAGCGGGGAGCGCCCCGCAGCGGCGCCGGGAGCCGCCAGCCCCGAGCACTCACCCCTTCGCTGCAGCCTCCCCGGCTTCTCCAGCGCCCCGCGCAGCGGCCGGGCCCCTTCCCAGCCAAGCACCGTCCGCGGCTCGGGGCCAGCAGCAGCCGCGCGGCCCCCAGCCCGCCGGAGCCGCGCCCCTCCCACGCGCCTCACCTGGGCTGCGGCTCAGCCGGGGCGGGGCGGCTCTTGCTCCCTCCCAGGCGCAGGCTCCACGTGCGAAGCCCCCCCGGCCGGGCCGCAGGTGTCTCGGGCAGGGCCCCGGGGAGCGCTGCTTAGCAAGGGGGGGTGACGGAGCAGTAGGCGCCGGCTCTGCCGTGGGGCTGGCCGGGACCCCCCCCCCCCCGTGGGGCTCGACGCTGCCCTGCTTGCGGCACTCAGGGCACGGGTCGCTGGCAGCGTCCCTGGACCCTGCAGAGGGCGGTTCAGGGGTGTGCCTGGGAGCAGAGCTATTGGCTCGTGTTAGTGGGTTGCAGAGGCGAGCAGCTTTACACGCCCGAGGCGGTGCGTGGGGAGGAGGGTAGCAGTGGAGCAGGGCAGGGCTGGCTCCCAGCGTCCAAGGGTGGAGGGACCGAGCAGCTGACACCAGGGGAGTCACGAGGGGGTCTCAACCTTTCTCTTTCTGAGGCCCCCACAACCTGCCACAAAACCTCCAGGGCCCAGCAGTGGAGTGGGGGACTCAGGCATAAATGTAGATTGACTTCCATTTTGGGTGGGCAGGGGCTGGCAGGGTGTGGGGAAGGAGCACCGCCTCCACCCCCCACTCACCTCAGCAGGCCACACACCTGTCTAGGCAGGACGGGGTGGGGGAACCAGACATTATAACTCAAAGGTAGGAGGCTCAGCTCAAAAAGTTTGAAAACAGGTTGGGGGAGGGGTACCTAAGGGCTGGGGGGGGGAGCTCAGGGGTTTAGGGAGCGGGTAGATTGGGACAGTGTGTGGGTAGGAGAAGTGCAAGGAGAGGGTAGCTCGGTGCAGGGAGATGGGTAGCTAGGGGCAGTATGCAGGCAGGGAGTTTGCTCAGGGGAGGGGGTAGCTCAGGGTGCAGGGAGCCTAGGGGGTAGCTAGGGGCTGTGTGTGGGCAGGGGGTGCATTCAGCATGCAAGGATGGGGTAGCTCAGGGTGTAGGGAGAGGAGAAGCTAGGGGCTGTGTGAAGGCAGGGGGTGTGCGTAGGATGCAATGATGGGGTAGCTCAGGGTGTAGGGAGAGGGGTAGCTAGAGGCTGTATGCTTAGGATACAAGGATGGGGTAGCTCAGGGTGTAGGGAGAGGGGTAGCTAGAGGCTGTATGCTTAGGGTACAGGGAGGGGTAGCTCAGGGTGTAGGGAGAGGGGTACCTAGGGGCTGTGTGCAGGCAGGGGGTATGCTTAGGGTGCAAGAACAGGGTAGCTCAGGGTATAGGGAGAGGGGTAGTTAGGGGTTGTCTTCCCTGCGGCTGCGCTCTCCGTTCCCCCAGGGCTCTGCCAGTCATGGAGTCAGTCCCCAGCCCAACAGCTCTTTGCAGCTGTGTGAGGAAAGGAGGCTGGGAGCTCAGCCCCAGCTTCAAACCCCTGTAGCAGCAGGAGATGAGGGACCAGGGTCATTGCCTGCTCCATGGTGCCAGCCAGAGCAGCAGCTCTCCCCCACTGCCCGGCTCTGGCTGCCCCCCTCCAACCTGGCCAGGGGGTGGAGAACATGGAGTTGCCCATGACAGGACTGCCCTACTATTGTATTGCAGTTTGGGGATGGCAACACCCACATACTCCCAACTCTGACTAATAGTAGGGCAGTCAGCACCCAAGTTTGGCATGAGCTCAGGGTTTCTTCCCTGTGCCAGGGAATCAGGGCTTCATCCCCATGGGAGGTGCTTGGGCTCTGGGTTTTAGCTGTGAGGAGGGTCTCCCTCTCAGCAGCTGGGAACTCCAGACGCCCCAGGCAACCACAGCCACGAGGGGGGACCCTGAAGCTCCTGGCTGACTGAAATGAATTCACAGTGGTTGCTGGAAGGCACAAATTCCATGGCTTGCACCACCTCTGTGAAAAAAGTGTGTAGCCTCAGTTATAACCCTGCAGTGAAGGCTTCCTCTTGTACCAAGTTGTGGCTTTTTGTTAAATAAACTAGACTCCTAAAAGCCTGACTGCACTAATGAAACACCATTAGGGGAGGCTGAGGCAAGGATACAACCACTTTCTGCAACAGGCTGTCAGGGTATCCATCATAACTATTTCATTGCTGATTAAAGTACTGTTAACCCATTTGAGTCATTATTAGACTTCAGAGTAGGGTGACTAGATGTCCCAATTTTAAGGACAGTCTTGATTTTTGGGTCATCGTCTTATACAGGCTCCTATTACCCCCCAGCCCTTGTCCCAATTTTTTACACTTGCTGTCTGGTCACCCTACCAGAGTCAACAGCCCACTGCGCTAGAGAAGGGACAATTTACACTGCTCTGAATTATATTTTAGGCTGTCCAAAGATTCAGGAAAAAAACACCCCATTGGTTTACACTTAGCCGGGGGTGCTAGAACTTTTTTTTTTTTTTAAATTAATGGAAGTGCTGCGTGCCATTGACTCAGACTGTAAATCCTGTATATAATGGAAACCACATCAAGCCAGGCGCTGCAGCAGCGGCCCCAGCACTCTTAGTTCCAGCACCTATGCACTTAGTTCACATCTTTAAGATTATCTTCACAACCACATCGGCTATACTTCTTTATTTTAAATACAACTTCAGAGTATTTCTGGCATTTGGCTTCTTGTAACTAAAACCCAAACAAACACACCTAGCCCCTATGAATCAAACAGTAGGGTTTGAATTGGGCTATGTATTCGATTTTATCTGCAGCACAATTTCAGGGCTGCACATCAGCTGGTAATGACTTCATTACTTCTAAACCTGAATGTAAATCTTGGACTTATTTGGGGCGTTATCTTGCTTTACTGACCATGTATTGTAAATTTAATTTGAGCTGGACATCCCTACCAAACCCACCTAAAAACACAACAGTGGCGTGATCACACGTAATCTACCTCCTCCCCAGTTTAAAATCCCTAATCCTGTAAACTTTCCCAAGTGTGCCTACTTGGAATCCCGGTGAGTTGGGGCATGTATGGGTGTGTGGGGAGTGGAGTGGGGGGGTCTGATAATACAGAAAACTGTGCTGGATGAAGACACATTTCCAATTAATTCTACAAATTGTAGTTGAGAAAATATATAGAAAGACATTTCATTTTATTAGCCTGATCAGCTTTCAGAATCGCAGAATTAGAGTGAAAAAGAATGGAGTCTTGCAACAAAGAAAAACACACTTTTTTTTAACTAATGCACAAGATGGGTTAATGAAGTAAATATATAGGTGAACAATTGGTTATTTGTATTAAATGGGGAGTTAGTCTCAAACTATGTGTGCCACATTACAAAAGTGACTTACAACATAAATGTATTGTAAACCAAGTTCCTTGAACTTTATTATTTGTTCAGTTAGGTGGGAATCTGCACTGACTTTAATGAAAAAATAAATGTAAATCTGAGCCAGTATTTTAAAGTAAATATAGTGCTCATAAACAAAGCTGTCTTGACAGCCCAGGTGACTGAAGCCATAAGAGATCCAGCATGGGTAGTGGTAGTGTGCACACCAATGTCCCTGTTCATCACCAAACTTTCATCAATTGAACTTTAAAGACAACACTTTTTTGACATAAAGGACAACTGTCTACTACTGTTTCTGTTTCGGGACTAAAGAGCTGCTCTTTGCAAGATTGCTAAGCCACATATTTTGCAGCTCCCATTTAAAAATATTGGCCTTCAATTTCAGCACCCAAGTTTGGCATGATTAGAAGATAAATGTTTTATAGTATTCCCCATGTCTTGTCAAGAATACATTTTCATCTAAATTGGTAGCTTTGCATGGAATTAACATTTTAATAGTTGAACTAATCTCTTCTAGAGATACAAAACTCTTATCATTTGCTCCTTATTGTAGTTTCTTTTCAAAATTCAGTTTGCCAAAGTGGACAGAGAGAAGGTAATTAACTGATGCAATACAACTCTGTGAATAGAAAACTGTTGGGATATTCCAGCAAGCCTTTTGCTCTGTTACTGAACTTGTCTTCCAAATACAAGTTTATCTGTGGGGGGGTTTTTTGCTGGGGGATGCGGGAAAATGTTTGAGTTTTTGTACACGCTGGAAAAATATATTCTCTCCCCTCCTAATAAGGCAATTCACAATATCTGCCTTTGCTTGCAAGGCAAGGGAAAAAATGCTCAGAATTGGGTTTCCTCATGTACTCTAACCCCCTAAATGGGGAAAGTTTCTCATGCTGCTGAAGTTGAAGCTGTTTGTTCTGTATACATGGCTTTTGAGCCAGCATATAGATATTATTCCCCATACACTGCCAAATAATAAGAAAAAGTGTTTAAATTTAAGCATTAAAATAGTCAATTGTTAACTCCCAGATTTAATGACAGAATAACTTCCATTCACACAACAGTGATCAGCAAGAAACAGACCGGAAAACAGTCTATCCAAGAACAGGATTATGTACATATACTTTGCTGACTACTATGCCACTGACCAGCTAATCAGAAGGCCAGCAGCTGAAATGTTCAATGCCTACAGTGAAGTAAGAGGCCTTCATCTGGCATTGAGCATCCATCATGAAGAAGGAACTACCTATTGCTGACAGAAGAGCCTCCTGCCCATGAATGCTATTCTGAGTGTTTAAAGGTTGGTATGGATCCCGAGTGAAGCAAAGGAATGGAACATATAGTTAAGATGCAAGTGATGATGAATGTCAGCTTATGCACTTTTTCCAATAGAGGGTATGTTTATACAGGAAAACAAAAGACCTGTAGCAGTGAGTCTCAGAGTACAAATGTCTACACTGCTATTTTTAGCTTGTTTGTGTGAGCCCTTTGAGCACAGTTGACCTATGCTCAGAGACTCACTGACATGGATTTTTTTTTGTGCCTATGTGTATCCAGAGAAATTGACTTTTATATCAAGCCTAAACTCCCTTGCAGTTTAATTCTCAAATAAGGGTTTTAGTGCATCATTTAAACACAAATTTAACCATAAAAACCAAACATTAGATGGCTCAGAAAGGGAAATAATGAGGATGCAACAGCCTTCCCACACTGCACTGTGTGTGCAGAGGCTTGCTATAATTGGAGCATGGAAAGCAGACAGTGTCGCTATGAACAAGCTCCCTAAAGGGGATAGAATGAAAGCAGGACTATGCCCTACCATCTCTCCCTCACATGTGTCAGCCAGAAAAGCATGGGTGGATGGAAGATTTGGGTGGGGAGCTGGAAGGGAAGAAGCACTTGTAAAAGGGGGGTAGAGTCCCCACTCCCACACAAGCTCCCCTAGAGCACAAAAAACTGACTACCTCTCACACCTTTAGGGTAGGATTAAAATGCAGACATTTTTCACGTGCTCCAATACATTTATACAGCTTGCCACAAAAATAATTAACTTCCATAATGCCAGGAGCTGAGATTTCTTGGTGAAAAAAGCCAAAAAGACATGTCAGCACCATAGACATTGTTAATACATGCCACAAACACAGCATACAAGAAAGTTTAATTCAATTTTATTTTCCACTTCAACAGTTTTTAAATGATACATCATGCAGTCTGCCAGTGTATTCATACATCCTTAATAGACAGTATTTTAGAACCAAGATTAAAAGATTTATCCATGGAAGGGGGAGAGGGGTTCAGATCTGCTGTTAAGAGTTTAATACATTACAGCATCATTTGCTGTAGTGGCAATTTATTCCCCTTGTTACCACCAAAAACGTGTCCACAATTTAATTTTTCCTAAAATGAACACTACTGTACAGATACACAGAGCCCAGGAAATACACATCTGCAGTACACATTACACACTTTACAAACTAGACACGTATAATTCTACAGAATGCCTCAGACCTCACAGTCCTCCTGAAATGATAAGTATTTCAAATTGACAGACAAAGGTGTTTAAGACAGACTCTTAAGTGGTGTTTCTGTATTTGTTTAGCAGATATGTGTTTTCAGTCAAAGTCCTTAAAGCAAAAATATCACAGCAAAGGTCAATTAAGATTATCCTGCTAGTATGATTTAATGATTCCCTTTCTTGTCACGTGTATCTATTATAAAAAGTTATTTTCCTCTCCTTGCTGTACCTCCCCAAAGGAAAATTACATTCACACTATTGTATGAAGCCACAATCCTCAATTACCTATTCCTTTCAGATATATGGAATCCAAAGACTGATTTGGTTTAGTTAGAGATTTGTTCATATTTAATGAATTGATGAGGATAGCACTCTATTTCACATAATCTACAGTTACAAATCTACCTGAGAACTGCAAGGGTATGTTAATTCCTGGTTCTTCATAAATTGAAGTTTAAAAAAGTCACTCAGAAGTCTGTTGTAGACAGACATTAATGTAGTTAATCTATTTTTAAAAGTTTCCAATACATTCAGGATAATCTATTCTTACCATTGTTTGGTGAAATACACAATTGGTTGCACATATCATCCAGGATCTTTCTGGCTTTTAAACCATTCCTTACTTTCTGCAAAACCCAAACTCCATTTCAATAAATAAAAGGAGGATAAAACAAGATAATAGAACTCATTAGTAAAAAAAAAAAACAACTGTGCAGGAACGTGCTGTTAATTAGTAGCAAAATGAAAAATGTACATTTTAGTTCCATATTGCAAATCAATCTATGAAATTATCTCCATTATCTTAGTGAAACTTGTCCTGTGTGAAGTTTTACATATGAAATTTAATCTAAATCATTTAAAGTAGTTTCCTTGCAAACAAACATCTAAAATAAATATGAAATTTGACATTCAAAAAGGAAAGAAAAAGGAAGCACAACAGCATTAAGTGAAATAGTAAAGTACAGACTTTTGAGTTCTGAGTAGCAGAGGCATGGTTTCCACTGGTGTATAAAAAATGTCAGATACTGTAAAAGTAGTACAAAAATGTTGAATGCAAAATTATGTAGGATGAAATTAAACCCTTATCTAAAAGAGTCTTGAGAATAGAAGATGCTAGCAGCAGTATAAATTATAGCAACACATTCATGAGTTCAAATTATGTAAATTTTCAGTCCTCCATTTTGAGGATTACAGTATAATATATCTCTTCAGCATTTCAGTGATAAAGGCATAGGCAGGATCTAAAAGTTAACTCTGAGGTGCTTAAGTGATCTAAGCTAGATGGACTGACTGGCTGATCAGCACTAGCATGATTATCTAAGAGACATCAGAGCTAACTCATCAATGAAACTGAAGATAACTATCTGAACTATTATGCATAACACAATGATTTTGCTTTTTGTTCTGATGTGAAACCTAGGCTTTGTTTTTAAGCTAGAAGCAATTTTTAAATATATCTGTGTAACAGATTTCAAACCAAAGATACAGGAAAAACATTCGACAGTAGTACAGCTATATGACTTCAGTGTATGAAGAAATAATACAGAATGTTTGATGTACAATAAAATGATAGTAATTCATAGTTGGCATTCCTCTCAGACAATGGTTTTAGAAACAAGAGAGTTGATACTCTGTTAAATAGACAAATGTTCGCTCTACACAGCTATTAAGATAGCACAGGATAACTTTGAAATAGTCTTGAATATGACAAGTTCACAGCTCATTTTCCTCATGGTGCCTATGCTCATATTTAAAGAAAAATGAAAGAAAGAAAACCTAGGAAAATACAAAATAAATTAAATGCAAATTTGCAGTCTTTATTAAATACTTTTAACAAAATGCTCCCCAAGATAGTGCAACATTTAAAAAAAATAAATTAAATCCAACTTACTGTGCTATAATTGAGAGCTTTCTAAATAATTTCTGTAGGAAAAAAATGTCTGAAGTCAATTCAGAATCTTTAGATATTCTCTATAGCAGATTAAATATTTTTAAATATATGTCTACCAACACACGAGACACATTCAGAACCTCAAAACTAACCCCAACATTATACCTATCTCATAGAACTGGAAGGACCTTGAAGGTTCAATGAATCCAGTCCCCTAACTTCACTAGCAGGACCAAGTATTGTCCCTGACAGATTTTTGCCCCAGATCTCTGAATGGCCCCCTCAAGGACTGAACTCTCAATACGCTGGGTTTAGCAGGCCAATGCTCCAACCGCTGAACTATCCCTCTACCCTTTAAATAAGAATAAACAGCAGCAACCAAGACTAGAGGGATATACTCTTGCTTTAGTCATCTTGAAATCTATACTGCTTTTAGACATAGTTTGATATGCACATGTGAAACAAAAGCAGTAGGTATCCAACGTAAGAGCTTTGAATTTGGCCTGCTAACCTAGTTATTCCATGATGATTCCAGGGCCCCTTATTGTGAAGATGGAAACTTCATATCCGGCACTAAAAGAGAATCCAAAAAAGGCAAGTAGTCTCTTTACTGGTTGAATGAACTAAAGTTATCCAGAGGCAGACTTGCATATTATCAAGTTCCAGTATGAATTTATATTATTTACACTTTTTGCCCTTGCACAATGCTGTATTAACATGTACTATCTTCCTAAATTCTCTTTGCACAGCACAATTGAAGCATGTGCCCCCATGCTCTTTTAGGAGCACTCAATAGAATTTTCTCTAGGTACCCAAGAGACTATTAACTCCCATTTGTGAATTCCAAAATGAACAGATCAGGGCTTGCCAGAAACATGATGGGAGGGGGAAGCTTTTTTTCTGCAGCATTTTGAAAACTTTCAGAATTTCATGATGAACAATGCTTATAAACTCATGGCTAGCTATCAAATTCAGGGAATTCCCATCTCATCATGGGCAGAATTACAAGCAGATCAGATGTTAAGATAGTTTGTGTGACCACTGAACTTCAAACTGTAATGGTATACTAACAGATTTCTCTCCATTCCATAGTTCGATCTTTAACAGCTATGACAGTAAAGGATATTTTTATACAGGTCCAAAGATTTTACCAGGATATTAAAAATTCTTCTTTGGGGAAATTTACTTCAGAAAATGTGTTTAAATTATTTTAATCATATAGCAGCACATTTTCATCCCCTAAAAATATAAAATAAATACGTATATTATACAGTAAATCAGTCATGAGAGAACACAATCAACAGCCTTTGATGGCACTTGGTCGATGAATGATTAACTCTTTGATGCCAGAAGTCAGGATTTACTGATGTCACAGAATACTTCAAACAGCATCAATGCCAGCAGAGAAGCCGCAACCTAACCAGCGCCAAGGGGTAAAATTAAATCGATGGAAGATATTTTGAATGGCAGACCTTCTATTGTTACTTAGAGGGATATGTTACAGATATTGTACATGTTTCCAAAGAAGCGCTGAGCTGAACACACTTCTGTACACACGGAGATTCTATGAAGCTCAAAGTATTTGAAAACAGTGCACTGCAGATGGCTGTAAAAAGTACATGATGAACAGGACGCAGAGCAGGTTGAAGAAAAAAAATATCAGTGAATTAATGTCTGTCTTTTAACATGCTAAGTGGAGCCTGACCTGTCAAAAGAGGAGAAGAGAAAAATTAACACATTTGGGTCAGCAAGGGAACATTTATTGGGCCCAATCCTGTGAAAACATTACTCACATAAAGAACTTCAAGCACAGGAGCAGTGCAGGTATCATAAAATGGGATTACTCATATGCTTAAAGTTAACCATGCATCTAAGCATTTGCAGGATGGGGCCTTAGACAGTAAACTATGAGAGCATGAAATTTTTTCTTATCTATTTTTAAAGCCCCTAGTACAAAATTGGCATAATACATAAAGATATTAATAACCATGGTGAAAATCATTCTTCTCCATCTGAAATATAATACAAAGTCCTTATTTAAATATGTGCCATTGGATTATTTACAATCAGAATGCTTAATTGTTTTTTCCTCCTTTCCCCTCAACTTTTTAATAGGGCTTTCCCTCTATTGCTAGGTATATGGATATAACAATAGAGATGTACAATTTCATAATGGGATACATTTAAAGGCGGTTTTATGTAACTAAATGTCTTTACTAACAAAGCCATTTGTCTAAATATTATTTAGTCAGGAACATATCTGTATTGAGTTTGTAACCACAGAAGAATGTGGATAAAGAAAAACAAATCACATCCAAAGATTCAATGTATGTCTTAACATAGAGATGCTCATTTTCTTGTACAACCTACATCCTTCTTATCCACCACAAAAAATGGAAACAAATAATTTTAAGAAACAAAGTTCAAGGTATATAAAACAACCAGTACAAGGAGGAGCTATTGAAAGTACATTAAAATAATTTCACAAACAGCAACTTGGAAGAAGTGACAAAGAGTCCTGTGGCACCTTAAAGACTAACTGAAATTTTTTCAGAGCATGAGCTTTCGTGGGCTAATACCCACTTCGTCGGATGCATGCATCCGACGAAGTG
>ML677353.1:21377539-21492013 GCA_007922305.1 Dermatemys mawii | reverse complement strand
GGGCTAATACCCACTTCGTCGGATGCATGCATCCGACGAAGTGGGTATTAGCCCACGAAAGCTCATGCTCTGAAAAAATTTCAGTTAGTCTTTAAGGTGCCACAGGACTCTTTGTCACTTCTGCAATTCCAGACTAACACGGCTACCCCTCTGATTCTTGACAACTTGGAAGAAGTCTTCCAAGAAAAATATTTGATTTTAAATCATGTCATAGGCAAATGAAACAGGGAATTTTGATATATAATGGGAAACCTATCACTAAACAAATTAATATATTTAATAGTTTTCTGTGTGCTTGGTTATAACAATTATTGGGGATTAGAGGAAGATCAAAGTCTTGCTGCCAGGCAATCCAATTATTCACTTTTTCTTGTAAGTTTGTTATTATAAATAAAAAAAGAATAAATGCTGTCATCCAAAATGCAATTAAAAAGTCAATGGAGCCAACATTTCCTTTTACTTGTGTTTTCAATACCAAAACATTGAAACTTTTTCTTTAACTTTGCTCTGAAATAAATGCAGGGACAGTATTTCAGCTTCTACTCACTCTGCTTGTAAATTCTTGCCAACTAACCAGAGCAGTTTTAAATATATGCTTTTTATTGGTCGATTAAATAATGTTCTAGCTTGCGTAAGGATGGGGAGGTGCTGGGAACATACCATAGATTTCAGGATTAGGAAAAGACACAGAGATACATGGCTAGCCTATGTTTACACAATATTTCATTCATACAGATCCCAACAAATACTGCTTTAATGATTTCAGTAGATCACAGAGTGGCATTACTTCTATTGTAATAGTATTTCCATTTGAAATTTCCCCACCTCTTACTAAATAAGGTGTCATGCCAATTTCAGCAAAATTTCAAATAAAAGTGGGAGGAGGAGGGAACAAGCCTCCTTGAAGACTGAAACATGAACACATTTATATATCAAGGAAGATCTGAATACACTTGCCGGCTTCCTACCTATCATTGGCTAGTCTGTTTGATATTTCCACACAGTTAGTGGGCTCAAAGCACACAAGCTTGCTTAGTTGTATATCTTTATCTGGATAATGATTTCCAGGTTGCAGTTCAGCATTTCAGAGTAGTGTTGCTGGCGTGCAGGTAGCAAACAACGTTTTGGGGAATGCTTTTGTGTTCACTAAATATCTCTCTAACAAGGTAGGGTGTGGGGGTGTGTGTGGGGGTGTGCGTGTGAGAGAGAGATGTGTAAGGCTTTGGCTTTCAACACTTGATCCTCCATGGCTTAGATCCCCAGCTGCACCAGAGTTCTGCTCACTGTCACTTTCCACCGTCCCATGAATCAGGGGAGCAGAAGACAGGTCCAGCCCCAGCTATAATTAGAGCAGAATCAGGAATGCTCAGAACTATGACTGGATGTCACAGCCCCCCAAAAAGCCACTGAATAGCCATAAATGGCCACAGTGCCATGCTGCTCTGGGCATGCCCCAAAAACAAGAACTGCTACATTTTTTTCCTCTTCTTCAGCACCCAGCTCAAAGTCAACAATGTGAATTACTGCGGTCATACTTCAAGGAGCAGTCAGACCCCGGCTTTGTGTTTTATTTATTCACTTTTTTAAAAAGCTGCTATTAATACAAATTATTTTTATAACTTAAAACAAATACATGTAAACAACTCATTTAGGTTTGAGCATTCTCTGCAGTGTTTGCAACCAAGACATTTGTATGACAGAATGAAAATCAGAAAGTAAAAACTGACTACTCTGTCTGCATTGTCCAAAGTGAGCAAAATGCAACAACTTCCTTCTCATGCCCTTAATCATTCCTTCTCCTCTACACCAGATTAATGGTGAAAAATAAATAAGCCATTTGAAATTTGCAGTTTTAAAAACTTAAGTTGCATTTAGTAACCCAAGTAGACTCTTCTTTTAAATGTAGTTTTTAACTTGGCCACGTATCTTTAAATTCCCTGGCTGAGCATCACAGAACCTAAGATGCTCAACCAAATTCTGGTATTTGGAATTGATTTGCAGCTAGTCAGGAGGAAATGGTGTGTGCGCAGGGGGAGATGATGTTTATAAATAAAACAAAAAATCTTCCACTACACACACTTCCCCAAAAGTCAAAATTTTTAAATTCTAAAAATTTCTTTGAAATTCAAAAAATTGTGAACAGCTTTAGTTTGATCTAGTCTGAGTTTGTAATTATAAGAATTGGTTCAGAACTGGCTAAGTAATTGTGGAACCGAAGTAGAAAATTAGAATTCCTTGATGTTCTGTCTCCATTAGACACTGGCATCAGAGTAACTACATTGATTACTTTCATCTGGGCCAGCTTCTAATGCAGACATAGTCATAGGTGCCGACTCCGTGCGTGCTCCAGGGCTTGAGCACCAATGGGAAAAAATTGGTGGATGCTCTGCACCCACCGGCAGCTCCCTGCCCCAGCTCACCTCCTCCTCTGCCTCCTCCCCTGAGCATGTCACATCCCTACTTCTCCCCACAGCTCCTAGTACTTGCCCCCACAAAACAGCTGTTTCAGGGCAGCAAGTGCTGGGAGGAAGGGGGAGGGAGGGGGAACGCGGTGCACTCAGGGAAGAGGTGAGGCTGAGGCCGGGATTTGGGAAAGGAGTCCAGTAGGGACATGGAGGGGGTGGAGTTGGGGTGAGGACTTTGGTGAAAGGGTTGGAATGGGGGCAGGGCAGAGGTGGAGTTGAGGCGGGGCCGGGGCGAGGGGAGGGGGTCGAGCACCCACCGGTGCCAGAAAAAGTTGGCGCTGATGGTCACAATGCACAGTGAAGTAAAGATGACACTGGTGACATTTAGCTAGTAAATGAATGGTGTTGCCACACCGCAAAAAACTCCATTTTGTATCAGTGCAGCACATCTACACTGAGATTTGCCCATTTTGCAAAATTTCTCTAATGTGGACAGGACCTAACATCTCTGACATGATGCTTATAAAACACTTGACAATAGCTAAGCAGCTGGTCTGCTATGACTGATACTTATGCCAATTATTTCCCTGTTCCCTTATTCTACTCATTCCCCCATCTCTCTTTTGTCCACCTGCGGTCTTGTCATAAGACAAGTTCCTTGAGCTAGAGGCTCTCTTTTTACTAGATGTGTACAGCTTCTAGCACAATGGGACCATGATGGGGCAAACAAAGTCTTGACTGAGTGACTTGGTTTCTTTGTCCAAATCTAGCTTTATATACTTGCACAGATTGGATAAGCAGTTGTGCCACTGGAGCTAGTAGAACTGGCAAAAATAGCAGTAACTTACTGACAAACATTTTGCCATGCTGCGATTAATAAGTTAACATCAATGACCAGACCAACAATAAATGACTATTATCTCTAGTGTGAAATGATCAAGGGACTATTAAGAGAACTTCCCTCATCATATCATAAAATTTCCATTCCGGAGATAGGGTAGGCTACGCCACTTGACAATAAACAGTTCACATAGGAATCACATTCCTGTTTCATAGCTGTTGAGAGATTATAAAGGAAGTTCAGCAGGGCACAATTTTATTTCAGGAGTTCTAAAACAATTCAAATGATGGGGTGCAATGGTGATGATTTATCAGCTATGCTGTGAAAATAATCTGTGTGCATATTGGTGCAAGACACTCAATTTTAATAATACACTGACTGTTATGCAGTGGCTTTCATCCAAAGATTTCAAAGCATTTGGACTACTGTCTCTAGCCAGGAATCACTTGCTCAGCCTGGTTGCAGAGTACTGGTACTTAGCTGCAGGGCCAAAGTAGTCTCAGACAGTAAACAATCCGGTAAATTGACCAAGGCATTTTAATGGACTGGAGAATAAAATTGCTTTCCCAGATTTTGGCAACATAATTGAGTTAAAAGAAATAAATTAATGCAGATAGTTATATTCTGAAGTATCAACTCTAAAAATGATAATGAACTTCCTTATTTATTGTGTCAGTGACTTCCAGTTCAAAGTTACTCAGCTGACCAATTTTTAACCACCATAGTCTAGGCTCTGAAATTAAAGTAATGTCTTTTAGGGCCCAAGCATAGTGATCAATAAGAAATATTCCCCATATCAAAAACTACCTTATATTACACATGTACCATTTTTAATAGGGTTTCATAGATGTAACAGAATGAATTTGGTCCTGCAACTGGAAATTAAATACAAATTCTGTGGATGACGCAAGTACCAAAACAGAATCCAGCTCACAGCTGTGCTGGTTTTCTGTTCTAGTGGGATTAAAAACTTGGAGGGAAAATTAAGTATATATGACAGTTTTGTCAAAAATGCTGATTTGTTGAACCCAGAATGTTTTGTGATGACATCTCAGGTTAGACAAACTTTGAAGAATCACCTTAGTTTCATGCACAGTGGTTGACACAGGGGACATGTTTCACTTCAGAAACATCACGTGTCTGTCTGAAATTAAAAAATTTCAGAATCTCTGTGGTTTGCAGGAAATTTCCAGTTTCAGCCAGATTTAGTTCCAATGTCTGTTGATACAGGGTGTTTAGCAAGAGTGTGCTCCTGCAACATGGAAGCAGCAAACAAGGTGTCTCTGAGAAGATGACCGCTTCTGTAGTTTTGTTTGTTTGAGGGCTTCCTGCACCTGCTTTGTAGCAGATTTGATTTTGTCCTTTATTACTGTACTTTTGAGCGGATGATTTCCTAAAGGCACACTCAATATATGCTGATACAGTTTCTTTTTCCCTGCATAGTTCTTGTTGCAAAACTTCTTATATGCCTCTTACTGTATATTTTTCCTTCGTACTTATGTGTAGATGACAATACAATGAAGTTTTTAGGTTATGTTGCTGGCAAGACCAAAAAGCAAACTTCAATTAAGAATGAGCTAATACATGAAAAACCCCAGCAAAGGCTTGCCCAATTCATCTATAGCAAAAATATGATGCCTGGAGCCACAGGACTCAAGGCAAATACAAGCAGCAAAAACAGCCCACACTGGATATTAAATAGCATGAATGTGATTAGACGGATGGTTTGCATGCATGTATGACAGGAAACATTCTCAGCAAAAACCCACAGTATCCAAGAATGCTTAGTGCCTACAGGAAATAGCAAATTTTCAAACAAGAAACCAGAGAAAAGAGCTGTCCTTAAGGGATGGGGAAAAAAGTCAAAATCACTGGAAAGAACGTAACCATCCCCCAGCTTCTCTCACAACTAACAGGCACCTGGCTAGAGTCCAAGTCATTTTAGTCAGTGCGATGGAACTGTACAGCTAAGTAAATCTACTAACTGCCTAAAATAATAATTAGACTTTTAAAATATCAAAGCAATAAAGCACTTTTAGGAGACAGTGAATTACAAAGTAAATAATACACTAGAGAGGATACATTGCTGGTCCTCCCAGTAGAAGCCCCTTTGCTCATTTGAAATCCTTGTGACTAATTTAAACTGTTAGCTAATCATTTTTTCAGTAGAAATCTGCCAGAAAAATGTAGAAAATATAGAAAATCCAACAATATGCTCACAAAAAACTTAGATATTAACATCAACATCAGCATGGAGTTAACCATGTGAAGTCAGCACACTGTTCCAGTGGCAATCCTGGCCACATTTACTAGAGTTTAAAGAATCTGCTGAGAAAGGGGGATAATCACATGGCTAGGAATTTCCAGCCTTGATAGGAAACAAAGTTGTGAGGCAGTCATGCACACAAAAAGGGGGTAGAGAGGCTCTGACCAACCACATTTCTTTTCTTCATGAGCAATTCCTTTAAAAACATTTTCAGGAGTGTCACACTGGCTCCACCTGGTGGACAAATATTGAAGAACACTCATGGTTCTCACTGCTTGACAAATATTTTTAATGAGCTTCACATTCACAGAGCTAACATAAACCAATAAAGAATGTATGACCAAATTACAAACTATATCTGAACTGGGATATTTAGCCACAATCTAAATATACATAGAAAAGTTCCTAGATGAGGAAAAAGCCATATGAACATATCAAAGCTGTACATGGAGACAAATGCTTAGGCAAAACTGAGGAAACAGAGAGGAGAGGAAACATTTAAAGCCAGCCAACTGATTAAAGGATTAGGCTTCATAGATGCATACATTTTAGGGGCAGAAGGGTGATCACCTACTCTAATCTCCTGCAAAACTCAAGCCATAGGACTTCCCTGAATTAATACCTGTTTCACATCGAATAGCTAGACTAACTAGAGCATATCTTTCAGAAAAACATCCAGTCCTGATTTAAATATTTCCAGTGATGGAGAATCTACCACAGCCCTTTAATTAGTTTTTCCAATGGTTAAGTATCCTCACTGATAAGAATCTGTGCCATATTTCCATTCTGAATTTATCCAGCTTCAAACTTCCAGCCATGGGATCTTGGTATATTTTTGTCCGCTAGAAGGAAAAGACCACTATTAGCAAATTTCTGTTCCCCATACAGGTATTCAGAAGACCCTGATCAAGTCACCCCTTAACCTTTTCTAGGATAGGCTGAATAGATTGAGTCTTTTGAATCTAATATAAAGGCAGGTTTTCCAATCCTTTAATAATTCTTATGGCTCTTCTGAGCCCTCTCCAATTTTTCAACATCCCTCTTGAATTGTGGACACTAGAAATCGGCACAGTGATCCAATAGCCATCACCATCAAAGATGAATGCAGAGGTAATATAACCTTTCTGTGCCTGCTCAGTATTTCCCTGTTTATACACGCAAGGAACGCACTGTGGAGCAGACAGTGTGTCTCAGTGAACAGAGAACTGAACTAGGACTTGGGTTCTGTTCCTGGCTCTGCCTCTGGCCTGCTGTGACACCATGAGCAAGTTACTTTACCTCCTTGCCTCAGTTTCTCCTGTAAACTGGGGATAATGACACTGACCTCCCTTTGTGAAGCACTTTGAGATCTACTGATGAAAAATGCTATAAAAGAGCTAGATATTAATATAATAATTAGCAGCCTTTTCGGCTATAACATCACATTATGAGCTCACGTTAGCTGATTATCCACCATGACCCCAAACTCTTTTTTGGTTAGTGCTTCAGATGAAAGAGTCCCCCATTCTGTAAGTTTGCCCTATACTCTTTGTTCTTAGATGCATGACTTTACATTTGACCTTACTAACACACAAAACGTTTGCTTGCACCCAATTTACCAAGCATTCCAGATTGTTCTGTATCAGTGACCTGTCCTCTTCATTATTTACCACTCCCCCAATATTTGGATCATCTGCAAACTTCATCAGCAATGATTTTATGGTAGGTAGCATAAGGACAACCAATCTCTGAGGTTGGACCCTGCATCTAGAAACACTCAATGATAATTTCTCATTTACTATAACATGGATATCTTTCAGTTAGCCAGATTTTAATCCATTTGACATCTGTCATGTTGATTTTGCATTGTTCTAGTTTCTTAATCAAAATGTGCGTGTTTTACAAATAAATCCCTGCAGATAAACAATGATGCCTTCAAAACACACACACACACACCCCAAATCAGAATGAGATAGATAAGGAGGGAACAACACATGAAAGAGATGTTCTGATTCTGCAGATAGTGTATTAAAACTGCAGTGATGCTTGATGTAGTGTAATTGCTTCTATTGTATATCCTGAATGTTGCTTGTATTGCATGATCCTAGTGGGGAAAAGTGCCTTCCTGAAAACCAGCTTTGTCATTCATACCTTTGTTTACAACGCAGTAGGATCTTTGCCACCACTAAACGTCAATGAAAGTCATAATACATGAACTAGAGCTGGGCGGAATTTTTTCTCTAAACACATTTTTTCCATCAGAAAATGCCAAATTCCTCAAAACAACTTTTTTCACAGGAAGTTGGTTTGGATGAAAAATTCTCAACTTAAAGATTCTGAAGTTATCCAAACTTTTCAATTTGACATTTTCAAAACAAAAATTTTAGTTTTCTGATTCAGAACATCTGCTAATTACTGTAAAAAAAAATGGTCCAAGTCAAAATAAAACATTTCAAAATTATCAAAAACAAAACGTTTTAATTGATCCAAACCAATTATGTTTTTAATTTTTGGTTTGTGAAAATTTGCAATTTTGATTTTTCATTCCAATTTCACATGGGAACATTTTTTAAATTTCCAACATTTTTGCAGGATTACAAAAACACTTTCCACCCAGTTCTAGTATAAACAACCCAACTCCCCTTTCCTTTCCTAGCAAAAACACAGAGCTAATCTCAACATGTTGGCCAACACCTATCCCCTTCCTCCGGCTAAATGGAAAAGTGGCTGAGGCATTAGCCCACCGCCATATTGTTCTCCCTTCTGTTTTCAATTACTACCACTGCTCTAGCTGCTTGCGTTACTGAGTTTTGTAAATGTGGTGCAAGAAATTGAACTGAGGATGGTTTTCTCTGAAACTTGTTCTGTTTGCCTGCTGTCTGGAATTATAGTCACCTTAAATCAGTACTGGATAAAGCCACAGCTAATCAAAGAGCAGTTGCCTAATTTTACCTTCCTCCATTTTGTATCAGAAACAGAACACTTTTCATCAGCATTTTTGTAAGACACCAGTTTCTGTAGATCCTACAAAGTTTCCAAATTGTTGCTTTTTGTTCCCCTCTGGCATGCCACTTTCCATAAGCAACATTGACTGTACATGCCTGAAGATATGCCATTCCTGTAGCAATATAAACCTACCAAATGGCTCCATCTCTCAAGTAATCTCTCACCTTGAGATTTGCTTCTGAAAGTTCACATTCTGAATGGGGTCCGGTAGACATCTTCATTACCCACGCATCTAGAATCACTGAACAGCTCGTTTCCGCATGTATGCATTCGCATACACACAATATAGTTGCTCTTAAACTTTTCAGCTACATAACATTACCTGTGGATGACCTGGGCATTCTCTACCCTAAATATAGGGGATACTACAAACAATAAGAGCACATTATGTTCTCCAAAGCAAAAAATGGAAAGTTTGCAAGGGCAGTCACTGTACATGGGGAATCCTCTCCATATAACATAGGTTTTACTTTTGTACATTCCATATTTCAGCCTATATTTGTAACAGTTCCGTTTACATAAAAAACGCCCACAATGAGAAGGTTGCTTACACATTGCTGTTGCTGTGTTGTTCCAGGAGAGACAAGGTGGGGGAGGTAATATATTTTACTGGACCAAATTCTGTTGGTGGGCGAGACATGCTTTTGAGCCACACAAAGCTCTTCTTCAGGTCTAGGCTTAATGAAAAAGGATAGATAATCTAAAGCAGCAGCTTGCAAAGTGTTCTGACAGTGCATGCCTTCTCATTACAATGGTTATTAATGTTCTTCAGAACTAAACCACCAGAAAAAGAGATTCCATACAAAAGCCTTCACAGGTTTTCTAAAAACAAGACGGGATATAAAGATTTTGAATGTTGAACAACAGATTTAAAAATAATCTTGAAGTCACTTACTGTTTATTTCATGTTCTGGTAGTAACTGGAGTTTGACATTCCTCCTCCACCTCGGATAGCATGAACAGCTGTTGGAGAAGATGCTGGGTAATGGCCAGGGCGTATGGGCTTGGCTGTAGTGTGAAAATCAAAACAAAATTTAGCACTCAGAGCAGCAACTGCACCTCACTTTCTGCTCTAGCACATCACTATACTGTTATAAAAGTAACTGTTCTAGGCATTTCCTGACATCTTCAATAGTTTGGGCCAAATTCTGGCTGTGGGGAAAGTGACAACTTCCCTCACCTGCCTACAGACACCTGCTGCAAAGATGATCACTCGCACCTGTTTTCTGCCAGCAATCATCCCTCTATACAACCACCTCATACATTCTGCTTCTTGAAAAAGGGTTTCTCAGTGCAGCTGAGTGGGGAAGATTGTACATGGTGATCACTTGTTGGGTTGGCCAGCCAGGTATTTGCATATGCCCACTTTCCTCCCACTACGATGGAGGAGATGAAAAGGCATCTTTGGGGGACTTTCTGGAGGAAACAGAAATAAAGTGTGTACAGAAGTGAGAGGATGAGAAAGGAGACAGTGCAACAGAGGAGATGGAAGAGACAGTCCAACTTAAGAAAGATCATTAGAAGTACACAAGACAAATTAAGCTATCTAAATCAGTAAACAAATATCTGAGGAGCTTCATCCTTCAGGTGGGCTATGTTCTATAAAAGTGAGGTCCCTCAAGTGTCCATGGGCAGAGTGTGTACACACTGTTCAGGGAGGCTATCCCCCTGCCCGAGCCCTTCAGCCTGAGGCCCCGCTCCATTCTGCCAAAAGCCCCGCTCACCTTCCCCCTAAAGCCTCCCAACTGGCGCACAAAGCAGTCCAGAGGAGCCCCTAGGCTGGGCCACCAGGAGGAGCTCTGAGCCCCGCCATGGCCTGGCCCCAGGGCTGCGGTAGAGAACATTAGCGGAGGTTTGGAGAGGCGTAGCCTTCCCCAGCCTTCATTACCTGCCACCCATGGAAGTGTCCTTCGTGTAAGGAATGGTGCACTGGTGAAACACAGCTGGGAATCAATAGTTTGCCCTGGATGCCTTCTACTATCACAGCACTTTTAAAATATACCCAAAGTTTGTGAACAACCCAATAACTTGTTTGTTTTCTGTCCTTACCAATCTGAGCAGAATGTGCTCTCCTTGCCATGTTCTTGGCTCTCACAGCCTCTTTAATTCGATCTACCTCCTGCTGGTAGCGTTTGCGGTCCCGCATGGCATTCTCCTTGGCTTCTTTCAGTGCACTCTCCAGAGTCTTAACTCTCTCTGCTGTAGCTCGAAGTCGTTTTTCCAGCTTAGGAAGCTCACAACGAAGATCTGCATTATCTCGTACCAACTGTAGTAGGAATAAAAAAAAATGGTATTACTCCCTTTGCAAAGCCATATCATCTAATGGATATGCCATCAAGTCATGCAGGGAAAGAAGATTTCACTGTCATCCCTATAGAAATATATTGGGGCAAAAAAATAATAATAATAATAAAAAAGGTTTCTGTAAAATTCATTGTAAAGTACACAGGAAAGAGGACTTTTTTCAAATATAATGATGTAGGGCCTGGTATTCCCTTGTTCTTCCACTGAAAACCTGAACGTTTTGTATGCTGTGTTTTAATAGTTTTGTTGGTCCTAGGATACTAGAAACACAAGGTGGGTGAGATAATATCTTTTATTGGACCTGTGAGTGAGCATGAGAAAGAGAGAGACAGACACTTTTGAGTTACACAGTTCTGTTCAAAGAGAAGTCCACTAATGAAAGTTTTGGATATTCAAGGAAAGCAAGAGTCAAACAAGTTTCAGTGACAGCTGTATTTAATTTGTAAATCTCAACACTGTCTTTAGGAAATAAATCTGCCTAAATTTAATTTCAAAGATAAATAAATCCATAGCTCGTGGTCCAGATTCATACAAGATCAAACTATAGACGCTCTTTGTGTTCCATATCCTTAAACTTCACGCTACTAACAAGACTGTTTCATGTATTAGGCTGCCTTCAGCACTACCTTCTTGAATTGTTCCATCATTAGTGGTTAAATGCATGTGAAACAAAGCCTTGTCTCCCATTTCCTGTCAGCTCTCTCTTCCTACCTCAGTAAGGATTTACAGCTTGTTGAATCAGTCTGCTGTTACTGAAACCTCACAAAAGGGGGAAAAAATGATCAAGCAATAATGAATGAATTAACCCTCAGAACACTGACTACTCACGGATATTTAGCATATTGGGGGAACAGCTAGTTTTCTGTTCTGAACTACTGGAAGTGAGTGGACATTCCCCATCACAGAGGGAGGATGGGTTTCCGGCTGCCAGGAGCTGGGCCAGCACCAGGACTCTTGGGAGGAACCAGTGCTTAAACCTGCACAGAGAACCCTACATTTTCTCTTCCAAACTGCACTCTACTTCCCCCTGCTGTCAGTTCCTGATTTCTCCCTCAAGCCAGGAACTACTGTTGGCAAGACAGATCATACCTGCAAACCCGTCTAGAGACAGGAAAGAACAGTCAGAGCCAGCAACAGAGGAAAGCAGGGAGAACAAAGGGACAGCCCCAATGAGGGATGTTTGTGTTTGTATGCGCGCGCACAAAAGGAGGGCTTTATTCATCTCTAGTCCCTACATAAAAGGGTACTGAAGATAACTATCAGTAATGTGTTTTTTTAATGTTGTACAGACACATTGACAAAGTCTTGCTCAAACAATTACCAAAGCACATTAGACTCGCATAAATATACACAAATGTATATTTATGCCAAGCATCACATGTTCATGACACATGCATTCATTACGCAAGCAGTGAGAGTACAGGAGACCAACTCAGACTCTGATTTACTCCTGATGCAATGAATTTTAACTGAATATCATGGATATTTAGGCAATTTAAACATTATTTCAATCAATTTAACAATATCTGAGGCAAATTACCTTCAATAAACTATCTTGCTGTAATTATATAGATAATTAGTCTCAATTACAAAATCATCCATCAAAAAAGGTCAATTAAAAATGTGATTTGGAATAATATAAAACAGTAACAAGTTAACAGGCTTCTCCTATGGCTAGAATTTCAGCAAAGACCATGGCTAAAAATTAACTAAAGAAAACAAACTACTAGATTAGTCCAGAGGTCTTCAAACTTCCCCTCCCCCCGTGGCCCCTTTCCACGGAGGGAAAAGTGTGGCGGCCCCCAGGGGTATGTCCGCCGAAATGCTGCAGCAGAAAGCGGAAGCTTCCGCTTTCCGCGGCGGCATTTCGGCGGGACTAAAATAGCTCGCCCGGGAGTTTGACGGTCTCCTGGGTGGGCTCAGTGGCAGTGCTGGGGTCTCGTGCCCCCCCGGGGGTGGGCTTGCACACCCCAGTTTGAAGACCACTGGACTAGCCCACTTTCTAATTAAGGAGTGACTGCTAAAATCAAAGTCAGAGGTATTAGAATTAGTCCCACCTGTTTGTGAACTTTTGTAAGCTGCTCCAGGTTGTTCTCAAGAAAGGAAATTTTCTGCTTCTGAGCAGCACTTCCTCCTCCATCATCGCTGTCCAGTTCAACACTCTGCACAGAGAGCAAATTATAAAATTAGAGCGAAGCTTTTGAACCCAGGGAGAGGGGAAACCTAAGGTTTTGTTGAGGTCTTGTAAGCTTCCCAGAGGGAGACTACTTCTCAACAAACAAGTCAGAGACATTTCTTTTTCTGTTCATTTTGTGTTCTCAACAGCTACATTCCCTCAATATGGCAACTAAACAAATACAAACCTTCACAAAAAAACCTTAAGGATCTAGAAAAGGGAGGGCTGTGAAAGCTTTTGACTAGCTTTCATGTTGACAAAAATTTCAACTGGTCTGTGATAAAAAATACCTTAAATTCTGCTAAAAATCATCTGTCAGAGGTGCAACATGAATTTCTCAAATTTATTTTGCCTGGGGAAAGGATGAGGAGTTCTGAACCATAAAAAAGAACCACAGCCCACAATTATGGCTCAGGTCAGCACAAGTTTTAGGTGTGGGTTTGGGGCAGTTCTGGTTCACTAAACTCTGAGTCAGTAACTGAACTGATAAGTGAGATCAGTCCATTTCACTGAATAACTAGTTAGAGGAAAAAGCCTCAAAAACAGGAGCTGAAGCAGAATTCAACTTTCCTAGACAGATCTGAGAGCACTCCAAATCTCACTCCCCCAGTGTACAACCAGCAGGGGAACAGCAAGCTCCCAGGCTCCCGGAAACCAAGGGAATTGGGGATGGTATAAGAACATTGATAAAAAATTACACGTCTTCTGGATTTACATCAGGAATTATATATACTAATCAACATAATAGCCTGGCAAGATCTTTACTGGGGAAAGAGGGGAGACTGTGTTAAAATAAAATCCAAGTAAGATTTGAACTTACTTTTTTGACTCGAGTGGTAAGGTCTTGAACAAAGAGTTTTCGTAGGTTGTGGAGGGTCTGAAGTTCTCTTGCCTGGAAATAGAATTTAAACAAAAATTCAGTAAAATTTTGCAGACACTTTTGTAAAATTTCTCCTCACATAAGAACACGTAGGGTACATTATACTATGAATATATATGCAGATATGCCTGAAAACATACATATAGTATATCATTACTGTTTAAGTAACTTTAAATTAATGAATTGCATTAGTTGACAGTAGGGTATGAATTTGGGATGTAATTGGTGTGTGGGAATCTGATGGTTTCACAAAGGTGATTATCTAGTATGAAACAATACCTCTAATCACACCTTACTTTACTGTCCATAATCATTTCGCATCAGCCAAAATTGAACTGATTGTAAGAGGGGGAAAAACCCATCGCAATGAGTTAAGACTAAAAACCCAAAGCAAGCAACTGTAATTAGCAAAAAAACCCCAAACCCTTGTTTGTACACGTTCTGTCTCACTCAGTCACATCCCCATAGTTCATTGTTTTTGGCTATGAGTTTGCAGTGAAATTCTTTCTGAAAACACATCTAACACACTGAAGAAAAAAATAAACCAATCAGAAAGACAGTCTCAAAAGCTGACTGTGGTAACATGTCCCAGATATTAAATGATACTTAAAGCACTGAGCCTTGGATTCATGCTATGACAATTTTGCTGACCAAACCTATGCACTGAAAGATGGTGACATTATACAGGCTCTTAGATACCAAGGTGATAGGTGCCTTATAAATACCACAGGTTCATTTCTAATCTTTCAATACTACTTAATTTTGCTAAACTTCAGCAAAATAGCCACTTTATTCAAAGAGAAATGCGAGAGGCACAAGACAAAAAGTCTTAATCCTTTGCCCATTCTGTGAACAGCAGAGAAACCAGTTACAATGTGCATAACCATTTGGATAAACAGTGAATTCCAACTCATTCTCTACTTTTTATATGTTGCACTGGGATGAAGGATATGCCCAACGTTGATAAGCACAACCTTTGCTTTTCTACCTTATTTTCATCTTCTCAATTTGAACTGGCCACTCAATAAATCAGGAGCAATAAGACTGTAAGCTTTTGGACTGCCACTTCTTATCTTTATCACTTACTGGGAAAAACTAGAAAATGATTCTGAACCCAAAAAAGGAGATGCTACTGCAAAAGGACAGACAGAACTGCTTACTTCCAATTATCCAGAGACACCAAAAAAAAAACCCATCAGTAGAAAAATGTGAGGTACAATTATCCACATATACTGTTGTGTTCATAACAATCAGCTTACACTGTTCTAATACAAACATACAGGTATACATTACTACTCCAAAAAGGGAAATGTAATTTAGAGCTAGACAGATTTTATTCTTACCCCACAGCTCTTATCCAAAGCCAGAGACAGCATGAGTCCCTCTACTGCCCCAGAGGAACTTGGTCACAATTCCTTCCTTTGTTCCATCCTGAAACTAAGCAATCCTCTACTGATTACTTCCCTCTCCACCCTGGCGGTCGGTGGGGGGCCAAGTCAAGGCTATGCCCTTCTACAGCCCTGCTCACCTACATGCATAGGACAAGGAAATAGCAACCCCATGGAGACGGCCCTCCCCTCCACACAGTGACCTAGGAGGCACACCAGGCTTGCAGGGGTTTATACTCCCTTACTTCTCTGTGCACATGGGAAAGCCACAGTCTTAGACTAAAATGGCACATGTTGCATGTAATTTGTTTTACTTGATCTTTCCTCCTGCTACAGTAATTACCAACTGAAATTTTGATCATTGCTAATATTTTAATATAGCTGCTGCAACATCCTCCGAGATGCCATGGGAATGAACAAGAGAGTTCATGAGTGTACAACAGTTTAAGTAGTTTCCTGAATTTAAACAAAAACACCATCTGATATAATCGGTGCAAAATGTCCAGGTCCTACTGCTTAAAACTAAGCTCCAACTGTATCGCTTACTCACTAAATAGGACAGTATCATCACAAGTCATTCTTACAATTCATGAGCAGTATGAGCTGAAAGAGAACTCATCTGAAATCAGGAGGGTAGCTGAACACTTTTGCTAAAATCAGGAAATGTTTATATCAAACTATATATATTTGATTATGAAAACTGGGTGCCTAAAGCTCAGCTTCAAAATAAAAATAGCCTGATTTTTGAGACTCCTTCCAGGGTCAACACAGCCTTAATTTAAAATTACGATCCATAGGAAAAAAATAAACTAAAAAATATATAAGCAATTATGCTTCTTGAATTCAAAATGCAATATTCTGCATAGAGTTAAACAACTTATACAGTAACTGGAAGAATTACTAAAAAATGAAGTTATGTAAAAAGTTTAAGAGATAACATTTGAATGTTTTGCTCAAGAAGGTAAATGAAAAATAAAACTGGCTAGAGCCAAATTGTTGGCAAGGGCTGAACAAGTTTCACCATACAACTCTGCATACACACATCTTTCCTGAACTACCACTGATATTCCAAATTTGAGCAAAAGAAACTGCCTACTGTGTGGTAGTTTTGAGGCAACGTCTTCCCGAGATTATGAGAAACAGCACCAGATTTGAGATGAGTATATGTAGGATGACAGGTAAACAGATTAGTAAAACAGCTTTAGGAAATTAGAAATAAGGTCTAACCTAGAGATGGGCAAAAGTGGTTCAGATCCTAAACGTATTCAAATCAAGTTCAAGACAGAAAGACAGTTTGGAAATATACGACTATTTAAAACTTATTTCTCATCTAAGCTGGTCTCATTTTCTCGCAAAAACACTATAGGCAACAAGCACACACAAAAAGGCTGGCAACGAATCACTGCCTAAGCCCTTGCAAAAAAGCTGATGTTTTAGTTAGAACATACCACAGTTTCCTCCAGCCCTTTAAGATCTTCTCTTGCTTGTTCCCTTTTATCATTAAGCAGTCTAAAAAGAGAAACCATTATGTAAGCCAAACAACAAACTGAAATCACGAAAATAAAAGAACATGAAATAGAATACAATCAATCAAAGTTTTCAGATGTGAGTGGAACAGGTGTGCCCACATTTCCAAATCTGAGTAAACTGCACATCTACCTGTTTGCAAGTGCAATTACCCAACTGCACACATACATGCAGTCTTTTTCAGCAGTAATGACCAGGCCACCATCTCCATTTTTACATACATCTCTTGTAACTATATTTGAAAATTTAATCTTCTATATTTTCAGGGAAGTCTGAGAAAGAGCCCAAATAAGCAAGTAGGTGGGTTTTTTAGTGATAGATTGTTTTTACAGTACAATAAGGCAATCTGCAATCTTGAAATGAGTAAGACATTTTCAGTTTATCTATCTCCTTGCACAAGGTAACAAAAAACACCTCTGAGAAGCTTGGGAATATACTAAAACAATAACAAAAAAAGACATAACCAGTATAGTGTGTCCTGTGATTTGTAGGTTAGCGTGGGTATTGGGATGGGTCTTCTGTATGAGTAATTTGGTGTAAATGCTTCTCACTAGGAGACAATCTGGGATGAGTCAGGCAGGAAGAAAAACATGGCTACAGGTGGTCAACTTCCAGTTAAGAGTTATGAAGGGACGACACCATAAATATTAGCTCTGGTGACTCTGGCATGGTCCTGGACAACCTACAGAACTGGTCTGACCAAGATGGTTCAAAGCTGGCCAAGACTTGAAGTAGCCTCCTGAAGAACAACAAATCCTTGTAGGGTTAAAAAAGACTCTCTTGAGGATGTATAGGGGGAACCAGACAGAGATGCTCAGACTGTGCAGGTGTCTGAAAGAGCTGGGCTTGCCTCGGTTGCCATTATGGGATGGTAATACTTTAGGTAGGATAGACATGTTTATACATTGTTCATTTAAGATACACTTTTCTCTAATGTTTTGATTCAGTTGTTAAATAAAAATGCTTTGTTTTAAGAAGGTTGTTGATCACAATGTCACTTGTCCCTGAAGGAAGGAAACAGGAGCCTGAAACTCAACTGGATCTGCTGAGTGATATTCCATCTTTTGTGGTACCTGTATGGCCTATATTCTTTGTTCCCATAGTATCCAAGCACCTCAGTCTTTAGTGTATTTATCCCCACAATGCCTCTGGGAAATAGGGAAGTGCTATTATCCACATTTTACAGATATGCAAATGAGGCAAGACAGGCAAAGCGACCTGCCGAAGATCACACAAGAAGTCTGTTGGCAGAACGGGGAACTGAACTCATGCCTCTCCAATCTTAGACCAGTGTCCTAACCACTGTACCATCCTTCCCCTCTAAGTTGCTGATATACAAAGGGTAACAATCTAAGAATGGAAGAATTATGTGCTTTCACCCCAAAGCAGATAAGGCCTATCACTTGAGCAGGTGCACTCAAAGAGATCAGAAAGGGATCAGAGGGGCAGCGAGCCTGTAAGTATGACAATATACAAGAAACAAAGCTTAAAGAGATCAGAGAAGGAGACTGCAAACTTACATGAGCTTTTCCAGTTTCATTTCTCTTTCCTGATCTTCTATTTTCAATTTATCATAATCAGAGCTCAATTTCTCTTGTTCCAATTGCAGCTTCTGGTTCATACTGAAATGAGAAGGGGAGAAATCTATCCAGCTTGATACAGACCATTGTAGATAAAACACAGAGAAACCTTCACATCCAGAATAAAGTTACCCACAGAGAATGAACCTGCAGTTCCGCTGAGAGATTCTGGTATTTACACTAACCATGAAGGACAATTACCCTGAATAATGGCCTTCATTTAAATATTTGGGGGGAAACAAAACATACAAACATCTCTTGTCCCCTCTCCCACATACTCTTTCAAGGGCACAACCTCTACTTCCAAAATTATTCTGTTTTCACATTTCTCATTCTCCTGTTATCATGCCTCATCCCTTTTATAAATGCAGTGGAAAATATGAGTATTATGTTGGGATGAGACAGATTTAATTAACTATTTACAGAACTAAGGGTATATTAGTAAGTAGCACAGTGCCCTGCACTGTACTTTACATCATAATTCTATTGAGAGAGAATTCCAGTGCAGAGACATGAACTAGAAGTACAGACTTGGCTTCAGTATGTTTTCAGGGTACTTCATTAACCAATATATGCTGAAACTGGTGACGCCAAGAAAAAACACCAGAAGTGCTGGAACAGGAAGCAGCTGGAGTTTACTGCCTTGTAGTTGTTTGAAGAACTAGAAAGGCTGTGGCAGAACCAGTCACCATGACAGGTGTTCAGAGTCTTTATTTTTCCAATTCGTTCTCATCTACTGTTTCTATTATCTATAAGCCTTTAGACATAACGATATTCTGTCTTTCTTCATGCCCTTCACAATTCATTTTATTGAAGTAGATACACAATAAGGAAAAGGACAGTTTAATCCATAATATTCTATATTTTTCTGTCCCTTTTTCTTCAAAATCAGTACAGAATAGTTATATAGGGTACCCGTACATGCTGGTTTCTAAGGCCAGCCAGTGCTAGTAGAACTCTGAGATATATAGGTATGGATGGAAGAACACTTTAGAACAGTCTAGGAAAGGGCTAAATGAAGGGAAACAATGAGTGAGCATACTCTCTGATTTCATCAATGATTTTCTGCTTCTCTTCAATCTCATCTCGTAGCCTGGACAGCTGTTTCTGGTGGGCTTCCCTGTGACTCTCCATCTGTTGCTCCAGCGCTTTCTGCAGTTGGAAAACAGAAACAGAGTATTTCAATAGTTTATCTGATTTTGCTAATGCCTAATCTTTTCTTTTCTGCACACACGAGCTAAGTCAAACCTATAGTTCTAGATTTAAAAACCAAATCACATCAGAACTTTACTCAATATATTGATTTATACAGACAGCGATACCGTTTCTTGCACCAAGTGCTTGATTCATTACTATGAATCTGTCTTATGTGGGGAAGCCCTGATTTCTCCTTCTGTGGCTTTGCAAGGAACATGTACAGGAAAATGCCAGTTGTGTGTTACTAAGCATATCCCAAGAATTACAGCTGCTCCTGCCATCTTCTATGCCATTGTACCCATCTGTTTACCATAAATTTTTTTTTTACTGCTTTTAGTTCTGAAAATGAACAGCCAAAGGTGAGTAAGAGGAGGAAGCAGCTTAACCATGACACTACTGCTGAACTCCTGGAGCTAGAGATATTTCAAGTACTCAAGAAAGCTACATTTTTATTCTCTCTCTTTTTGGCTGGATGTTACATAGGACATTCTCCCTCACACTAGACATAGAATAATTCTGCGTGGCTATTTCATTTAATCATTAATTTAGGTTTTTGAATCAGTGGTCAAATTGTTGACGATGAGTTACAATCCCTGTTAAATACAGGATTTTCCCCCCACTTCACACAAACTGTAATCCTCATTAAAAAAAACATACCACTTCTCTACATTATTGCTTAATATTTCCTCCTTGCAAACAGGAAGGATAAATATCAGAAAATGTGGTTTGGCTTTATGATTCATTAAGTCATTCTTAGGAGGAGGTATTCAAAGTTATTTCCAGATGATTGGGCAATTGTTTAAATATGATCTGGCCTTTCCTTATTAAATTCCAGAATAAAAATTGCATTGATCCATAAGGCCTGATTCACCACTTAACTAATTTACTTCAGTAGATTTCTACTGGTATAAAAATGAAGTAACGCAGTGGTGAATCAGGCTCATTTTTGTGTTTGTAGTTAAGGAAACCATTTCCAATTGCGAGTGCTATATTAGGCATTGAATTTCTCTCCAGGGTTCAAATGAAGAAGTGGATTTACCAATCCTTTTTGATTGAATTTGTACAAATCTTTCATCTGAATCTTTTCACCTTTTGAAGTTAGCTCAACTTCCAAACCATCCACCTCTGATATTTTGGCTAGAATGTACTCCTCCCCCTCACCACCCCCAGCTTTACTTTATCAACATTATCAAGCTCTTCCCTTTCAGATCATGAAAGTCACTCCTACAGGACATGTAGATTTCCCAATGGAAATTTATGGTCCTAATAGATTATAAAAGTTTATTAAAAATTATTGGGCATCACATGGGCATCCAAAAGTAGAGTTTGGACCTGTCAGTTTGACAAGCGTTCTTGGTGAGAAACAGTCTATAATTGTGGCCTGCAAAGCTACCTTCATTTCCTCTGCATCCTGAAGCAGGGTCAGATGCTCCTTCTCTTTATCCTGGAAGCTGACTTCATGCATTTTTTCTATTAAAAAGTTTTTTAAAGAAGTTAAGAATTAGCCAGAGACTTACTCGACACATGGAATCTGAGAATCAGCTCTCACTTCAGGAATATCACATATTACCCATCTCCAATACATTTTTAATGGCAACAAAAATAAATGGGCACACTAACAGTCATTTGTTGAAAAAGGCTCCCATATGGCTACGCAGAGCTCTATGTGAAGTGACATGTGGATAACTCATCGATCACCTTCTCCACTTATCATCAAGTCATAGCCCCCATATGCCTATAACTCCTCCCCATTCCCAGCATCCTCATATCTACTTGTGACCCTTCCCATACTCCTTATGTCATGGTGACTTCCATCCTTTTCCTCTACCTTTTCAGAGGATCCAAAGCATCTGATGCCAGACCTACCCTTAGGAATAGATGGGGAAGCCTGAAGGTGGAGGTAAAACACAACTTGCCAAAATGTTAAATAATTCTCTGAGATCCATGAATGTTAAATGTTAAATGAATTCTCTGAGATCGTGCTGCTGCTGGAGTCTGAAAGGACCCCCAACAAGGAATATGGTGTGATGTTCTTGTTGGCAGGTATATGGTGGAAATCAGGACCCACTGTGGCAGTGTGTGCTACAGAGGCTTAAGGACACTAGAGAGAATTGCTCTTACAACATATGCAAAATTTATTGAAACAAAAACCTAATTTGCAATCCATAAAATGAAGCCCGTGTATATGCAAGGTGTGACATAGCAGCTAGGAAAGGAACATTTTACCCAGGATCAAACAAGGAGCAGTCTCCCCAGTTGTAGAGCAGGCAACCCACAGCTACTTGTATGGATCAGCAACTAGGGGAATTATTCCAGTTGGACTGGACTCCAAGAATATTACAATATCATGGAGGGCCTGATGCTGCTTCCACTATATGAACTAGGCTGCTGTGGCTTCACTTTGAGCTTTAACAAGCACAGTGTGTACTGCAAGTCACTGAACTGTGTGATATTGACTCAGTTGCACTGTTCTATGACTGAATACTAAGCATGCAGGACAATTTATTAGGAGGATGGGGAAAATCATTTGTTGTCAGGTTTGCACATTCAGGTTTCCTGTTAGCTACATCTGGGCAGCCTTTTCAGAGTTTGCTTTTGCTTCAGAAGGACCCTGAGCAATGCCTAGAATTAGGCAAGTGAATTAAAATCCCAATTATCCAATCTGGCTCAGCCATGTCATCCTTCTAATAATGGGAGGAATGAATGGTAGGTGGGCTGGGGCAACCATTATTTGGGAGGAAAGCCACAACAAAATGCAGGATGCCCAGAAGAGCTGCCAATGTACTAGTTGGATTGAACTCAATTTTCTAGCCTGTAGAGGCAAAACATCTATGACTAGAGGCCCCTCACAATTAATTACCCTGCTTTAAGTACAGTACCTTGAGCACGCAACTTGGCCAGCTCTTCATTAAGCGAGTCTTGTAACTCTTCTAGGTGCCTTCTCTTCTGTTCCATATTTTGCATGTAATCTGTAAGGGACTTAATCTTTGCTTCATGCTTTAAAAAAGGGAACAATAAGCACATATAAATGGTAATGCTTGCAATTTAGAAATTCAGGTGCTCTCCTCCTATAAAGATCTGGGTCATGTGAAAGCTCTCTGCATCCACAGCTACCTACTAGGAGGACATGCTGTACAGGATCTATGTTAGATGTAACACCATTACAATCTTAATTCTTTGTGGCTTGCGCTAAATACTATGCAGTATGACAAGTATTTCCACAATACCTCCACAATGAATGCAGGACTAGCTTGTTATCAAAACAGAAGCAATATTTTAAAGTCAAATTTGCTTAACATTACAATGGAATATATAATTGAGTAGCTTCCTGGGCATCTCAAGCTGTACTACTAGTTAGCCAGATGTGTTGGTCAATACCAACACTGATCATTTGCTTCTATTTTTTGTTAGCATGACTTTAAACAAGCAAGCTCACTTTAATAAAAATAGCAGCTGACAGATTTCTAAGGTAAAAAAAGAAAATATATTTTATTTTGAAACATTATTTCATTTTAAGAAGACCTGCCTCAGCATGAAGAAGAGGTCTAGATTTTTGAGTTCACATTATACTTCCACATTAAGGGCAAAAGCTTGAAACGTGCTAAGTATCTTCTAACCTTAATGGGAGTTGGAAAAGTTCAGCACCTCTCAGGACTGAGTTCTCAATGAAAAGTGCAGGTCAAATTCCACATCTGGCATGGTGACAGTCTGCTAGATTTCTAAGTTTGACAAGAAGTGTTTGGAATGCTCGTTTCCCAAAGTGGGGAATTAGAGCAGCACATGGCAGAGATACTTAGTTTTAAGGGCTCAATTTAACAGTCCAAACCTCTGTTAACTGTTACTAAGTTTCCTTGTAGGCTTAAATACAGATGAAGGTTCGGCATGGTTTTGTTCACAGGGCTCCCAGATTGACCAGAAAAAAAATTCACATGCTTGAAAGAATTAATCTGGTAGGTTTCCACACAGCACTAAAAGCATTCAAAGGCCAGACCAGAGACGTAGACCATCAGTCTCAGCACAGTAGTGAGTTCCACTCCCACTTCTGATCCTGCCTCATTCAACGGCCTCTGGCAAGTCACTTAACCTTTTTGCCTCAGATTCTCTATCTTTACAGACGTGTTGAGGGGAATAATTAGGCAACATGTGTTAAGTGCTTTGAACATGAAAAGTGCTATGTAACTGTTAAGTATTACCAGACTCCAGTAAACAATTTCATTGATTAAAAAGAAAAGCCCTGGGATAAGATCATTCACATGCATGGTCCATTTCACATTTCTGAACAAACGATCTCTCCAGTCACAAATTGGTCTGGTGTCTTTCAGAAACATTTAGGAGCATGTTACAACTTCTGTCTTTCCTTATCAAGATCTACAGCAAGTTCAATGGCTTGGAGAGCCACAGCAACTGCAAAACTGGGTCTGTCCCTACTTATATTTTAAATGATAAACCCCTGTTTTTTCACACTAAGTGCCAGCAAATTACATGTAGTGGACTCACAATCCCTCCCCACAATCAGGGAACATGGAGATGACCATGTGGAATCAACAAAACCCCGTCATATTGACAGTAGCTGGCATTCAGCACATTTCCTTTCCCTTTGACCCCCTTTAAGGTCACAAAAAGTCTAACCCAGAGGGGAAGCTCTTTTTCTGGTCACACAACAGCCACCAGGAAAACCTGCTGCTCAGAATTAGATGGTACCATTCTCCATAGTTTTAACAGTATTATTTCTTATACCATGCTGTATATCTGCTAACGGGATGAATGCCTCTCCCTACATGTTTTACAAATGAGCTGGATATTTGTTAATTTCATTTGCATGTCATTTTTTTAAGTTAAAGGCACAGTGTTAAGGTCTAGAGTTGCAGAAATAAAGTTGTTTCTTCAGCATGTGTGGATAAGCTGTACTTTACAGTATGAGGGAGATAGAAATCGACATCCAAGCAGGCATGATCTCATCACTGAGAAAGAGCATGTTTAAAGAAGGGTGGAGGTGGGGGCAGGAGATTTCAAGGAAGAAGAGGGTAAATCACTGAGACTTCTGCCAAAGAGAGGAGGAAGAGGAAGAGGAGGGGGAAGAGGAGGAGGAGGAAAGAGGCATACTTGTGAGATGAGAAGCTGGCAGGCTGCAAGTTCCCTCTCACTGGCATTCATCTTCCTGTTGGAGTCTATCTGGGCACTCTCCAGCTGCTTGCTGCGGTTCACCAGAGATTTCACCTCAGACTTCATCTTACTAATGTACAGCCGTGCCATGGTGAACTCCTCCTCGATTACCCCATTCACATCTGCTAACTAAACACACAAAGAGTTGAATTGCTTGATACAGGCTTATAAAAGAAAATTGCCAAGGCATAAAACTTTCTGCGTAAACCAGTTGTCTAGAGCTAGGGAGATCTCAGTAATACACAGTAGAACTCTCACATCCTGGGTACACCAGCTTGGATTCTTTCCCATTTACATTCCAAGACGTCATATCACTCAACTTCTCAGAAACTTCATGGATACAAGTCAGATAAAGGCCAAAAGTTAGGTCTTCCTGCTCAGGTTACAGCCACTGATCCAATGATTCAACATTAAAAGCTGGAATAATTTAATTGCAGTGACACATTGCAGAAAGAACTTTCCTCTGCTGCTGGAGAGGCCATGAACCTCCCTTTTTAAAGCAACGTTATAAAAGCACCTTCAATTGTTACTTGTTAATACTGAAAACTGTCCTGCAAAGCCCTGGCTTCTTTGTTAGCACAAAGCCTCCACAAAATGGTAAGCATCTATTTTCAAGTACTGTACCCTTTAATATAATTTCATATACATTTACATGGCCACCAGAGGTTGTTGTGACATTTTATGCAAAATTCACTCTTGTGCTACTGGGGAAAAAATGGTTAAAAAGAATTTCCAGATCAGATCACATTAATTTGGACAGAGCTCCCTGTAGTCTTATAGCAACCCTAGATTTACTGCCTATTTGTACCAGCTGCAAACTGAAATGGCATGACAGTTTCTTTAAATATTGCTTATTCTGAGATTGCAACAGCTAGATTTCCAGAATGATCAAATACTTTAATATCAACTAATACACTAAGGAACATTCAGAACCTTCTGGAATCCAGTGATAACAGCAGAATTCCAGGATCCCAGTTTTCCCACAGTTCATTGAGCAAGGAATTCCTCAGCAAGCATGGATTTCCTTTCCCTCCCATACCCAAACATGCCTTCTAGTAACTCTTCAATGAACAGTTCTTATTCCGGAAAATAATGATGCAGGACGTGTCATAAGAAACACATTGCCAGACAGACAAGGATCATGTTCTTCATAATCAGAGAGAAACTGAGCATTTGCAAATCCCATTGACTTCAGTGAGAGAGAGGCAGGTGAACAACTCCTCTCAGGATCATGTCCAAGGGGTATGTCATGGACAGGGTATTCAACAGCACATACTTGTTTGTATCCTTGCAGTATGGGAAAAGAGTTTAAAAAGTAAGATGCCAGCTCCAATATTCCAAGTGAAGCAAGGAGGAGAAAGTTAAGAAAAAGACAACATAAAATACTACTTGGAAATTGATTTGTCTCATGCAAACCTGCCGGGATGGTCTAGCAACTAGATGTAACATTTAGTTTCAAAAGAAAAAAGTTACATGGTCAACAGTGTAAAGAGAATTTGTATATCACCTACACAGAGCAGTTTGTTTAGTTACCTGAGGCACAGTTTTAACTAATGGCCATTAAAATACCATTTCCAATGGTTAGAATTTCCTTTATCTACAGTGGAAGAAGTGAGAACCTTGAAGAATTTGGCCAGCTGGCTGTATTCAGAAGAGCCAGTCAGCATGCACATTTCAAAGACTGAGTGGCTGAAGATTTCAGGTATCTCCAGAAACATTTCCACACCCAGAGTTCTACTGTGTCAATAGCATTAGTTTATTTTCCACTTTGTTACTCCATAGAAGAAGAAACCATCAATAAGTTTCCTCTCCTACATTGGCTATAGTCAGGTGCACGCTACAGCAATGCTGACATTTATGGGGTAATCAGCAACATTCACCAGCGCTGGAAATTGACAGACTGGAGTTTTTCACCAACACTTTGATTTCCCTGAAAATTTGCGAAATTTCCAGATTCACCCAGTGTTTAAATGGTAAACCACAAACATTTCTCCTCACATGACTCCATCCTGATCTGTTAAACAGATACTAATACAAATCCTTGACTTCTCAAGAACAGAGAGTGCCCATCACAATAGATTGGGTAAGCTGCATGGTAGTTTTATGACCTAGAACAGGGTTCGGCAACTTTTCAGAAGTGGTGTGCCAAGTCTTCATTTATTCACTCTAATTTAAGGTTTTGCGTGCCAGTAATACATTTTAATGTTTTTAGGAGGCCCCTTTCTAGAAGTCTATAATATAGAACTAAACTATTGTTGTATATAAAGTGAATAAGATTTTTAAAATGTTTAAGAAACTTCACCTAAAATTAAATTAAAATGCAGAACCCCCCAGACCGGTGGCCAGGACCCAGGCAATGTGAGTGTCACTGAAAATCAGTTTGCGTGCTGCCTTTGGCACCCATGCCATAGGTTGCCTACCCCTGACCTAGAAAAACATCCACTAAGACCAAAACAAAAATTATTTTAATTTGTGATCTCAGGGGGATTTAAGTATCAGCTTACTGAGGTGAAAGGTTGGGGCTATAAATATCCATACCACCAATCATCAGAACTGCATCTTATATTGCTTTTTTCAAAAGAATATAAAGATCTGGCTTACCGTTTTAACATCATTGGTACCAATGATTCCTCCAATCTCTCCCAGATCTTTAAGCAGTAAGTTCAAGATCTCTGTAGCTCTCTTTTTCTGATGATTACTCAGTTCCTGCAACTGACCCAGCTCTCGTTGGGTGGCTGTTAAAGCTGTCTGGAAAAGATTTAAGAGATGAGATTATGAACCCGTCCAATGATTCCCTTTATACAGAACAGCACCTATAATTCAGAAAACTGACAGTTCATATTCTGAGCAGAACAAACCCACACAGGTCAGTTCTCCTATTTCAACATTTAAAAGGTTGTCTTTAGATGGGTTTTTTTTTTATGTCTCCCCTTTGATACAGGTATAATTGTGACCTCACATTTCATTTTCCCTTGTTTCAGTGCCATTCCATGGGTACAGCCTGTTCAATTATGGCTTTCAGGCTACAGGATTATTTATTTTATTCATCCTTTTGCAGAATTCACTTAAGAGTCTGACATCAAAGTTACATATTAAACATACCAACATCATCTATATCTTTCTAGTGTCTGTACAGTAATGCCTTCTATCTAACTGCCTGTCCTTATCACCAGTGTCCTCAGCAGACAGTCAGTATGCCTTTTAGCAAATAGCACAGTAAAATGAAAATTGCTAATACAATGTTAAAAACATTACCAACATGAAATCAATATTGTTGATATCAGTTCCAAAATAATGGAAATCAGAACCTGACAATGACCCAAATAGGCATGACTCACACATGCTCCAGTCTACCCCGCCTAACCCTTTGGGTATTTAAACCAAATCTAGATTTGAGGCTCTTGTAGACTAGGAAATAGTAGGTGATGTAGTTTGATCACATTCAAGAAGCTAAGGTGTGTGTCATGGGAGAAGAGAATAAGAAATGAGTGAATACAAAATGTTCTTGTAAATATTTGCACTCTTACATCATCCCCAATGCCTATGTTTTCTCTACTGCAACCAGAAAAATCAAGGAAAAGAAATATTTATGTTACTTTCTGGTGGGGCTTGTCAAGATGCAGATTATTTCAACCTCCCTGAAGGGAGAGGGGTGAAGGAGGGAGATTTTCACCAACCTGCCAGTTTTAGGGTAGACCTACACTTGTAACTGGATAAATATCAGCTTGACCAAGCTAGAGCCCTAAAAATAGAGTGTAGCTATAGCAACGTGAATTGTAGGAGTGGTTAGCTGCCCAGAGTACATGCCTAGCATCTTGGATAGGATTGCACTCAGGCAGCTAACCCATCCCACCACTCCCAACACTGACTATATTCTTAGAGCACAGATACCTCCATCAGAGCTAGTGTGGGTATGCCTCCTTGAGCTGGAATTTACACTACCAGCCTGAAGCTTAGATGTACCCGTAGTGAATGAGGCTAAGACACTATAGTGACAAATTAGATCTACATACCAGATTACTGGAAGAACAGAGAGAAGAGAAAGTTAACAACTACTGAGAAGAAAGTCTAGTCATTAGAAAGAACATTGCTACCATGCTTTGCTCCTATAAATTACCATTATATTTTAAGTGTTGCATGCAAGTATCTGCCAACAATAACCACGCAGTAGTATCAGAGTCTACCAAAATTTTATTCTTCAAGATGGGCAAAACAAAAGGTAACTCTTGCAAATAGCTAATAGCTTCTCTACTTCCAGTTTTTAGCAACAACAGCTACTAATACACCTGACTAGAATATTAACAAAAGATTTATAAATTGGTGCAGACTAGTGGGTATCTGGGATGCTCCAAAAATTTTTACATCTTCCTAAAAATCAGTCTTTTTGACAAAGAAACTGCATGTACAAAACAAATATTTGATAGAGGAATAACCAGCAATGCTCCTACTGTTTTCTGTGAAAGTTCATCAGCCAGCTGTTCATTGGCTCGGGTTTTGTCTTCCACTTCTTGCGATTTCTGGTCATAATTGACAGCTAATTCCTCCAGGGCCTGAAGAACCTCCTTCACCTCATCTTTAGCAGCTTCATTTTCAATCTGGAGACGAGTCAGTTCCTCTTGGATCTTCTCATAATCTCTTCTAGTGGAAGCCAAAAGCTGGAAATAAATGGCAGAGATCACAAATAGGTCACTGTTACCCCAAGAACGAGCTCAAAAGATTTACAACATTGACTACAAGAGATCTTGACTCTCTACCAGAAACAATATCAGCAGCAGATGTAATGGGCAAATATATCTTTGAAGAAACTAAGCAAAAAAACCTCTGGACCTCATAGAAAAGAAAGCTTAATCAAATGTTATTGTGCCACATGGTTCAGACAGAAATAAACTTATTTTGAGCAATTTCATAGCTTCAAATGCTTTTTCTACTCTGAATTCAATGCTGTCCAAGCTAAGAACCAAAAGGAAAAAGACTTCAGGCCAAATTGTCACAACTTTGAAGTGAACCACATAATAAGCTGCATAAAGTTGCTTGGGGTGTCTTTGGCTTTTTGTTATAAGGAGTATTTTAACATGAAAAACTGTGATAATTTTAAGCTGAGTTAAAAGAAATTGTAGACAGATTTCTTTTAAAAAATTGCTCCTATTTTCAGAAATCAACATAAAAGACAATTTTACACGCAAACTGTTGAACAAAAAGAACACAGGTTTAGCACAGACTAATGGCTGTTTCCAACCTTCCTGTTATACCCATGTAATCCATTTTTTTCTCAAATAAGAAGATAAGTTTATAGGATGGTGAAGAGTGTGCAGAGATCAAGTTCATATTGTACTCTCATATCCTATGCCATCTTAATAAAAATTTAAATCATGGAAAATTCTTCACAATTCAGATTGCACACACTCTGAACTGAAAAATCTCTCAAGTAAAGTTACCCCTAGGATAACAGTGTCAAAATAAAAGACAACTGAAAAGTATCTCCCAATATTTATTGCCAATAATACACTTTTGGAAAGTTACAAGTTGAAAAATCATTGTTTTAAAAAATAAAGCAAGGAAAAAAGCACCACCAAATAAAGACTACAAAGTTCATGCATCAATTAAGAGAAGGGGTTATTGATCGGAGACATCCTAAAGGGCAACATCCTGGACATTTATTCAGAAGATACTTTTGTTTTTAAGGGTTTCACTTTATGGTTTGGCTTGCAGTGCTGTAGATGTAGTTCTTCTAGGCTACTCACAGCCCTTAGTGCCAAATTAGTAGTCCTGGTGGGTGCTGAGAATTAAATCCAGTCTGGCTTAGCCAGACGGATAATGAATATGCCATAGGAGTGGAGGGTTAAAACAATGAAGAAAAAACTCGAGCTCTGAAAGATGGTATGGTAGGCTCTTCTTTCTACTGCCACACTTCATGGGAGTGATAAAAAGTTAGGCAAGTATGTGGTTATCAGCCTGAACTACTGTCCACAACTTCTTCACCTCCAAACCTTGAGGAAGTTCAGCTCTAGAAACAAAACCCGAACTGAGATAGACATCTCTGGATGCTGAATGTATAGAAAGAGAAGGTGAAGAGATACTAAGAGTGAAGGTGGAAAATAGAAAAGTAAGCAGGTTAGTGTTTCAGGACACATGCCCCTGCCCCAAAAGTATGAAGAGATGTTTCACCATTATGGAAATGCACCCAGCTGGTAATACTGTATCCTCAAAGTGAAGCGTAAGTTAATTTATCAGGACCTAGGGATAGGACATGATTTAAACAATATTGACTAAACTGACACGGACTACTCCTTACAATTTATTTCAAGTCTTTTGATGTTCCTACCACTGTGGTTTCACAACACCAAAAATCTGTTGGTGCAATATACTGCCTAATGTGCCCTTTACTCGATTGCAGGGAAAGGGGGGAAATCAAGACTTCAGGAGCTTAGTTATCTCATTCTCTAGGGATTGGTTCACAAAGAAGAGATAAGACTTAATACTGTCAGATAGGTGCAAGGAGGAGTTCTCTATCTCAAGGAGTACTGATCTGTGTTTCTGGAGTTCTAGTCCCGATGTTTCACAACTCTGAGATGTAAGCTTCACCGTGGGGACTATTAGAAGCAGCATATTTATTACAGAGGCCAAAGAGAAAGAATCAAAATTTGTAGGAGTGAACAAGTTATTGGACATCCATCCAAAGGAAGAGTGACTGAAATCTTAGAATGGTCAGACCACTGTGAAGGTCAATTTACGAACACATGCATACAAAGAAAGCAGACCAGAACACTTTGTCTAGCAATTAAGCTTAATTTAGCACATGGAGTTCAATCCCTCATGTTCTAGCAAAGTTTAGGCATGGCCTTCCTAGGAAGATTCAGACCGTCATCTTAGAATACCATATAGCAGTATGTAGCTCAAGTGCATGTACTTTCATGGACTCATGGAAAGAGATAGTTAATCCATGGCAAAGGAATTCTAAGGGTATTATAACAGCATGTGTCCTATCTGTAACACGGTTTACAATAGCATTTAATCTACTAGTTTAATCAGCCAGAAATAAGTGCTCTGGCTAATTAGGGAGAACAGCCACGTTGCATCATATATCAATGAACTAATCACAAGCAGTAGATGACTGCAGGTGGATCATTTCATTGAGAGTCGTGAGAAGCTGGTGAAGTTTACAGACATGAAGTCAAATCCTCAAAAACCTTAGTCTGATATTCTAAGAGAGGAAATTAACAAAAATATTGCACTGGCCTCCATAGGTGACAGACTGCCATCTCCATTAGAGGCGCCAGTAAAGTTGCTAAGCCAGAGGTACAACACTAGCCTTAGGGATTTTGATAATAAAGTTGGTGAAGCAGGAATGAATGCAAAAACGAAAGAAAATGATCACCATGGAAAGGATTAGAAGCCACTGAAAACCAACTAATATTGAGTAATGATCCAGAGGGAGGCAGGAGATGAGCTAGAATACAGGAGCCTCCCAAGTAATTAAACATCCAAAAAGGAGAATGATGCAAATAGCCTAGGAAATAAAGGTAAGAAAAGATGCCAGAACCCAGGAGTACAGAAACTATACAAATGGGGAAATAGAGAAAATGAGTGAGATTTGGACACTAAATCAGACTTACAGACATTAGATCCACAAAGGACTACATTATTTTATGAAACAGAAGTAGATGGCTTAAAACCCTATAAAGTAAAGAATACACATCAGCAAGTTGTAGAATGTAATTTGAAGTATTATTGCTAGCAATATGTGAAATGCAACACTAATCAAGACACTAGTAAGAACATAACAATATCCACAGCAGGTCAAACTAATGGTTCACCTATCCCAGTTTCCTGTCTTCTTACAGTGATCGGTGCATACCAGGTGCTTCAGAGTGCATGAACAGAACAGGGCAATTTATCAAGTGATCATCACCTGTCATCCAGCCTCAGCTTCTGGCAGAGCAGGGGGTTGCATCCCTGACCATCTTGGCTAATAGCCATTGATGGAGCTATCTTCCATAAACTTATCTTATTCTTTTTTGACCATACAAGATCCCCTGGCAATGAGTTCCACGGGTTGACAGTTATTCAAAGCTGAACAGTCCAGTCTTTCTAATTTCTCCTTGTATGGATGCTCCTAATCATTTTTGTTGTTCCTATCTGAACTTTTTCCAATTCTATTACATCATTTTTGAGATGGGATGACCAGAACTGCATGCAGTATTCAAGCCTACAATGGCTTCACATAGAGGCATTATGATATTTTCTGTCTAATCAGCTACACCTTTCCTAATGGTTCCTAACATGGTTAGCTTTTTTGACTGCCACTACAGATTAAGCAGATTTTTTCAGGGAATGCTCTTCAATGTCTCCAAGATCTCTTCCTTGAAAATGGTAACAGCTAATTTAGACCCCATCATTTTGTATGTATAGTTGACATTATGTTTTCCAATGTGCATAATTTCATCTGCCATTTTGTTACCCAGTCACCCAGTTTTGTGAGATCTCTTTGTAATTCTTCACAGTCAGCTTTGGGATTAATTATCTGCAAGCTTTGCCACCACACTATATACCCCTTTTTCCAGATCATTTGCTGATTATCTGTTCTGTTCATTTCCTCTGAAGCACCTCTTCTTGGCCACTGTGGGAAGACAGGATACTGGACCAGATGGACCACTGGTCAGATCCAGTATGGCTGTTCTTATTTTCTTATGTAATATGTTGAAAAGCAATGGTCCCAGAACAGCTCTTTCAGGGACCTCTCTCCCTTCTGAAAACTGATCATTTAATCCTACCCTTTGTTTCCTATCTTTTAACCAGTTACTGATCCATGAGAGGACTTTCTCTCCTATCCTATGACTGCCTACTTTCCTTAAAAGCCTTTAGTGAGGGACCTTGTCAAAGGCTTTCAAAAAAAGCCCAAGTACACTAAATCCACTGGATCACCCTCGTCCATATGCTTTTTGACCCCCTCAAAGAACTCTAATGGATTGGTGACATGTGATTTCCCTTTACAAAAGTGGTGTTGACTCTTCCCCAACATAGTGTGTTAATCTAGGTTTCTGATCACTCTTTTTTTTTTTTTTTCCTATGGCTATCCTAGTGAGGAGAGTTTTAAACTAGATTTAATGGGAACAGGAGACAAAAGGCCACAGGTAAGTCAAAAATATGGAGACCAGGACAAGGGTCGAAATCTAGGTGGAGCTTGAGCCATTACAGGAGGAATAAGGAGAGAAAAGAGAGAACATAGAAGGGAAATCAAATCAGTATCTTAGAGGTCTGCATGCTAATATGAGAAATATGAGGAATAAGCATGAAGAACTCTCAAAAAAGAAAAGAGATGGGTGAAGGGGCAAATTTTGCTAATCTCAGCTCACTTGCAGAACTGGTATATCGGAGTTACTGTCAGGGCTGGTGCAAGGATATTTCATGCCCTAGGCGAAATTTCCACCTTGCACCCCACCCCCCAGCCCCACGAGACCCTGTGGCAGCTCCCCGCCCTCCCCTGCCCCGTGGAACCATGCAGCAGCTCCCAGACCCTCACCTCCGCTCCACCTCCTCCCCTGAGCACACAACCACCTCACTTCTCCCGCCACCCAGACTTGTGGCACTAATCAGCTGTTTGGAGTGGGAAGCCTGGGAGGGGAGGAAAACAAGAGCAGGGGCGGCATGCTCAAGGGACATGGTGGAGTGCAGGTGAGCTGGGGTAGGAAGCGGTTCCCCTGTGCCCCGCCCCCTATTACTTGCTGTGGGCAGCCCTCCCCGCACCCCCCTGCCCCAGCTCACCTCTACTCCATCACTTCCCCTGAGTGCACTTTTTGGCGCCTCCAACCACTTGGCGCCCTAGGCGGGCGCCTAGTTCACCTAGTGGTTGCACTGGCCCTGGTTACTCTGTATTTACACTGCTTTAACAACAGAACTTGACCCAAGAAAAGCTTAATATAAAAAAAAAAAAAGTTGGTCAAACTGCAAAAAGAAAGCACAGCAAAAAAATGGAGAATTTAACTCGCTATAAAACATTTCACCTCCTCCAAATTTTCTGAAAAATACCACAACTACATTTTGGAAGTTCAGTAATAGTGATTTAGCATTTGTATGGCACTTTACATCTTCACACAATTACTACTGTATCCTCTTACCATCTCTGTGAGGTAGGTAAGGATCATCCTCATTTAAACACACACAAATTCCTTTTCCAGACACAGACACTGATATAAAGAGCCATTTACTGATTCACTTACGGCCTCAGAGCACATCAGTGGCACTGCCAGGATGAAAACTCAAGAAAAAAATTATTCCATTTTCCACATACTATCCACTAAATTAAGCATTACTGATCGGTAGGCTGCACAATCCTGGGCTCTACTAATTCACCAGTAGCAATAATTTTTCAAGTGTCAGCGTTCCCAAGGAATTCAGATAATTGGCTAATGTCCACCTTGGCTTGCATTTTACAAGATGAACATACTGAAAAACATTTTACCAGCATTTTTCACTTTCAAAACCCCAGAGTTACTATCCTCTATACTAGGGGTGGGCAAATGTTTTGGCCCAAGGGTCACATCAAGGAATAGAAATTGTATGGTGGGCCATAAATGCTCACAGAATTGGGGTTGGGTGTGAGAGGGGGTGCAGGCTCTGGGGTAGGGCTGCAGATGAGGCATTTGGGGTGTAGGAAGGTGCAGCCCCTGACCCAGCGTGCTGGCCAGAGGAAGGCCAAGACACGTGGTACAGCTCACGGGCCAGCTTAAAACGGCTTGTAGTTTGCCCTGCTCTGTATTATGGCTCAGTAATATGCTGTACCCAAATGTGTGCCCATTTAGACTTCAAATTCTCAAGACGACCAGACTAACAAACCGAAAGTTTAAACCTTTCCATCTGTCACATAAGGCAACTCTTATCCAACAGATTTTTAGCCAGTTATGACATCTAGCAGAATAGCTAATACAATAAAACAGTTAAAAAACTAAAGCTCCATGTGAAACAAAACTTTTGTAACAAAGGTTCTTTGAAATTTTTTTTTTTTACCTCATCTTGATCCAACATTTGTTGTTTTAGTTTCTCAGCCAACTGGCTTTGCTGGTTGATCTCATCATCCTGCAATTTAATAAAAAGATTTATTTCTGTAGTTTAGATTTGAACCTTTTTCTTTTCTTTTGCAGGATCTGGACAACAGCAATGCCCCAAGAAGGAAATAAAATAAGTATAAATAAGTATAAACTTGAATTGCAGTAACTGCCCAAAGCAAACAAACCTGTGATAGTCAATTTGTAATAAAATAACACAACAAGATCTTCAGTGCTAAGGTTGCAATTAAGGGCTTTTCCAAACACACACTTATATCTCATCTCTCCCTGCTTACACTGAAAGAGTTCAAAATCTTGACAATCATGGTGCCCCAAAATGGAGGTGCTTTAATAGAGAAAGATCAGTCAGCAGTTTCACTGTAAATGTTTGACTTTCTAAAGTTTAATTTAGCTGTGACAATATAGATATTATTTTACAAAAATATCTGCCATTCTATTCCGAATGGAAATAGATTATTGATAGATTTATTAAACAAGAATTAGGGCCAGCCCTGAACTTCATTTAAAAATACATCAAAAAATATGAGATGTGTACAGTTTGTTACATTTGTATCTTTCCTTCCCTATCAAAGACCTTGAAGGAAACATTATCCACCTATGTGTGTCTCCTGCAACTCCAGGTATTCAATTCTATTGATATTTCAAGTTTGTAGTTAAGACAATATCCTCAGGGTTAGAAATTGTTGTTGAATGCAGAAGTAGAACAGAGATGTCTGACTCCACTGACTATATTCTCTAAAAGCATGGATTCAGACAGACATGAATCCTGGCAGCTGACAAAGTCACACTCATCCATTCTTGTGAATCTCTCTCTAAAGCAACTCAACATCTAAGTGGCTGCTTTTGTGCCCCATCAGAGTCAATCAGAATGCTGAGTTTTACTGACAGCCATCCTAAACAGTAGATTGATATCTGATGGCAAGGCCAGCTATCAAGTACAGTATATACTTCATTCCCAGCACTTAAAATGGTCTTTCAGATTTCCTGGAAACATAAAATGTGGGTTCTTGTGCATTATAAATTGGAAAGTTTTGTTTTTATAGTAGGGCAAATCACCATCTTTCATATTTCCTACAATTGCATAATGGATTGAATTGTGCATTCCTGTATTTCCTGGAGAAATAAATCTCAAAAAAAGTGCAAGTGACTGGAACAATCTATAGTTAGTCCTTTGAAGAATAATCTAACCCGTATGGGTTTAGAGGGGACGAGGGAGATTATTTAGTTAAGTACTTTATGACTAGAATTTTTACCTCTTGATAAGCTATATGGAATAGCTGCAATTTTACCATGCGTCTCTGATATGATTTTCAAAATGCCATCTAAGATTAACACACTGCTTGATATTTCTGGGGTCAGACTGTGCATGGTCCTTATCCTAGAGCACAATGGAAAGCATATGTTCAAGTAGCCCTAACACACTCTCCCACTGCATTCAGAACTCAGAAACAAGAGCAGCCCCTGTGCTTCCCTGAGTCCAACAGTTTTTAGCTACCAGCAGACAGAGAGCCAATGCAGCTTTTTATCCATAATTTTTCATTTGTGTTGGACACTCCTGATGAAAAAATACATGAGTTCAAATTAAGTTTTGGTTCAGGAATATTTTTAAGCAATCATCAGTTTTTGCCAAAATGTCATCATCTTTTGGCACTCCTGACATATATGTCTATAGTTAAAATCTCCTGAACAGAAGTATTTTCTTTTGTCACCCAAGACCACCTATTCAGAATGATAGTTCCCAACGAATTGCTCTATCATATATTTGAGAAGTACTGATGATGTATTGGAACCTGCACAAGACAAATAAAAGACTCCTGTCCCAAGGTGCTTGCATTCTAGGAAACTGACATAGATCAGATAAAATGCATTAGAAGATCTAAAGCATGGTCTAAGATTTTACTTATTAAATTTTAAATTAACATTTATATCTCATGTTCTCTCCCCCAATCCCTCACCCTCGCCTTCTCCTAAATAAACATTGAAATGAGGTGGTAGACAACTGATGTGGGTTCTGGATCTCCTGGAAAACGTGAGAGATTCAGGAAGAAGTGGGTCAGGCCCTTACAAAGTAATGTCAAGCTTTCCTAGACTTCAGTGAAAGCTGTATAGACATATACATGAAGAGAGTCTGGAGTAAAATAGAACAGAAGAACGGTCATACTGGATCAGACCAAAAGTCCATCCAGACCAGTATCCTGTCTACTGACAGTGACCAAAGCCAGGTGCCCCAGAGTGAGTCAATCTAACAGGTAATGATCAAGTGATCTCTCTCCAGCCATGATGGATACAGCAGATCTAGTGGTGGGACTTCAAATCTTAGGTTGCTTCCTACCCACCCAGAAAAAAAATTCATGGGGCTCAGAAGGAAAATATAGAAAATCTGTGACCACCACACTGAGAAATTATGTAAAATAGTGGCTTGGTAGAGGTTTAGTGAGTTTCAATTACGTGACTTGGGTGCCAAAATTCACTAGATGTAAAAAAACAAACAAACAAACAAAAATGGACTGGAAGGCTTTCCCCATTCTATTTTCATATCAGCCAGAGTGTATTAAATATCAAGCTACAGATGATATCAGATGAGTCTACTGTTTTTAGGATGATTCACCAGTAACAGAAAAGTCAAAGTCTATTTACTGTGCTGTGCAGCTATAGTGACAGTGGGACTGCATAAGGGAAAAAAATAATCCCTGGGACCAGAATTTACCATAAACAGAGGCGCTCAAGAGTAACAGCAATGAGAACAAAGTTCCTATACACAACACAGAGAAATCCCAAAAGCAGTTCAAACAATTCCATACTACAGTTAGACTGAAAATGAGCAACTTTGAGAAAGAAAACTGAAGACAATTAGGATATGCCTACAAGCCAAGAACACATAGAAAGACTAGTTTAAATCAAAATATAAAGCAGAGAAAACATTTCTTAAAACTATAAAAATAACTGGAGTAAGCCAACAGCCCCCTCACCTGTGGGGAGGGGAAGCCTCATAGGTGCCTCTCACCACTGTGAGGGTAAGCAGCTATGTGCGTCCCTCCCAAGCTGTGAAGATGGAGGCTAGGCCTTTTCTAAATGGTAAACTGAAGGGACTACAGCTTGAAGTTTGGGGAGGATAATGAAACAGCTGGGTCCATATACCCACTGATTGTTGGGAAGTAGTTTATGTACACAGAACAGACTCAAAAAACCAAACAATTTCCAGACCTTATCATCCAGCTGTCTGTAGAGACTGGTAATCTCTTCATCATATTTCTGCTTCTCCTCAGTTGAGATGCTGGCAACAACAGGGGCAATGTTATCAATGATGGGTGTGTTGTCACATGGCTCCAGATTTTTCTGCTCCTTAGCACTGATCTGCTCATCCTCAGGCACTGCTTCTCCTGCAGTGGCAAAGAGGAAACAGGTGCAGGAAGCATATCATTAGAATCCATGGAAAATAGAGGCAGTTCTGAAAACAAGGGATAGACATGAGGCCAGGAACTCAGTTGTCAGATTGGTCTCTAGCACAAGGCAGATGAGTTTGAAGGAAGACACCGTAAAAACAAGTATTCAGTCAGATTCAAGGGTGGTATGGCAACCCCCGACACTGGCAATTAGGAGGAGGAGGGATATAAGTAAGAGGGAAAAAAAATCAGACTCATTTTAAAGCATATTAAACTTAAGTACCTATTTTCCCCATTTTCCTGCTGTCCTCTCCTTCCCACCCCTGTGTATCGCTATAGGAATACAAAGATCAAACAGATGCATAAAAACTAGAAACTTCCAATACAGTCACAGAGATTGAAACAGGAAAAAGCAACATGCAATTGTAACTCTGGGCATCTAAAGTGGAATAATTTAGATTGGTATGCAGTGGCAGAATAAAACTAGATACGATGTTCTCAAACTTTTTCTTGAGAAGAATTTTCTCCAAACAATATTTTCTTTATAAAAACATATGTGCATTCCAATTACTAGTCTGTTGCAACACATTAAAAGAAGCAGGCAAGTAGATCATGCCAAAAATTGAATTTACGTTCATTATAATCTGGTGGGAACACTCCTCTAGTTGGTATTGTATGGAGTTTGAGAAGGTTAAATTCCACTATTCTGCATGAAGACTTTTTTTAAATCTAGAGAATAGCTACAGTTTAAGTGAGAGCCTACCAAATTGTTGTTCATAGATGAAATAAATAGCAGTCACTCCTGTCAACTGTGCAGACACTATCCATAACACTGCTAGGTAAACAATAACGCAAGTTTAACAAAACAGAAGGAGATATGGTAATTCAGCTCTGGGGAAAAAAATAGGGTCAGGGAGAGTAATGATCAATGTTTCTTAGATGTAATCCAAGTTAGTGAGAAAATAAAATTTCAAGCTTTAAAGAAATTACAAAATTATTAGACAACACAAAATCAAGCATCACAGAAATCCTACATTAAAAATATTCCTTGTCTACATTGCTGATATCACTTTATATGATTAATACTGAATATGTTAAATCTAATTTATTTTTCTCCATTTATGCTATTGATTTAGCTTTTATATTTCACTCCTATTAAACAATTAAAGCAGATACATTCTGGCCCTTGGGAACTAGAACTGTGCTGCTATGCTTGGGTTCCCAAGTAACCTCTACAAAAAAAGTTTAAACATTTTCTTTTTTGGTTTTTAAAAAGTCAAACTTTTATATTCATATTGCTTTATGTGGATAAACAACCACCATTAAAATTTGGGTCTTAAAATTATGTGACATTGTTCTTACTGGAATACACAAGACAAATTTTGTCCTTGGGTACACCCACACTTATGTGGTGCTGACTGATTTGTTCAATGGGATTTGTGCACACATCTTTGTTTCTACTACAGCTTCATTTAGAGAGAACATCACCTTTTATGGAGCCTTCCACCAAACAATGCTATTCAGACGCTCAGACAGCCAGCCAATAATATATTTCTGATTGCAGTTAATCTGCTTCTAGGCCAGGCCAGTGAGACAGAATTGGGGGTGAGAATGTGCATACATTAAAAAAAAGAGTCAGTTTGATGTAAGAGCTGGTTACTCTGCATACAACCATGCATCTGTATTCCCTTTCCTAAAATGCTACTGTCCTTGTAGGATGGAAAGACAATTTGGAAAGTTACATTTAACAAACAGAATCAAACATACAAGCATATTAGGAGATTATAAATTCCCAGCACTGAACAAGACCCAACACCAGGCAAACTGTCTCCATGGCAATTTCACTGCACTAATGGAGAAATATTCCCTGCATGGAAGTGGCCTGAATCTCCAGAGATGGCCCAAGAAAGCTATCATTACAGTCAGTTGACTGTAATAAGGAAGACAACCACAGACACCACCTGGGGAAAGAGCATTTATATAAACGGAAAGGTTTGAGTTCTCCTGCTTTCATCAAAATCAAAAGCATTTGCTTCTTCCCACTGAAGATTTTACAGATGATGTTCAAAATGCGTGCAATTGACCTATCTTCTGACCACAAATTCAAAGGTTTTCATATCTGTCCATGCCAAATATCTGGTGTGCATTTACTTCAGATTATTAGTGTTTTTTGTTTGTTGCATACAATTAACTGTTCAATTATTAGCTGCATAAACAAACAGGATTTAGTTGAAGTAAAAAAAGTTTTTTGTAATGACCCCATTCAAGTGGGTTTTCCAATAATTACAGTTTATTTTTAAAAAAGAAAAAAACCTGCAGTTGAGTATTAAGTAAAGATAGGCACAGTTAACTATTTGTCAAAGTGTCACTATTTGTCAGAATGCTGGAGTAGATAAAATCCTATAAATTGGCATTTACACGTTGACATTTCAAATACTAAAACTACCAACCAAATTACCTTCTCTACCCCTAGATGAATTGAACTGTATGCACAGAATGGAATAGAAATTCATTCTTTGTGCTACTCAGAACAGCACATTTACCGATCTCCACAGAAATTCCATCTGAAAGCCACAGGAGGGCAGGCAGGTGGTCAGATTGACAGTCTCTAATGCAATTCTAGCAGATTGCTTATTCTAGTGCCAAACTCCCATCAAGGAGATATCCAGCTATACTAGAGGCACCAGAAAGCAGAATTCCACATTGGAATATAGTGATTTAAAAAAATAAAAGGTGAGAAATTAATAGGATCCTTTATAAATATTTGTGTATCTCTACTGTGCCTTGCCAAGACCCTATATGAATTTTATTACTTATGAAAGATACTGTAAACTACATGCAGTCTTGCCAGCTGAAATAATTGATCTAGCTCCAAAATTTGCTGTGCAGTTTTTTCTTCCAACAGCTGTTGGGATGCTGGAAGAGAACAGAGCTCTATGAAATTAGGGATAGCAACTCCAGAGGCCAACCTCTGCTTTCAGCTGTACCAGTGTAAATCTAAAGCAACTCACTAACTTCAGTGCAGTTACTCCAGATTTACACTGATTTAATTAAAAATGGAATTTGGAGCCAGATGCCTTATAATAGTTGTATGTATTGTTATTATGCTAGTTTAATTATTTTGCAACAAACCACAGTGAAAACCATATTAGAGAAGATCTCTTACAGGAAAAAAAATCTTAACATTACATTTTCTGTTCATAAATGTCACACTTATTTACCAAGTAAATGTTCTATGATTTCATGACTAGAACAGCCCACTTACTCCAGATGTACCTAAGTGAAAACTGCAGTAACAAATAACTTACAATATAATTTTCTATTCATTATGCAGCTGAACAAGCAACTGTGTAATTGCAGCTATCATATGACCATTTATGCTCGAGAAAAATTACCTGAAATTGTGTTCATTTGTAGTAAATGAATTCAATTTAGTGGTTAATATAGACAAAATCATTTAAATCACAAATTCTCCCTTTTTTTTGAGCAAAGCCATTGGAACATACCAAATGTGAAGGTTAAAATTAAACAAAAGATTGTTTTCAGATCTTGCTTCGACAGACACACAAAAAAATCAATCCCAATATTTTGCCCCATCTGGGTGTTTTTATCAACTCCAAATGCAGAAAATGATCTTGTCCTAAAAGTTATTACAGACAAGTGTGAGCATGAGAGGGATGACCAACATGTCCAATACCAATACTACTATCCGTATATAGTATTTTTTTTTAAGCTTTGTTGAAAATTAGGATCTTCCTTGCATCTATGGATTTCCCGGAGCATGTACATTTCATCTGAGTGTTAAAGAGTCAGCAGATTTCTACCATTCTGGGAAATGAGCAAAACTGGTGGAGGCTAGACTAAGATGAACCAGACAATGGCAGGCATTACTAGGATTGGCTGCAAGTGGTTACAGCCTGATGGTTAGGTCAGCGGTTCCAGTTGCTGTGAGGTGGAAGTTGCCATTAATTAGATGCTTGTTAAGTATAATAAACTTAAAGCAATATTGATTACTTAGCCTTGGGTCATTTTGTTTTTTTATGTTTTAGGTTTTAGTTCTCTGTTGCATATGTTTCTAAAGTGCGCAATAGAGACCTGAAACTAAAAAAAAATCCAAACTGCAATAATTGGTATTGATTATATAGGGTCCTAAATTGTGGTTCATGGACTCCTCCTCCTAATTTTCTCAACTGCTAAACAGCATTAAGAAACACTAAAAATATATAATTCCTTAATACTACTTATCATCATAAGCAATGTTGTAGTTTCCACAGACATTATGTGATCATAAATGCGAGGGAAGCAGTCCACATACTCATGAAGAGGAGGAAGCAGATTGTTCATGAGACTTTCTCTGTAAAATATGGCCCTCAGTATGGAAGAGTTTGGGACCGCTAGTCTATTATAACTTCAAGTAAATACCTCCTCTGTTTCAGGTACCCTGAATTGGATCGGTTTGGAAAAGTCACAAGCTAGCTTTTTAAGAATATCATCACTTTCCTCTCACAAACCCTTAGAACAGATTGTGACCATCTCTGATACTGAGATAAGCACAGAGGCAGCTATGGCTGCTGTTCCCCATAAGAGCAACGAAGGCACCTGCGGTCACAAAGGGCATGTCTACATTGCAGTTAGACACCCATGACTGGCACAGGCCAGCCGGCTTGGGCTCATGAGGCTAACTGAGATACAGAAATATGGGCTTGAGCTGCAGCCTGAGCTCTGCGACCCTCTCACCTCGACTCCAGTCTAAGTCAGACTATCTACAGTACAATTAAACAGCCCCTTAGTCCGTTACTCCTGGCCAGCCATGGGTTTTAATTGCAATGTAGACATACCCCCCTAAGGGGCAAAGTGATCTAAAGAGACTAAGGAGCCATTAAAACGGCCAACTTTGCAGAGTGGTAATCTTGAAAGGAATTGTTCTGCTTTAGCACAGTGATTCAAAGTGATAAGCAACATCAAATTAAAAAGGCAGAAGATACAGCAGTACATGAATTAAGGGTATGGTTACACTTACAAGATTATAGCGCTATAGGTTATAGCGGTCCCCTTATACAGTAATATGTATAGCGCTATTGTATGTCCACACTCAGATGCTCCTGCGGTATAGCATGGCCACATTTGGGGCACTTAATGCGGCATTAAGAGCAGCGCATTAGGGCAGGTATCCCAGCATTCAGCTGGGTGCAACGTGCTTTTTAAACGAGGGGGGTGAGGGGGGACACGTTGTGTGTATGCGGAGGGAGAGAGACAGTGGTTTTTCCGTTTTTCTGAAAGCCTGTCAGCGAGCCTCCGTTCACAGAGGGGTTTGTTTTCACACAGGCTCCCTCCTTAAACATTTGCATTGCTTATCTGCCGAGTTAAGAAAGAAACTCTAAAGAGGTACTTCCGCATTCCTCCAGCCGAGTTCAAAACAAAGGGAAGAGACGTCAATTGCCTTAAATGGCTCTAGGCATCTCCAGAGATTACTTGTAGCGCAGTGGGTGTCCACATTCTTGCTGTAGCGCTACAGCAGCTGCGCTACAGCCCTTATTCCCCATGAGGAGGTGGATTTATAATAGCGCTATAACTCAGCAGTTATAGCGCTATTAGTGCCTTGCCAGTGTGGACGGGGAGTAGGTTATAGCGCTCGTGGGGGCTTTATAGCGCTATAAAGTGCCAGTGTAACCATGGCCTAAGTTGCTATACACGTCCCATCCTCAAACTCAAAGGTTTTAAAGTTTCTCCAAAGACACTAAGGTGAAATTAAGTACTCGTGAATGAGTCTTTAGTACTGTTCTTAGACCAGTACAATGCAGACATATGCTGTGCAAACTTCCTTATACAACTGTCACTCCAATTCAGTCCTGATTTATTACTTCCTATTCCAGTGCTGGTAGTCCTCTGAGCAAAAAAACTGCTAGCTGGGGCAAATAATACAGCAGGTCAATAGTCTGCGGTCTAATGGTGATGCAATTAAGTTTTAGTTCTGACAACTCAAACCCAGTCTTCATGAGGTGAAACCAGTGAACTAACTCACTAGGCCACTTTGGTACCCCAAAGTTAAATTTTTTCTGGTTCTGTAATATATATGGATCTAGTAGACTGAATAATCACTCAAAGAAGTGCCTTTTACCAGTTTAATATAGATCATTTGGAAATTTTGTATTTTTGTGTGCATTTTTGTATGACTATTTTGCAATTCAAAGAAAGATTTAAACATGTAGAATTTAAAATAAATACATGTGTTTCATTGTTTCTTACCATTTCTCCACCTATTCAGTTCCATCTCCAGATGCTGGATAACATTCTTCAAACTCTTGTTTTTGTCTTTTTCCTTCTCATATTTTTTCTTCCATTCTTCTGCAGTCAGCTCTAGATTCACAGAGACTGTGTTCTTAATAGTCTTGGCTCTGTGCAATAATAAGGAAGGCAAGAAAATATAAGTGATTAAATTGTTTCCATCACAGTATGCGTCTCAGCATAACATAGCAAGGATTCAGATTTAAAAAAACAGATCCAAAACTCTGAAAGTCTGCACCTTAAGAAATAAAGTACAACGCCACAGTTCACTCTTCTCAAAAACCTTGGCCCCTTGGCACTTAAATATAAAAGTTTTCATACAGCAAATGCAGCAACTGATTAGTAAAGGGATCAATTCTCAAAAAGCAGATTCATTTTGAGGTACAGATGTTCAAAAAAATCCCTTTAAAATTAAAAAACCAGAACCACCATGCTGTGGGAGACATTCAGCACCAGAAAGGTTTGCCTTAATTTTCTTCAAGTTAGTTAAAACTCATGTCTGTGAAGAATCCTCTCCCACAGCTTGGTTAGAAGGAGAAGTCTGCATGTAGAGTTAGGAACAGATTTTCATGTAAATTTTGCGATTCACCTTGGACAATATAAAGTAACACTGTATACCACTCTAGCACAGAAATATTGGCTCCAGCTGAATTTGCAGAGGGAGCTTAAATAGGCTGAATGTAATTACCCATATTGTAATGTGGTCGGGATGTCATGGCAAACCCTGTACTCTCAAAAGGAGAAAAAATAAATCTTCAGTGACTATAAAGATGGTTCTTTCAATGGCATACTACTCCCTAAAGCCATCACATGGCACTGTCTCAGAAGTGATTAAGAGTACTGCCTACTAAAATCACAGCACAACTGCATGAAGAATGCTGGCCTTTCCTAGGGTGTCTCCCATGCAGATAATAGCCAAGGCCAAAACTGCTGAACTTGGAGCACATCAGGCAGGATCTCTCAAGAGGGATACAGGCCAATAACACTAATATTTAAATTGTTGGTACTCAGTATCCAAAGGCCTTTGTGTGCCTTAGAAAAGCATACACAACTATAAGCAAAACCACAAGCTTTATTATACTGCTAGTGTAGGAAGTAAGCAAAACCCTAAATATACATATCAACAGTAACAATGAATCAAGCTGATACAGTTGCAATTATTTTATTGCAACAGTGATTGAAGTTTTGCACAAAAAAATCCTCACATGACCCACCATTCAAAACATGCAGGACAATTAGCAGGGAATCTGCTTTTGAATATATGTTTTCTAAAAATAAAATGAGTTAGGAATAGAAGTGAACAAATAACTGATTTTTGAGTTTGGGGGCAAAGGGAAAAATAAAAAAAAAATTGATTTGAACATAAAATTGAATTTAGTTTTTTTCTGACCAGAAGGGAAAAACTTGTTTTGGTTCACACAAAATATTTTGTTCAACCACATACAGGAACTCTGCACTTAACGTTGTAGTTATGTTCCTGAAAAATGCGACTAAGTAAAATAATGTTAAGCGAATCCAGTTTCCCCATAAGAATTAATGTAAATGGGGGGGGCTAGGCTTCAGGGAAATTTTTTTCTCCAGACAAAAGACTAGATAGATAGATAGAGTATGCATTTTAAACAAACAATTTAATACTGGTACACAGTGATGATGATTGTGAAGCTTGGTTGAGGTGGAGGAGTAAGAGGGTGGGATATTTCCCAAGGAATGCCTTAGTGCTAAATGATGAATTAGCAATTGGCTGAACCCTCAGTGGTTAACTCTCACACTCTGCAAGGCAGCAGGTAAGGAGGGAGGCAGACAGAGACACACACCCTTTGCGTGTGAGAGAGAGCACAAGATGCACATTTCCCCTTTAAGTATGAAGAGCGGGGTCAGAAATACACTGTCTTGTTAATTAAATCAGCAAGCTGAGACCGGACTGCAGCTGCTCCCTCCGTCCACGTGTCCCTCGGCTCTATGGAAGATTGGGTAAGTGCGGTGCAAGAGCAAAGGGGAGTGGGACACCCTGACATTAGTCCCCCTCTTCTCCTCCTCACCCTCACACAGCAAGCAGGAGTTTCCAAGGCAGAGGGCAGGAGCAGCTCATGGCAGTGCGGGAAGGGACAGCTGAACTGCCAGCAGTTGATAGCCTGCTGGGCAGCTGCTGCACAGGGAACTTAGGGAAGCGGGGAGATGATAGGGGGAGCTGATAAGGGGGCTTCTGGTCCACCCTGGTTCCAAGCCCCCACCAGCTAACCGCAACAGGCTGCTCTTCCTGCAAGCAGTGGACAAAGCAGGCAGCTGCCAAACGATGTTAGAAGGGAGCTTGGCACAACTTTAAATGAGCATGTTCCCTAAATGATCAGCAACGAAACAACGTTAAATCGGAACAACTTTAAGTGAGGCATTCCTGTACAAATGTCAGTTTGTTCTATTTTCAATCTTTTTCAGGTGATTTTTTTAAAACCTTTTTTTAAAAACATCGAAATTTAGAAACAAATCATCATTTTGTAATGAAAAGTCAAAACATTTCATTTCAAAATTGTCAAAACAAACAGTTTAGACTTTAAAAAATTCCCACAATTTTTTTAGCTGAAACTATTAAATTCAACTCAAATTAGCAAATAGTTTCAGTGACATGAAAAAAACTGCAGTTTTCAGTTAATTTACTATTCGCCACACAAATATCACCAGTTCTAGTTAGGAAAGCTACAGTGTTAACTGCCCTTGGATGGCTCAACTATTCAGCCAACCAGAGTGAAGGCAACTCTAGCAAGTTAAACAAACTTTAAGCAAAGGAATATTAAGTACCCCTAGGACAAGCAATTTAACAATCAAAAGATGCAGTGTGTAAAACACATATGTAGAAAAGCTGATAAGAAACTACTTTTCTAAATAGATTACTTCCAATGACTAGCCCAGAGACACAGTCTAATTATTAGCTGAAAAAACAGATCATCATCATTCTTTTTAACAAACTTTCTTCATGGCTCCATTAAGTGATTCTAAAAACATGGTTGATAACAAAAAACCCGAAATCATATTTCACATTATATCAGCACCTCCATCTCTCCTGCTCCTCCACATCGCAGCCACTATACAATCAATCATTCTCTCTGCAATTTTTACTGCATGTTGGATGCAGTAATTTTATTACTTGCATCTTTGGCACAGAGAACTATCCTTTGCCTTTTTTACTATGGTATCCCTATGAATACTCCCGGGCTGTCTCTGAGCACTGTTCCATTATTCTTTCAAACCTGTTTCAAATGTCCATTCCTATGCATTGTTCTTCACCCATTACTAGTGTCATACTGTCAGTACAATTTTATGGAAGACACAACATGGTGTGATAGTTTCTTTTATCTGATCTAGGTCTGCGGGTGAAAGACGTCACAGTTTTCTTTCACCCATAGAAATTGGTCTAATAAAAGATAGGACCTCACCCATGCAGTCACTCACATCCTGGGACCAACAGGGCTACAACAAAATTGCAAAATACGATTTTATGGTTCTTCAGTCCACACTGAAGACTACTATATTTATAAGAGGAGGAGAAACAGTCATGTGACTAACAAAGAAGCACATGTACTCTACTCAATATTGTAAAATGGATCTAAGTAAATGAACTTTAATCCTGGAAAACGTAATCACTTAATGTAAAATGTTTTAAAAGGTGGGAAAATGCAGCTTCATCAAGGATCTAACCAAGGCCAGAAGGAAAAAACATGAAAATTTTGATCTATAAGCCATAAAATATTTGGCAACTTCCCCTTAATATTTAAAATCTTATCCATAGCCTAATCCAGCATGCAAAGACCCCTACTGGAGGTAAAAGATGCATAACCAAAAACTGGGTTCTCTTTCTGGTTTCCTTGGTGGCTAACGGATAGAGATAGAAAATGTTCACTGAAAAATATTAACATTCATTTTCTTTCTAGAAAAGCCTTAGAGAATAGCACCACATACAGGGTACAGCTCCTGCTGCTCAGCTGATTGTAACACAATACAGCAGGAAGCATCGGATTTGTATCTTATTGTTCACAGTGAACTGCTCTGCATTAGGGGCAATATAGCTCCTGTTTTAGTTCAGTTATGCATGATTGGGGTGGAGGTGGTTAGCTGCCATAGTGTATTGAGAGAGATAAGGGCCATGTCTACACTACCACTTATGGAGGCAAAACTTTTATGTCGCTTAGGGGTGTGAAAAAAACAAACTCCTGAGCAACATAAAAGTTTTGCCTGCATAAGTGGTAGTGTGCACAGCGCTATGTTGGCAGGAGAGCTTCTCTCACTGATCTAGCTATGCCACTCGTTGGGGGTGGTTTAATTATATTGATAGGAGAGCTATCTCCCGTCACTGGGGGGAGGGAGGGAGGAAGGGAGACATGAAAAAAATCCTGGGATCAACACTTCTACAGCACCACAGATTATAACAATGGAGTATCCAGCTACTCTTCCAACACCCACAGCAGGGCCAGGATGCCAGCCCAAAATAAAAAAAAAATACATGATAAAAAATAAAATATCTTGAGATAAAATTGCTTTTCCCCACCTAGAGAAGTACTTAGCATTTTTAGCATGAGACTTTGTTATTTCTAGTTTTACAGATAACATAGTAAGTGACACAAATTCACAGCACTGTGTCTATTATTCATGCAGCAGCAATCAAGGCTCTCATTAGCCAAGCTGTGCTGAGTCAGACAGTTTCTAAAAACTGATTTGCCTTTTGAACAGAAGGTCCATTTTTGAATCCCAGAGAGATGAAAATCCAGATATAGAAACTGGACTTCCAATGTTCAGTGCACTTTGCTATGGATGTATAAAATGAGGTTTTGATACATATATGGCATTATCTACACACAGTGAACATGGCTATCATTTCCAGTAATATTAGAGGGGATTAAATACATGCTTATGAAGGGAAAGTACTTTTCATGTTCTTACAGCTTTAAAAATATATTAATCTATAGTCACTTAAACTGAAATATAAAATTATATGGAGTCCAAATTGGTGTGCTCTGACCTTTATCTATACAAATATGCTGCTCAGCGTTAACCCCATCTAAGCCCCGATCCAACGAAGCATTTACTCACATGCTTAAAGTTAAGCACCTATTTAAGATGCTTCACTGGATTGAGATCCTATCCAAAAAGGACCAGGGACAAGCAATTTATTCTGACAGATGGAGTTGGCACAATAGGGACTATTTATTTTGTTATGTTATGAAGAAGTGTAAACATTCACCAGAATGAACTGAATTCAAAGTGAAAAAATACAGGTACGACGATGACAGCAATGTGACCCCATCATACTGTTTAACAGTAACTCCCCCGCACCTCTAACACTGGGTACTATGCAACCCAATAAACCACAACAATTGACCCATACATAGCAATGTTTTTATAATTATTATTATTGCATCCTAATGTTTGCATTTACTCAGTTTCACTACTCAGTTACCACATATCAATAATGAGCAAACGTCTCCAAGAAATGCAATTTATTTTTGCATGATATACATTTAAATGAAAACCAAATTAATGAACAAGAAAACTTTAATAATAATCTCTCAGTCTAAGCCAAGGATCAGCAACGTTGGCATGTGGGACCGCAGAATAAGCACCCTTAGCGGGCCCTGCTGCTTTATTTACCTGCTGTTTCACCGACCGTGGCTTCCACTGGCCCCGGCTCACTGTCCCGGTCCGATGGGGCTGCAGGAAGTGGCGCAGTATGGTCCCGCGTGCCAACGTTGCCAATCTCTGGTCTAAACATAGAAATGACTATTTCTCCTTTTTATAGTGATTTTTAAATTACAATTTTGATATAACTACAATGGGCCAGATGTTCCACTCCCACCAAAAACCCAGAACGAAAACCCCCATAAAATTCTCCCTGGGGAGTTCTTCCACATGCTCCTATTCAAAGTGAGCATTTTATGGTGCCACAGAGCAGAAAGGGGACAAAGACTCTTTTCCAATGGCAACAGAGCTCACAGGAAGTCAGTCATGCTTCCCATAGCTCATGTCTATTTTACCACATCTGGGTCCTACCTGCCCTGGTCGGGTCTTAGCAGATGCCAAGGGCAAGTTAATTCTGGAGCAGCATCAGAATGTCCATAAGGGGAGAGTGCTGCACAATGGCTCCACTCACTGTCACCTCTGGCTCCACCCACTAACTGCCCCACACAGCAAAGCTACAAATGCATAGTGGAATGCATGCAATTGAGCCTTTTCACTTCCTCCTTTGCCCCCTCAGGTGCCCCCCTCAACATAGTGCACTCTTTATGCCCCTTTCTGTCTAATGCAAGGAAAGCATCACCATCATTAGGCATCAATTAAGAAACAGGTCCCATCTTTCTCCCAGTGAAAGTCAATGGCAAAATTCCTATTAACTTTAACAGAAGCTGGAATGGGGCCATAATGAATAAAGAGTTGCTGCCAGATAAAACTTTCTACATTCTTATACCATCCCATGTAAAATGCTCCTTCACAAGGGTGGGTTTTGTTGCAAATTGTGCACCTCAGGAAACATAACCCAATTTCTGACAGATAAATGAGATTCAAATATATTATACAAATGGTTAAGTAAATTACAGTGCAAAGAGCAATTATTAGCACATATTGTTTTGTTTATCAGACAAACACTACACAAAGTGAGTCATTTCCAAAAGTATCAGAGACTCCACAGATTATAAAACACACAAATTATTCAGTGAGTCTGGCATATTTTTACAAACTCCCAGCATGGACTTCGTAAAACTGTTTCTTGTGGACCAATATGTGACAAAGATTTTCATTCTGACCATTTCTACCCTTTTTGCTTCATCCTTGCTTTCTTCTCCAGAGAGCTTTAAAAGTAGCAAGATCCCATTTATGCATAAACCTACTGAAATAGACATTACACACAAACCCATATTATATTCCTCTAAGTGGTGGCAAAAAATGCTTCCTTTGCAGTCCTGTCAGTTACATCAAGGTGTCATTCAAGGAAAAACTAAACCTTAGAAGCTTCAAAAGTAGATGAAGCAAAACCAGAAGTTGGCTACTGGGTAGCTTGGATATAGAAAACACAGTGCTTTTGCCATTTCCACAACACTTTAAGAGAATGCAACTGTGCTCAGTCCTTCCCGTGACAAGTGGGAGCTTTGAACTCTTGACCAGTGCAGTTTCCTGCCATCATAACATTTATTTTTTCTTATAATCCAAGGAACAACAATACCATTTATATTTCTGTAGCAACCTTCCGAACAAACTAAATTTTTTTAACTGCAGTTTGCACAGAAACTGAAGCCTCCATTTAAAAACCAATGTCCATCTAACTATACTTCTCTTCTAAACACACTGCAGTTAGCTCAGCTGGTTCAGAACGTGCTGCCAGAGCAGACAGAACAAACAACGTCCAGGCCAATCCTGGAACTCACCTTTGTCCAAACATTAGGGTAGACTTGGTTTCTGCTTCATTGAAGATGGAGGGAGAACAGCAGATAACAATGGTAGTTCTGCAGTTCCCACCTAGGGAGTCTTGAAGAATTCGTGTCATTTTGCTGTCTCGGTATGGCACGTGGGTTTTCTAATTGAAAGACAGATAAATTACTTTTCAAACAATATTTTAAATAGGCACATCATAAAGAGCACAAGGTACCAACAATTTAGACTTTTCTGATTTTGCAACATGTGACATAGGTATACTTGTTTTAATTCTGTTAAGATGTGTTGTGCCTGCTAATAGTTCAACTCGTAGTCATTAGGGGTTAGTTTTCATTATACTTTCTAGATTAAATAGAAAAGGATAGTGTTACATTAGTTTACAGTTCAAAGTTAATACTCCCCTTTCTCCTGCCTAAGCGGAGATGTCAGCGTATTTAACGTATCCATGGTAAAGAAAACGGATTAATACTAATAAAAAAAGTTATTTGTCATTTAGTAGCACAAAAAGTAAAAAGGATTACTTACAGTTCCCTCTGCCAAGGCTGAGATCACGTTGCCCAGAGCAGACAAAGACTTATTGATATTTTTAGCTTCATCAAGAACAGAGCCCTCTGCTCCAGTTTTGCTGACCTACCAGATAGCAGAAATAGTCAGACTAAACTGTCAATGAAAGCTTGTGCAAATAATGTTACGATACAGAAAGAGACAATGGATAAGTTACAGACCTTGGAAGAGAAAAAAATGTTACCCTCAAACTAAAGAAGTTATTTAAAAATGTATCTAATACTTTTAAAGCATCTTGGAAAAAGTGTATTTAATGGCATTTTCCATCTTTCTCTTGGTTCTCTTCCTATTAGCTCAAAGTAGGAACATGGCCTATGGGTGGGCTCCTACTTGGTCAAAGGAACCACTGAGTTCAATGGGAATTTTAAGTGTAGGATCAGGCTATATATTTCTTTTTAATTGTACCGCTGAAGGTACAATATATGCCTGATTTTACTTTTGCATCCAGCCATGGGAAATGGATGAAACCTCATGGACAATTGAAAACATTTCCCATTAATGAACAGGCTAGCCTACTGAGAGGCTGCATAATTTTAGGTTTTCTTCTGAATGCCCCCCTAACCATTTTAACAAATCACAAATCCGTGAATTTAAGGATGAAGGGAAGCTAATTGGGAACTCATTTTCCAAACTGCTGTAACAATATTTTGAATTCTCTAGTGGACAGACTTAAAGAAATGAATGCATGAATTTATTGTGAAAGTGCTTTTTGTTGCCACAATGTAAAGGCAATCTCCCATGGAATTATCAGCCAAGATATGAAAGCTGGCTATTTTTCCAGCCACACAATATACTGCAACGCAACATTTTATTTTACCCATTTGTATCTAAAGCGAGAAAAAGTCTATTACCATCATGGAAGCACCATCTATACTATTTAAGTTTGATTATTTCTCAAATACTTCTTAGTGTAAAGCATGTGGGTGGAGAACATGGAGAAATGCAACAGAGTCCTAAATTAGATCTGAAGTGATCCTTCTAACCAAGGAATTTTTTTAGTACTATTTATTTACAGCCAAACATTCTGTTCAACTGCAGGTTAAGAACATTTTCTTTGATGTTCTGATCAATCTGGGCAACAAAATGGAGACCTATTCCATTGCAATACTGTTTACTCAGAAGGATGAGCCTAAACAGATACAAATTTCATTCTGCTTAACATTTTTCTGTATCCAGATGAAAGGAAATACAGCTTATGGCATCAGTGTTATGAAAATCATCATGCAGAGAGTCTCAACAACATACATGTAGCCTTCAGCTATACTAACTGTATTAAATACTGATGTCTCAACACCCTAATATGCTAAAAAAACTGAAGCACTGGAAATGGAATATGTCTGAATTAAAACTACAGTAATGGCCCAATCTAACATTTTACAGAAAGATTACATGATCCCTCTCAAATAAAAACTGGTGGAAAGGCTATACTCATGCCCATAACAGCTTTCTCTAGATGCTAGTGAACAAACCCGGCCTTCCACTAGAGTGAACATGAAGATATACGCTGTGATACAGAATGTGTCAAGTTATATGAAAATTATGTTGTTGCAATTCATTCCATTACAAATTAAAGACCAACCACAGATGTGGTGTTTTGCATTTAATTCTTGTTAACACTACTGACCTGTTGCTTTTCCCCACCTTGAACTCCAAACATGTCACAGATTGAGTTTGAGCCAATATTTTTATCTACATACTAGACTTTTAATAATAAATAAAAACAACAACAACAATTATATGTTTAGTTCCAAAAGTTACATAAGCTATATCCAGAGATTTAAGTTGCACCAAAACACACTCAATTTAGGAACACAATAGTACGTCTAAGCCTGGTAAAAATTACTGATGAAAACGTACTCATTACCTTCTCACTTCCAGCCAAGTCCACCAGATAAAGCTTTCCACTGAGTTTCTTTTCAGTTTCCATATTCTCTTGTTTAATATTAATCAGGAAGATACTGTGGCTTCTAGAGCTGTGTTCATTCATATCTGTAAACAAATAATACTTGTAATATTTTTTTAACACTCCCATTTTTAGAGATTTTAAAAATCTGCCAATATATGTTCTTATTTCATTTTATCATAGTTGGCCTGTGACTAGTCAATAATCATAGAAACTCCACACAATAGTCTACTCAGAAGTATAAATGTCAAACAACAACTTCTTGAACATCTGAGTTTAAATGGATCTGGATGTAATTGTTGCCATGGTGTTAACAGAAATGCACATAAGGGTTTGTATGAGACTTTTAAAATGATTTTTGTTGCTTGTGTGTCAGAGAGACAGCCCTGGGCCTGGAATCCTCAATTATTCACACAACAGGTTCATCATGGTCTGGCGCAGTGCAAGCTTCCATACAATGTAAGCTTGGATCTAACCATATTGTGTTGGAGGTTGTAGTGAGATATCCAAGAGATGTCAGACAGGTAACCACATCCTTTCCTTCCACCACCAACCCCCTCCTCTATCACCACTGACCTCGCTACTGTCTGTCTTCTCTCCCAAGCTTGCAATCTTTGTGTTCACTTCAATGCCACGCTTTTTCTCCCCTCACTTTCTCTACAACATTCCGAAAGTTTTCCTCTTCCTCTCCCTATCTTCAACCCAGACACTAGTTCGTTCTCTGGCTGATTCTTGTCTGGATTTCTGCATTTTGGTGTGGGGCTGGACATGAGATTGAGTAGATTTGGGTGTGCAGTTTAAAGAAAGTAGTGGAAACATGGGAGCATAGACTACTCTCAGAGAACCAAAAATAGGAAAGGAAAGAAAAGCTGTTCTATAGAAGTTTTTTAGGTGTGATAAGGCAGGCAAAGGAAAACTAGAAGAGCACAATACTTTAGAAATGGAAGGAGGTCAGAGTGTAGGGGAGAATGGTATTATCCACTGAATAACAGCAAACTGAAGAGCAACAAGGGTTCAGAAGGAACTACCAGAATTGGCTAGTAGGTAGTCATTTACTTTTTTAGGGGGACAAGTTTCCAAATATACTTGAGTAATGAGATTTGCCTATGCCAAACTCACTAGTTGCATCAAAGACAGCGTATGTTATAGTCTGGGTCAAAGATACAGTATCTGTCTTTTTCATCACCATGCCCAGCATGGTATAATGCACCATGACAATAGTTACAGATCTGGTATAAGGTGCAGTAAAAATACAAAATAAGAAATACATGTTTTAAAGGGTTTATTTGCTTTGCAGCTACTATAACTCAGTCCATGCCACTACTTCAGTGGGATAAGGAAACAAAGCAAAAGACAGAGCAGAATAAGACATTTACACAATTTCTGCCATCTTTATGTGTTGTTGTGACCAACTGATTCCTCCACAATTTTGAGTTATGTGACGGAGTCAGACCAGAAGAGTATAGGAGAGTGCTGGAAGGCAGGTATATCAGCCTTAGGATGCAGGTCCCTGTTCCCTGGATAGCCAAACAAAGGCTACTCCAGGCTAATCAGGAAGCTTCTAGAAAGGAGTAGAAACAACTACCCTGATTGGGACACCTGAAGCCAATCAGGCACTGGCTGAAACCAGATAAAAACATCCCAGTTAGTCAGGTGGGGTGTGGGTGTCAGGAGCTGTGAGAGGAAGCTGTGCTGTTGGTGAGACTGAGTGGTGGACAACATATCATACAGAAGGAAGGAGGCCCTGAGATAAGGGTGAAGTGGAGTTTGAAGAAGCGGGGACTGCTGTGGGGAAGTAGCCCAGGGAATTGTATTGTGTTTTGTGGATAAAAGGTCAGCCATCTTAGCTGATACTATTAAGGTCTCTGGGCTGGAGCCCGGAGTAGAGGGTGGGCCCGGGCTCCCCCATTTTCCACCTTCCATACTGGCCTGTGATGAAGGTAACTCACTAGGCGGTGACACTTGCCAATTATACTGAGAAAGGGAGGTCACTCTGGGGACTAGATGAGTTTCTGAGGCCCCTAAATTGCCAGGAAGTGCAGGACCCACAAGTACAAACTGGGAGCTTTGTCACAGTTATAATAAAGAAAAGGATAAACAATTCCAGTTTTTAAAATCTTATTTGTTATATTTCCGGTTTCAAAAATCTGGAATGTAGCCAATGACATGTTTGCATGCAAAGAAGCCCAAAATCAATAGGATTCCATCAAATGCACTCTAGTCTATAACAGCAGTAGTGAAAATTACATTAAACATAGGACTATATCTTAGTATCACAAAGTACTTTGTGAATGTTAAGAATCTCATCCTCAGCTAGGTAGGAAAGTATTATCTCTACTTTACAGATGAGTAAACTGGGGCAGAGATAAATCACAAAGTGAGGGCAGGGGCATAATGGAAATATAGAACAAAACATGGAATTCACAAAATAAAACCCTCAGCCTGGAACCCATCAATGCCTACATTCACTTTTTCAAGATATCAGGGGTTTACTGAACAGCAGAAAACTGTGGACAAGCTAAAACATTTTAAATCCACAGTTATGAAAACTAGCATTATAATTTGGACTGATTTAAATTACAATTGAATAGAAATCCCTTTCTCAAAAGTAAAATTACTTATCTTCCCCCAGTAAAAGCTTAGGAATTATTTTTCAGGTGTAATTTGTCACATTTTATTCAATTATGACTAACAGCATAAATAAACTATAGTGAGCTATATGTAGTTTGAGCAGTGGATGGGTGCACTTTTTCTTAATGAAACACATATCATAACTAAAGTCAACACTAACAGACTGTCTACACAACAGTCAGCCACAATACAAAATGGCAATTAACAGTGATTTTAAAATAACCCACTAGCTTGACAATAATTTTATAACTTTACATTCTATAACTTTTGGCTGCTAAAATAAATTTTACAAAATAGTATTTAAAAATATTTTAATATGTTTTAATACAATATTAAAATATAGTCTCCATGTTCTTTTGAAAACAGCATCACAAGCCAGTCTTTAAAAAGTTACACCTTTCATGGCACAGTTATACAATACTACAGATCACTGCTAAAAACTTAAGGAATCTCACAAAGCCTATGTCAAGAAACTGCAATATATGCAATGCACGTTAAACTGAGGTACCAATTTAGCTCCCATTGAAGTCAATAGGAGTTTTCAAATTGTTATGTCAGAGCTGGACTAGCCCTAAATGTATATTTGCACTTGGTTTTCCCATTTGCTTTTTAATGGTCTCCAAGAGTCATTTATTGGGCCAAAGTAAAAAGATCTTCTCACATCACAGATGATCATTAAAAAGTCAACATTCACCAACTGTTCTAGCACACTGGTACCTGCGAGTGAGTTAGTAAGTAAAGTACACATGCTTAATTGTAAGTACATAAGTAGTCCCGTTTACGTCAATATAATTATCCACATGCTTTGATGGATTGGGGTGTTATTTCCTAATCGAAGCAGAAGACAAAATATAGGCACTAAGCACTATTGTTTCTTTATATACTTCTTTGAGATCACTTACTTGTAACAGCTACATGGCGGTTTGCTTTCCCTTCATCAATGACATCCATAACTTCCTCAGGACTAGAGACAAACCTCTCTGTGCAGCCCTAGAAACATGTAAATTCAGTATTTAGAAGTATAGAAAATGTTTCTTTGCATGGTAGATGTAAAATGTTCATCTTTCTCAGGCAACAATAAATATCCAATATGAACATTCAAAAGAGATATGGCCAAAATCTGCCCCCAAATTAACTTCAGTGGGGTTTATGGGGGGTAACTTAAGATTCTCCTCTCAGGTTGTATTAAAAGATCAAATCAAAACACACACTCCAAATAAGAGAATTCTATACAATCAGAAAATGCTGACGTATCAAATAACTTCCATTAGAACCTCTACATTCTTTTAGATTCCAATGCCACAATTTATTCTTCTTTCCCATCTCAAAAGCAGAGGGGAAGATTGCTCTCCTTCTCTCTGGTAATATGGTAATGTTTATGGAACGTTATGGCCTTCTTTGTTCTCCCATCTGAGGATAAGAGGTAAGAGAAAATAGAATACTTCCTCTTTTCATCAGAAATGTCTAATTTCTTTATGTAATTTAAGTAGAGGGGAAAGAATCTGTCAAATAATCTACATTGCTGTTTGTAAAATGACAACATTTTGCATTATGTTTGTTGGAAGATTATATATCAACCAAACATAGCATCTATACCACTGAATTTTGAAGAAAAAATTATGCTCTTCAATTCTTCTTTCATGTTCCATATTAAATATTAATATAAATGTTTAACTTTAAAAACATGTATAACAAAATGTAATCATTTAAAAACACTTGGGAAGTGAAGCGAGGAGAAAGGATTCAATCCCATCAATGTTTCACAAAACTGTTTAAATGCAAGGACTATTACAGCTACAGTTCAGAACTGATTAGGCAACAACCATCCACAAACAATACAAAAACCACCAAATTCACTAGTTCAACATGTTTTGGCGTGTGCATGCACACACACCTTTTTTCCCCTCACAAATGTCTTCATGTTCAGGGTTTTTATTGTGTATATTCTATACATACACACACAAAGTATCAGAGGGGTAGTCATGTTAGTCTGTATCCACAAAAACAACGAGGAGTTCGGTGCCACCGGACTCCTTGTCGTTCCTACCCCCTCTTTCCCCCCTGCCCCCCCCCCACACAAAGTGCATGTTAAGGAAGGTACAAATGGAAATCCCCACATAAAAGTAGAAGCTGGTTTAAGGACCCGGGGATGGGGAGAAGGGAAAATTAACCAAATCAAACATCTGAAAGTCTTCTACCTTTACATATGGAACTCTGTTTTTATCTTCATGTACTGCAAGGTTCATTTTTGACACTAGAAGAAAGATTACAATTATTAGCAATATTTCACTTACAAATTCTATCAACTGTCAAATTCAGAAAGAGGATATTTTTCCTATTCCTTGCTTTTAAAAAGTTACCCATAATTTCAGGGGAGGGCTTTTTATCTAAAATTATTTTTATGGCTGAGAGCTTTTGTTACACGCTCCAATCAATATGAACATGTATTGAAGAAACAAGAAACCAACATGGATTTCTTGAACAAAGCAAATATTTCATAGGCTTAACAGAGTTCCAGCCAACTTCACTGCTCTTGTGTTAATATTACAGTTCACTCCTCCCCTCCCCCATCTCCAGACTAGTTGAATAGCTGCAGGCTGGAACAGTTGAAACAATCTTATTTTCGTAATGTTCCCAAATTCTTCTAACCAACAGAAATATAGTAAAAACACTGATTAAAGCTTGGTCTATTCTCATACTCTGGGCTAAAATTTAACTATGTAAATCTAAACTAACATCTGACGAATACTGTATAAAGTCTGCATTTCAATTGCAAACTGGCTGTAATACTTGAGGTTTACATGTAAGTATTCATGAAAATAATGTTAGTTTGCAGAACTCAGAAGTAGTCTGGTTGGCAAGAAAATACAAAAGCAGAAATACAAAATAGTGAAGTCTATAGCCTATAAGCAAGCTATGTATATCTACACTGGACACAAATGCACCTCTCTCACTTGGATTTTGTACAGCACTGAAGCATCCTCATTTGCACAGAAAAGTTGTGGCACACAGTGTCTCAGCAATTCAAATGCCTCTTTTAATATCAAAGTAAGAGCCAGAAAATCAGATAACCTAAACCAGCTTACATAAAAATTAGAAATTCAGTCTTTCAGCTGTAAATTTAATTCAAGCTTTTCAGTACAACAGCACTGAGTCAATTATAAACAGGAAAGAAACATTCCCCAACTCCCCACAAACCAGCCAGTGGGGAACAAAAAAGCATGCTGTTACTTACCATCAAGCAAGTCCCTTATTTTGTCCAAGTAAATTTCAAAGTAAGAAACCTAGTGCAAAACAAGTATTTGTTTTAGATTTAGAGCACTGACTCAAAAGTATCCTTGACTACCTGCACTGTGATACCTACGAAAATAAGAGGAGGCAAATAATGCAACTTAAAAGGTGTCCAGTACTACCTAGTGAAGGGTAATTTTACACTGGCCCATCAACAAAATAAAATGAATAAATCTACCTTTGTTCTTTTCTTTCACAAAGTCTATTGAGATATGCAGAATTGAAAATGGAAATTGAGATAGCAGAAAATTAATAAGCTCAATGTTACCTTAGCTTATGTTGTAAGATACCACTTTGACAGCTATAAAACTTATACTGATGTACATTACTAGAAGACTCTTTTAGCAGGATTTGTACAACATCTGTGTTAAACTAGTTAATCCAAGTTAAGCCCATCCTTCAAGTTAAGCACCTGCATAAGCACTTTCTGAATCAGGACCAAAAGGAGAAGTGAGCTGAAGAGAAATGATACTTTGTTTAAAAGAAGAAAAAAATAGGGAGAGATAATGAACAAAAAATTCAAAATAAAGGGCTACTTCAGCATTGGCATAAACAAGCAAAACTTCATTTAAGTTAATGGAGTTGTGGCTACTAGTATCTGGATTAAGTTTTGTCCAGTGAGTATTTGTATAGTTAGGTTCCGTTCTATCTGAATAATTTCATTTTAAGGAAAAATAAGCTACACTCATAACTCTGTTGCCAATTTATTTTAGAGTGACAAAAGATTCTTTAATTATTTACTTTAGCGCTGCAGGCAATTAAGAGAGACCTTTTTATTGTCAACCTATTTTGACATGTAATTATACCTATTGTAGGTCAGCTCCAAGACATTTGTAATGGAACAAAACCTTTATTTGCCTAGAGTTCACACCAAAGGCTAAAATGGTTAACTAGATGGCACTACTAAGTAGATGAGATTTAAGAAGGAAATGATTGGCAAGAAAGAAGTCTAGAAGATATGACATCTATTCATTACAGGAGAAGACATGAACAGAGCTCACAGGTCTCAATTACAGTCCCCTCCTGGACACCAAAAAAAGTGTCAGACTTGTACCTTCAAATCAAGAGGTAAAAAAGAGTAGGGAAAAAACAGATTTCATCATAAGCAGCTGAGCTGGTTAAAGTTTTTTTTGTTTGAAGTAATTTGTCAAAAACCCAAGAAAATACCTACATCAATATTTCCTGTTTATTTTGTCAGTAACTGCACATTAAACTCAGTGTTCTATGGTTGATAAGCCATTAAACCAAATGCAAAGTTTTCATACTGTACCTCCTTATTTACTCTGTTTGACTGGATAATAAACTATTATCCATCCTGTGAGGGTCTCTTTATTGCAGATCTCATTAAATTTTAAAATTAAATCTCTTTCAAAATATTAGCTATTCAGGCAGAATAGTCAGGGTAGTTGTGTTATTGGGTAAAAGATTATTTTAATGGAATCATTCTTATTATTTAATGAAACTAGCTAGCTTACTGCACACATTTTAAAACAAATTTCTATATTAAGTCATTGGAAGATTCTATTCTAGGCCATTCGAAATCTTGTCCAACTCACTTGCACTCTGCCAACAGAAGCAATATTCAAACCCATAGTCATGACTGCTGTAACTCTACATGTAGCCCACTCCATGCTAGCATTTTCATCATTGCTACCACTGATGGAGAATCACCAATGATCAACTCCACGTCTACATTTTGTTAATGCAGTTGCACCCAAAGCTGCGGGGATTCTATCCATATTTTGATACTGTGCTATCACTATGGCATGCAAATGACTCTAATCCAATGGTAACTGGTCCATTATTTAAACTAAATCGACTTCTAGACACATTTCAACATAAGACTGCTGTAGCTTAAACAAAGAGGTTTAAAAACTGAAATTAGTGGCATGGCTTTAAGTGTCTGGGAGTAACAAGAAGTTGCCTGTTTATACATACATGCACATTAGTCACTATGGGCTGTTACAGCACTCCCTTCTGCATCCTGCAATCAAGAGGAGTTTTGCTTAAGCAACAAGAGGGGACTATGGCTCCATGCTTTTCAAAGACTGTGGAGCCCCATGCCTCAAAGCAGTCACTTATCCCACATAGAAATAAATAGATGTTGTTGTTGTTATTGTAGAATACCTATAATCAGAGGACCTCAAAGCATTCTGCAAATATCAATGCTAATACATTATTACTGTACTGTGAGGAGGTAAGAATCCCCGTTTTAGAAAGATAAATGGAAGCACAGAAAGCTTAAACTACTAGCTTCAATCAGTGGCAGAGATAGGAGTAAACTTTAGGTTGCTCAAGCCCCATTCTCCTCATTTTTCAGGTTGGCACTCAGTCTAATTGACACCATCAACCTGTTTAATACATTTTTTTTATAAGCGATTGCTGACATTACTGGATAAATTGGTCATACATTTAGGCTTTAAACAATAAAATAAATTTTAAAAAAAAAAATTTAAAAAAATATCTTTACAAATGTGTTCTCACAATAGTATTTTCCCCCTGTACCTCCATTACTAGAGAAGTGCTCAAAGACGCCAGTTAAATCTCTCAGACCTGTGGTTTACTTACTACTTAGGTAAATAATCAGAGGGGTAGCCGTGTTAGTCTGGAATTGCAGAAGTGACAAAGAGTCCTGTGGCACCTTAAAGACTAACTAAAATTTTTTTAGAGCATAAGCTTTCATGGGCTAATACCCACGTCGTTGTGGGTATTAGCCCATGCATGCTTCCACTGCATGCATCCGACGACGTGGGTATTAGCCCACGAAAGCTTATGTTCTAAAAAATTTTAGTTAGTCTTTAAGGTGCCACAGGACTCTTTGTTACTTAGGTAAATGTGTTAATATCAAGCTCTTATATTAAACTTTTATTCAGCAGAACTCAAAGCACTTTATAAAGGAGGTCAGTATCATAATCACCATTTTACAGATGGGGAAATTGAAGCACAGAGATGAACAGACTTTATCTAAGATCATCCAGCAGCCCGGGAGTACAGCCAGAGGTAGAAGGGGAGGGAAGGGTGCTCTGGGCTAAGACCAAGGATTTTGGCAGGCAGGAGGGGGATCACAGCTGGGGCAGGGTGTTGGGACACATGAGGAAGTCAGGGGTGTAGGCTCCAGGCAGCTTTTACCTCAAGTGACTCCCGGAAGCAGCAGCATGTCACCCCTCTGGCTCCTATACGGAGGCGTGACCGGGCAGCTATACGCACCGTCCCCATCTGCAGGCATTGCCCCATCTGCAAGCACTGACCCCGCAGCTCCCATTGGCCATAGTTCACAGCCAAAGGGAGCTACAGAGCCAGCAGGGCACTGTGCAGAGACCTCCTGGCTGCTCCTTCGTTTAGGAGCCAGAGGGGGGACATGCCGCTGATTCCAGGAGCCATGTGGACCCACAGGATGGATGGAGTGAGGCAAGCCCCCAACCCTGCTCCCCAGCAGGAACTCGAGGGCTGGATTAAAAGGTCTGATAGGCCCATAGCAGCCCATAGTTTGCCCACCCTTGTTCTATAGTCTCTCACTAAAGTGCCATGCATACCAAACTGTTAATAACTAATAACAAGGGCTGATCTGGAATTCCATGTATTTGAGTTAGGGAAGAAATATAGAAAAACAGTGCATAAAACTATTACAAAGGTCTGAAAGAAATACAAAAAGGAAAAATCCCAGAAAGATACTTTCTGTAGCCTAACTACAGCAGACACAGCTATATTGGATTCCTATACAAAAACCTCTTATGTTAATGGGTCTTAGAATCACCTAAGGAAAATGAAAAACCCTGCAGTGAAATGCTACATTCTGTAACAAGATTAAGTTTTACCATCCAGCTCATTGTCTTCCATCTGACCCATTACATAACATGTCATTTTGCATTTACCTTTATGTGAAACTCCAGGTTTTCATCCATGGAATAGATGTGATCAAAGATGTCATGTGCAATTCTTGGAATTATTCCCATTAACTGAGGGTCATGCAGCTTCCCCTAAAGATAAAATGGCAAACTGTAACTTGGAAAGGGTTGTGTGTGTGCCAAAATAGAGAAGGCCTTTCTCAACCAAATCTTCACACAGTGGGCTCCTCTGAACACGTCCCCTGCTCTCTAGGCATTTGCTTGATGTAAAACACACATTAAAGGTGGCAGAGTGACTCAATCTCTTAGCACTTTCCATTCTACAAAGTACCCACTAGTTTTATCAGTTGATGGCATCCTGTGCAGAATGCTCTCCTACTCCCATTCACACTCCGATTTAACTCGGAGAAAACACACAAATAAAACCCACTCAGAAGATATGGAATGGCCTTCCTGGTTAAATTGAGATGCATGGAAACCTGCAGAAAAGAGAAACTCCTGAAGCTGCATTCATTAGACTCTATTCTACCACTTTACTGGTGCAGGCGGCTAAAAGGGAGATCTGGGAATGAGGGTATTTTGGTTACACTGTGGCTTGATTTTGTCGGGCCAGCTGCCAAGATGGAGTTTTGCAAACAGCACCATTCTGTATTAGTGTGCGTAGCCAGCCTCCTATGCCCTATCAAGCAGCTCCAAATATTAAGTAAAAACAGCTTCCCTAGCTGCACGACATCTTTCAGTTGCTTTCCTTTATACAGATGAGTTAAAGTGACTTATGATGAGACCTTGAAACAAAATCTTTCTATGAACATAACAGAAAAAGATGTCACACCTTGTGCAGTCATTTACATTCACATGCAGTTAAAGAAAGGGCCTGATGATACAATATAAAGGATTTTTTCCATGATTATGGAATATTATTGAAACAAATGGACTCAACAAAGATATGGTCTGCAAAAACAAACGCTATAAAATCACTAATTATCACTAACAAAAATGGCCACCAGATAACATATTGATTTCAGTATCATACTCCCACTTTTAAAAATTGAGTAGATATCCATGTTGTCATGAATCATGAGAAATCATTTTTAAAATAGTCAGTAGTCATTTCTATGAGTAAAACCCATTTCAAATGTAAAAGCGACACAAAAATCAGAGCAATTTAGGAAGAAGAGGCTATGAATTTACAGACTAGTTATATAGCTTTTTATATAATGTACAAATTTCTGGATCTTATTGGTTTGTTATATACAACCATCCTACCAGTCAGCTAGCTACTATTACTGTTTTCAGATATAGTCCCTGTAGACACAACTTGCTGCATTTAAATACACTGGACTGGGTGACTTGACAGTCATCTTATAAACATTAAGCCAGTCTGACAGAAATTAAACATGAAAACTGGTACGTTCTATATAGCTGTCTATCTCAAGGATTTTGTGCAAAGTATCCACTAGTTTTCTGCCCTTGAATTACAGATCCTAGGGAAAAATAGAATTATACTGCTAAATGCCCCTTCCTAGAAAAGTAGAGCTCAGCTATATTTAGACTATGAATATTCAATTAATGTTAAGACTTGTATATGTTTTGGTATTTATACAAAACTTAACATTAGCCACTATATAGCTTGGCTTGGAAGAACTAGATTTTTATTGGTAAATGTTAGTAAACATGATTTCACCATACAAATATAAACCACTGTAAAAGTATTTCCATTGACAATTAAAATTTAGGCAGGGTAAGAAAAATGTTGCCGGGCAACTTACCATTTGATTTAATTATATTTACCCTGTATGTATATATTCAAAATGTGTGATTTAATGGTCATAAAAGTTTAAACTTTTTGAATCTCAGTGTCTGTCATTCAATAGTCTGATCTCTTCATAATTTCCTGCAACTTGGAACATTTAAATCCATCAAAAAAAATTTAAAAAATACTTAAACCCCATGATTTGACACAACTGAAAATTTTAATCAATACAAGTAGAAATGCTCAAAATAAACATTGATTTTTTTCCCATCAGATAAAGTCAAATTCTGCCAAGCCTATATGCATGACAACCCATTCAGCTCCTCAAAGAATGAGAAGCTTGCATTGTTCAGTACAGTGGTTCGCTGCAGGCAGTGAGGAGGAAAATGGAGGTGATATATTAAATCTAAAATAAATTGCTGCTGAATCCATGATCATTGGGGGAGTGAGGAGGAGAAGGAAGGGAGTGGATATGATCCCATGCTTTACCTTTCCACCAAAAGTTTCATGCCTCATTGCTTATACTGTGCCATTAAGACAGGCTATTACTGAACTGGCACTGTAGTATAACTTTAATGCGATTAATTCCGGCCCTTTGGATCAGTCTGCAATCCACTTTGCTAACACACCTGCCCTATAGTCCTGCTTGGAGTATGCTTTCTCTAATGGGAAGAGACTATCTTACACACACACCATCTCACCTCAAATAAATGACAATGTAAAAACTAAAATAAAAGTTCTCCTTTCCTCAATGAGCTCCCATGCTCCACCCTCTCCTTACATAACTCCTAGAAAACAAAGGGTCTACGTGAAAAAAGATAAATGAAGTGTGCATGCAAATTGAACACCCAGTATACACTTTGTAATCCTCTTCTAGGGACTATTTCTACTGAGGTCAGTAGGAACTTTCTTCAATGGAAGCAAGATCATGCTCAGAGAGACATTTTTCCTTCTGCCACATAGAAATACTCTTTTCAAAAGGCTCAGCATAATGGGATTTATTAACATTTTCACATTGCGATACACTGAAAGAGAAGGAAATTTTATTCTATTTCACTATAAACTGAGTTTCTGAAGCAGGTTCCACTATATTCGAATTTTAAAAAGCATTCATGTCAACGCTGGAAGGCAGAAGAAACCAAGGTGGCCTAGTCACACAGAACTCTCATTGTTCCAGTTGTCACTTCAAGAATGTTTTACGGAAAATTTCTGCTGCTGCCATCCTGAAAGTGCTGTCAGTGAACACAACAAACCAGCAATGCTTTGCTCATGAAAACCCTTCATTTTAATAAGAACATTATTTCTCACATTTTAACACGGGAGACAAGCAGCTACTAGTGAAGTGTAACACAGAGAGGGCTCTTATTTCAGGCCATCGATAGTGAGGACCTATAGCAGACTTGCTTCTGAAGAGTCTAGAGTGAGCTCAAAGCCCATATGAATCAATTGAATGTAAGCTCATGTGAGATTAGTGAACAAAAGAAAAGATACCTCCCTACAAATGCAGATTAATATGAGTCTTATCTAGTTCAATGTGGCTCTCTCAGGTTTCCCTATGAAAATTACAAATGCAAGACATGGGTTTCCCAGAACTCCATTGTGCTACTTTGTCCTAAGTATAACACTGATGTGTGAAATACTTCATACATATTGCAGAAAATCCACCGTAAAAGCTTCACCTTGAGGATTTAATATTTCTTCAATTTTAGATTGGCTTATGTTTTCCCCCTTTAAAGTACTGTAATAGCATTACATGAGGATGTTGGGTTAAAAAGGGGGATTAAAGCTGAAAACAGACATGATTCCTCTTTAAATGTGACAGGTGGCTTTATTAATTTAAAAAAGTAAAAAAGGAATAAAATACCCCTTTTTCCACAGCAGGCAGTTCTCTTTATCAGTCTATAATTCTGAATACAAATTGACTTGAAGAGATCTTTCCTCATAGTACTTGAAAGCACCATCTCAAGCCTTGCAGACATTTTGATTTAATTACATTCTGAGCTGGTGGATTATTCAGTCATCCCACCATCTGTGTGGATTGAGCTGATGTTTCCTCTCCTCTCCCACTCCAGCCCTCAATTTCCAAAAGGAAGCAAGAGCAGACTTAATTAGACATGAGCCATCAGTTATTAAAGGAGCAATTGTGCCAAACAAACAGCAATTCTACAAGCACCTGAAAACAAAACAAAATTTAGAAAGCTGAAGAAAATATTACTGGCTTTCTCCCTACACCTTCAGGTTAATTAGGCCACTGGTATTGATCATGCAGCCAATCTGCTTGATGCTGCTAAACAAGTTTGAGTAGGACTTCTTCCCTGGCTGGCACTGCTTCTTTCACAGCCCTCTGTTTATGGTTTGTAGTTTGAACTGAAAATATGCTGGAAAAACATTATCTGGCTTCTTATATAGCCATTGGGAGGCTCTTGCTGTGAGACAGATCTCAGCCTAACACTCAGACTGCATCACATGTATCACACAACTGCATGTTTGCAGATTGAGAGGATTAGATCAAGAGATCAAAATATCATCTAACTGCCTCTGCTTGTAGGGTACCTTCCCCTTGTTAAGGGTAAGATGCCCTGAGGCTGCAGACCACATTATACTTCTCTGTGCTGGAAATATGAGTATACTCAGGGACTTATGCCTTTGGCCTTGCATTCCTCTCTTCAAGAGCAATGATTCAAAAGCTCAGCTTTTTATGCTGCAGCACGCTTGAGTAGAATTCCCATAAGAGGATTGCAAATGAGAAAAACAAAAATCGAAGGATGAATTTTCACAACGTTGCATGCAAAACCCTTATTATTGCTTTTGTTTCGTGATTAACAAATCCCATTCCAAACCTTTAAAAATACCTACATCTAACCTGGTATGATACATATGAAGAAGCTGCACTTTGCACTTGTCATTCACTGTTTCTTATTTCAGCTATTTATCAATAAAAACCCTTCAGAAAATTCCACACTGAAGAAATTTCTACAAGCATTATAAACAAGACATATGTATGTTTTCTTATATGCCACTTGTATGCCACAGAAGTACAAATCATTTTTCTAGGCATCCAGATGTCTGAAACAACTGATTGCCTTTAATTCCAAAATTCCTACTCAATTACAATCAAACATTGCTACTTTACCTCCATAGTATGTGTTTTTCCTGAAGATGTCTGTCCGTAAGCAAAAATTGTTCCATTGTAGCCTTCAAGAACATCTGTAGGAAAGAAGAAAATAATCAAAATCCACACTATTGTCTTAAATGCTGCATTTTCAGAAGAGTGTTTAACAAATCACCATTTACATTGATCAAATTCAATAAGAAAGTCAAGAGATATGTGGAAAGAAACAAAAAAGGACATAGGTGCACTGAGTCACTGTGTTAATGAAAAAAGTGGGATTTCTTTACAGCAAGATCTAATTTAGATAATTAGAAAGTCATCTGTACCCCCTAAATTTATCAAGTACTGGAGAGAAAATGAAACACTCAGATACAAATTTGATATCTACCATTCCCCGTAGCCATGGCATTGGCAAGATTTACATTTGCTGGTGAATATTTATCTTAAGGCAGGATAAACAATCCTCTATAATGTGTTAGTATTATGTTTTTAATTTACAGAATGGATGCCTATACAAGTTTTATAAAATCTAAAAATAAATAAATAGAGTAACCAGAAAGTTCTAAACAAGGAGCCATCAGACCAAAGATAAACAAAAACATATCACCAACTATCAGTTTCTACAAATATAAATACAGGAATTTGCCAGGAGTGTTACTTACTCATGAGAGTAGGAAGCTTTCCTGAGCAATGGCCATCTGCTTACACAACTTTTATTTCAAACCACTAAAATACACACACCACTTAAATCTCTAACCCTTATGGCTACCAGTAAACAAGCAAACCAAATCATTGACTATGAATCAGGTATAACCAATGCAGTGCTGTCTTCCTAGGTCTCTGCAGAGAGACAGCTTTAGAGTCTCTGTGGCTGCTCAGAGTTTCCCTATACTGCCACAAAGTGACAAATGAACATCTTCTCAGTTTCTATTCCTGTAGTTCCACTCAGCGGTTGCAGAGGCTAGCACTAGAGCCAGCGCATCCCACACCTGCTCTGGATAATACAAACCCGGCATGGACACTGGGTACCTACTCTGCTTGCTAGACTGCTCTGAAGCTCACACAGAGGTGTCTTCACTGCAATAGGAGTCAAACTTGCCTGGGTTGGTTTACCTGTGCATAGCTTTTGCTGTGTAGCTATACCCTCAGTGTGGCACTGTGTCCCAATCTGACATACCTCTTGCCACTGAGGAGTGGTATTAAGTATCAGAGACAGGCCACCTGCTACTATAGCAGCCAGAAGAGGAGGGGAAAGAAAGAGAGCGCCCTAGAGCATGTGTACACAAGAAAAAAAAATGCTTTTCCCAACCCTCTAGCATGCAACTATGAGCTGGAGGCTAGTTTAAAAAAACAAGACAGAGTCCCAAGCAGGGTCCAGGGACAATAACTTGGTAAGAACCCCAGTACTCTGTCTGTTCTCTGGTGCTTCCACGATGAGGGAAAATGAATCCTCACCTCAGCACTGCCCTTTGACAATGGGCCCTCCATCTCTCCTAGCAGTCTCTGGCTTTTAGGTTTAGTCCTCTCTGGCTATTAGGTATCTAATAAGATTTCCAACCTCTGTTTCTGTGCAGGCTGATGGGCATCAGGAGGGTATGTGCATGGAGGGCCCAGTGAGAAGGAGACAGAGATTAACAGGATACATTAGGAGGGAGATAGAGATGAAGAGGGGAAAGTGGGAGAAGAAAGAGAAAATACAGGGAGACAGCTGACAATATAAATGAACAGGGAAGGTGAAAAAAAGGAAAAAGAGGGAGTAGAGACTGAAGACAATTCAAATGAAGAGACACCATAATCTGATATACAATAAGATTGAAAAAGGAAAAAGATTGAAGTTATAGTTTTAAAAATATATTAAAAAGAAAGGTTGGTACAATGTTATAGTTCAATACAGCACACAACAGTACATAATTGTTTGTTTATTTACAATGTAAGCAAGATCTTCAGACAGGGCTGGGGGAAATATACACTGGTGTTGGTAACACTTCTGTATTTTTAAGAACTCAGGCTAGTGGTACTGAGTAAATTTTTCAGGCCCTGCAATCAAATAATGATGCAGAGCACAAGAGTATCTGTGCATCAAGGTGATTAAATCTCCTCTTTCCATATATAAAAATATCACAGAAGTAAAATGTAATTTCCCCTTCCCTAGTGAGAGAAGGCTCGTAGTAAATTCACAAATGGAAAAAAGGTATTAAAAGTCAACTGTGGTATAAAGAAACTAGTCCATGAATTCAGCCCAGCCCATTACCTTTACCAAGGGGCCTCTAAACAGGTCTGAGTTTCTCTTTATTATTCCAAAAAGGAATTCTGAATCAATGTTGTGAAAGAAACATCTTATTGATTTGCAGTTAAATGAAGTGTGAGCTCGGGCAGACAGAAATGCCTATAGCAGTATTATCCTGAATATTATACAGATAACAGTCTTCCCAGCAGTCTGGTTGCAGCTAGCCTTCAATTATTTATAGGCCCTGATTCTGACCATCATTATACCTACCTACATCAAAGCTAAACAAGTTCACTTGTAATTTCATGGGTGCAATTTTAATGCCACTTTTCTAGAAAGCTTGAGGAACATCAAACAAGGTTTTTAGAAGGTATGATGGTTAAAAGAAGGGGGATTCGCTCATTTAATATTTTCTTAACTTTTGTGGATAATCAAAAGTTTAAAGTGGCTTGCCCTAGAAACTCACCTGTTGAGTTTCTATCTGTTGGTCTTGGCAACAGACAATGCCTGGGAAGCCTAAGAGGGCTGTTGTGGTTGGGTCAATAGGGAGGAATCCATGAAGCAGTGAGGATCTGGGAAATAGCTGTGGTGATAGTGAAAGCGGGAGGGAGAACTAGAGTCAATGTTAGGGTTGGGCAACAGCCCAGGATGCCATAGTTGGGATGAGTGGTGTGCCGTGGTGAAGAGGCAAGAGCAACTGGTGAAGCTTCCCCTGGACCCCCCTTTCCCATTTGTGCCCCCCTCCCAGCTACTGCTCACCATGTCCCTCCTCTCATCCACTCCCTCTCGCAAGGTGCGGGGGGAAAGGGGGCTTCATAGGGAGGAGAGGAAGAATATTGCAAGGATAAGGGCATGGCTGGGGAGGGGGTGAAGGAGGATCGCAGGGAGCGGCGGAGGTCCCATGGGAAGGGGTGAAGGAGAGGAGGGTCACACAAGATATGGCTTGTGAGATATTTAAAAATTCAGTTTGCTGATCAATAATATCATGACAAAATACACATAACAGGATATGTAAAGTTATAAACATAAGCATATTTCCAAGATAAGTCTGGGGAGAGGCTAAATCCATTCCTCAGAGACAAAGGGCAAGCTGATGCCTCAGTCAGGTGTCAACGAGGCTGATGGACCTAAGTGCTAAGTGGCCATTCTTTGTCAACGAAAGGAGCTGGGACAAAAATGTACATCTTAGCAAAAATACTGCATGGGGAGCTGCCTTTCTTCACCAGGCTGCCTCTCCCCAATGCTTCTGAAGGGGATGGGGATAAGACTATAAAAAAGGGGCAGACAGCCCAAGAGATCCCTCTCTCTCACTCCCTGCCAACCTCATTCTCTGCACCTGTGAAGACAAAAAGAAACAGCAATTGGACTCTGGAGGAGGGGTCCTGACCTGAGAGTTTGCTCAGTAATCTGCTGCAGCATAAGGTGGGAAACTTCACATGAATCTAATATGGTTTTGAGTTAGGCACTAAAAGCTATTTTATTTTTCTTGTAACCACTTTTGACTTGTATACCTCATTACTTATACTAAAAATCTGTCTTGTTGTAGTTAATAAACTTGTTTTACTGTTTTATCTAAATCGGTGTGTTTAAGTTGGAGTGTTTGGGTACTCTATTTAAAATAACAAACTAGCATAGTAGTCCCTTAACAGTATAACAGACTAAATATATTTGTAATGTCGAGGTGCGGGCTGGGCAGTACAGGACATACATTTCTGGGGAACAGCTGGGACTGGAGGGATGTTGGGGTCACCCTGCAGCATAGCCAAGGCTGGTAAGAGCCAAGGCGTGGCTGATTGCAGGACAGCCTTATTGGGGAGTGACTACACGCTGGAGTCTGTTTGTGAGCCGTCCAGGTTGGAGGCTATAGTAGCAAGGCATTATAATGGGCACCCCAGATTACAGGGCAGGTGTGACACAGCCATTCATTAGCCATTCACAGGAATGAAATATGGCATTTGCTTCAAGGGGTTGGTCCTGATCACTACAACCTTGAAGTTCTAGGTTCAGGTTCTCTCACACCACATTAGGATGGATGTGTCACACGCATACACTCACATACATGCTTGGTCTTTATCACTTTCTGTTTTCTCTCTCTTTTTCTCACTCTGTTTTTGCCCTTTTGGCTCACAGTCTCTGTGTTACATGGACAATCTTCCTCTGCTTTGAGAGGGAGCCAAGAACACTTAGGGTTCTGCTGCAATATATAAACAGAGAGGGTTCCACAGTGGAAAGCTTTCCCCATAAAATGTCCTCTTCCTTTGTGAGAGAGATGTTTGCTCTGGCCTTTTCAGTTATATTGCCTTCGTTGACTGCAGCTCCTGCAAGCGGCCATGGAGAGGTGGTCTGCACACAAGCACCCCTCTTCTGAGTCATTCTTAATTCCTGACCCAACCTTCTCTACAAACACATTACGCATTTGCCTTTTCTTCAAACTCACTAAAACCCAAACAAAACTAATCCTTAATCCATGAAATCCCCGTTCCCACATGCCTGCTCTCCCTGCTTCTGTCTATTGACACAGTGAGCTCAGCCATGCAACTATTACTGTGTGGTAAATATTAGTTCATGCTGATCACTGATGGTCACGTCATATGGGGCCACATTCTCTGGCCCATTCCATTCATTCTTCTTCTTTGTTATCATTCCTGTCCTTGCTACTTAGCCCTCTCATACCTTCTAACAGAGTCTGTCTTCTCCTTTCCACAGTTTTTTTTTTTTAAAGCAGTGTTAAAGAATGGCCTGTAAAAATGAAACACAAACTTGAAAATAGGGCCACTTGTGTCCTTAAACCTGTTTGTAAACTCTGTATAATAAAAGTTTTTTGCATGTGTTTTTAAATTTAAAAAAAAATAACAACTTCAGTGCTCCTATTTTCTGTGGAGAATAAATGCTTTCCTCCCTTAATTCGAGCCTTTTTTTATTTAAAAAATAAATAGAAAAGGCTTGTTCTGCTCATTCTGTTTAAACAGATAACTAGTATTTATATGTGGTACAAGATCGTAAGGCAAGACTTTCAAATATTAAATATAATCTAAAACAATACACAGTTTTAAAAATATTCTTGAATCAATTATCCTAGAGGTAGACAGTATAATCTAGTATTTCTTTCACCTACAATTCAATAATTAAATATTCAAAAAAGTACACAAGTGAGACCATCAATAGGCTATTCAATGAGAACTGCCCAGAAAGCAATTACTACAAAGAAATCATTAAAACAATTCATTGTCTCTTCCTCCAAGGCTGCACACATACAGTAAAAATTGCTACAACTAAAAAGCAAAGCCCAATGAATAGCTAATGCTGGCCATTACATATTGACCACGTAGTTTAACAACAATGTCTAGTAACCATGGTGTTTAATTCCTCTCAGTCAGCAGTATTCTTCCAATAGGACAGTGCATGAAAGAAAGACCTCAGCCCTAATCATCTCTCTGTATAGGAAAAAAAACGGAAGCCTTTTTTCTGATGATAAAAGACCAGATGAGAGTGGAAAGCAACAGGAAGGCAGAAAATAGAGCAAAAGAAAAAAGAATGACTATATGACCCACCACTGCATATTATAATCCTTCAAAAAATTAGATTTTACAAAGATCACCACACTGGAGAGATTAAGAAATGCCTCTAAAATCTAGATGATTATAATATATAGATTGTTTCTGTACAAAAGTCTATGGTTTCATATGTTCCATATATATAGTATATGAAAATAATTTGGCTTAGCTATTGCTGTTTATTAAAAAGGACTGTTTTTCTGCTCTTTTGCTGAAAGTTCTCATTTAGAAAATTCTGTCAATGCAATTATTGTAACCATCATTTTAGAATCCAGTGGTCAGTCATTAAGCCAGCTGGCACTCTCTACAATTATATTAATCACAATGAAACCACTAGGTCCTGTGTGAGTATATTTTGAATAACAAGACAAGGTAACTATCAGAAAGCTACTTAAACATGAAAACAATGAGTCTGGCACCCAGGATGCTAGCAAGATATCATTAGTAAATATCTTCAGTGGAATGCACTAATCAATGTTTTCCAAAAAAAATTTGAAAGCTGAGCCCCAGCTCGGGAAAATGAAACCAATCGTTCCCCTACTTCTCCAACCCAACTCCCATGGTGTTGTTAAAGGCAGACCCTTCCTAATTTACACAATCCCTACAATTGGGCCGTCTCCTTTGGAAAACATTAGGTATAGATCTTCATAACGGGATACTATTTTTCTAAAAAAAAATACCTTGAGCTGTGAAATAGTTAATATTGACATTTAAAACAACATCATTGGCATCGGAGTTAAACCCCACTAAAAAGAATGAGGCAGTTCATACCTCAGAGCTGTTTCAGGCTCTCTGTGAACTCAGGTAGATAGATATCCATCTGTTACATTCACTTCATGTTTTGGAGATTTCCTTTACAACCATAACAGCTGAAGACACAGCTTTCGTTTGCGAGGGAGAGAGTGAGACTCTGGAGAATACTTGAGAGGTCAGTCCACACTTACCCAGCCAGCCCTTCACGCTCCCAGGGAGCATGTCTCACATTGAGAATAACACTGCATTAAATGACAAGCCAATGCACTTCTGTGCAGTTTTTAACACCCTAAAGGAGCATTAAAAAGCTACAAGCAAGGCTGTCAAATAATTTCAACATCCAAAAAGCTCAATCGGCCAGTGTCTTATTATGACAATAGATCGAGGCTGACCCTGAGAGGTACTGAACAACTACATGGCCACCTGCTATTGCTCAGCACCTCTGGATCACATCCTTAGTGGGTGTCAAATAAGTTCAGGTTAAATCATAAAATTGAAATGACTTATAGTCATTTTTTTTTCAGATACAGGTGTGTAATCTGACAGTCACTAAGGTATGTCTATACTGCAGCTTGAAGCATGCCTTCCAGACCAGGCAGACAGACACATGCAAGTTCTACTTGTGTTAGCGTGCTAATGAGCTAGCCAACCATGCTCATACTCCAGGGGTCAGGCATGCTTACACTTTGGTGACCAGCCCATGCCTCACCGTCCACATAGTTATTTTTAGAATACTAGATTGAGCAGAACTAACGCATGTCTGTCTACCTGGGCTCGGAGGCATGCTCCTAGGGACAGTGCAGAGGTGTGCTTCTCGTGTGTTTAGCTCCTTTTAATGGGTGATATCTGTGCACAAAGCAGCAGCAGCAGAATCAAGCCCTTCATGTTCTCTTCCTAGACAGGAACATCTTTGAGGCCATAAATTGTTCTAAAAAAGTACCTCATCAGCAGCTGATCTCCATCCTATGGTCATACCCACATTTAGGAAAGTTTTTAGAAAGCAGTCTCTACTGTTTAGTGGGATTTTTTCTTCCAAATCAGTCCCCGCTAACATGGGTTTAACAGTTTCCTTAGAGTACAACAGACAAACACATGTTAAGCCAATCTTAGAAAACCATTTTCCAGATGAGGTGCTTTCCTATTGTTTTACCTACTGGGGGAAATAGTTTCTGACAGTGTTTTAAAACGTTTCCACACTTACTAAACAAATTATGTTTAACCCATGTTAGCAGAAACTGCTTTTAAAACTCATTTATAAGCTGCTTCCTACCAGGGGCTGAACTCCAATATAAATGGGACAATACAGCTTTTACAGTTAAATCCAGCTTTTATAATTAAATCCAGCAAAAAGCCTAACACTCACATTTGCTGTAATAGAGAGCAGTTGTGACATCACTTACCTTTAACAATCTGCTTGGCACAGGCATTATAAACTTGTTCCTGGGTTGTGTTTGGCGGTAACACTCTATCAAAGACATAAGGTTTTGACTGCTGAAATAATAAAACACAAAGTAATGTTTTAGAAAATAATAAAAACCTGTAGCCAGAGCAGTAAAAAGTAAGAACCCATTTAAGAGGCACCCTGATAAAAGGCATGGCTGTTTAAATTAGGGAAGATGTCCAATGCAACAGAAATGATGTATTTCAGTGAACAAACAATGAATAAACGACCATGGCCGGTTCTACCTTTTTTGTCACCCCAAGCAAACCAAAAAAGCACCACTTGGACTGCTCCGCCACAAGAATGAACAGAATACCACCCCTTACCGCCCCAGCCAATTGCTTGCTCCGCTGGTGCCTGGAGCCAGCCTTGTAAACGACACATCTGGTGTTGTCTGAAAGTCTATTCCCAGTCATTAGCAAATATGGAGTGGCACATGTTGCCCTCAAGTTTCCTATATATTTAGCTCATTGAATAGGATAAAGTGGTAGAAAACAATGGGCTAAAATGTGACTAATGTAATCCTGAGCTCATCTCCCTCTCTTGCAGGATTTAAGATAAAAGATCCATATTTCTAACCAAATCTATGATTGACACAGATTCCTTTGCAAAGTTTATCACAAACTTTCTACCAGTCAAACCGTAGAGGTAAAGATCACTGAACAGAGATCAAATGAATTCAAATTATCATCAATTTTAAAAGCCCTGCACTGCTGTCTAACCAGCCCCATATCAACCTTGACTGTTAGTACATTTTTGAAAATTGTTATTTGAAAAGAAAATAGCTGGGTTTCAGCCAAGTGCTGAAAATGCAAATAAGTTGAAGCATAGCAGTAACCAAAGAAGCCAAGGAGCAGAAGGCATAACAGTTAGGAGACTAGTAGACTGATCTTTTACTCAAAGAATTACAAGACTTTCGGCTTTAACAATATTAATGCTTTTTTGTGCGATAGAAACAAATATGATTACAAACTGAAGCATGTGTTTATGAAACAAAAACATTTGGCTTTGGGAATTTTATCAGGTTGCAGGGGATGGTTCTGCCACCAAAATATAGTTAGCCATAGCTTCTAAATTCCATGGCAGATTGTGCACTGAAAATATGTGAGTAAGTAATGGGAAAAACTATACGCATGCATTAACAAAGTGGAGTCTGCTTTTCTTCCTTCTGGCAGCAACATGGGATTGGTTACAAATAAATATATGCCAGCTATCCTGAAATAAACCTTTGATGTAGAAGACATTAAAAGGTAAATCATTTTTAGGACAGAAACATAGCGAGCATCCTCACAGATCAGTAAAAAGAAGTAAATGCTAAGCTATCTTCATTTAAAAGAAAATTTCTTCAGTTAAATGCCATGAAGAACAGAAGCCAATTCTTCTCTCTCTATTTTTCCATCAAAGAATGCAATACCTCCAATCCAAAATACAATTCTTGTTCTGAAACAGCATTATGGGGATTACTAAGTAACTGATCAATGGCTAAATCTGACATGATGGTCATACTCTTGTCAATCATGCAATCACATCTGCCAGCTGTAGCCAGCTGTTCAAATATTTGTGCTTGACTCACAATTCCTTGTTGCACTCTGATTTATTTTAAGCTAACCAGGTATCTGACACTTCCATAACGCTGGACATTCACTTAAGACTGCAATAAAACACATACAAGATAAATATAAAATATATTAGAAAAAGCTCATCCTTGAGATATGAAATACTATAGATAAGAACATATATTATCAACCATTTTTTAAAAAATTGGAGGCACACAAAACTATGTAATGTCCTGTTGTAATAAAGCATGTGTGGCATATTCTCAAAGCACAAATCTTGAGTAGCCTATGTGAAATGAATTTAGTTGCCTTCTTCCAGTTCCTAGTTAACAGGTTTCCATCTCTCTCTCATGCACAATTCCTGTTTTTGATATCTTAAGGGCTTGCCTACTCTGAAGTTATTCTGGAATAGGGTAGGGTGTAAATTTAAAGTTCCATAGCTGTTCTGGAATAACTCCCCAAATAGAAAAAAGAGCATCTTTCCCAATTCAATTTAATCAACAATAGCTATCTGGTTATTTTCCCCATGTAAGATGAGCTGTGAGCAGAAAGGCCAAAGACGACCTGAACATACATGGAACCTGAACTATCTTCTCACCCACAGATACACTTGCCCCAGGTTAGGATTGAGGCCCATTAGCCAAGCAGTACAGCAGACCTTGCACCATGTTGTTACCATGAACACAGAGAACGTCAGTCTCCAGGGCAATCAATCCAACTCTTCCATGAGCGCTCAACAACAAAAATACCCAGAGATCTTCAAGAATTCACGTAGATGATCCATCATAATTTTGCTGTACACAGCTGAAAGGGAAAATTTCACCACAAACACTGTCTGCAAGTTACAAACATTAAATTGTTTTATTGATCAAACTGAAAGGTAAGAGTATGAGCAAACAGCCCAAAAAGTGCCCGGTAGGCTAAATTACCTTGTACAGTTATTTTGAAAAAAAATGCCAGCTAATTTATAATCACTTCTATGAGTCATCACATTAATTTTTAACCCAGATAATCACTTTCACTTTAGAAAGGAGAGCGTCAAAAATGATATGCTAATAGCAACAATAAATAACTAAGGAAAATTAGACTGCAAAATTCATCACAGCTGTCTAGAACCATTAACTTCTGACCTTAGAAGGCATCCCTGAAATCACACACTAAAATTAGAGATAGACCCCAGGCACAAGTTTGGACAAGCATTCAAATGCCTAGAGTACGGAGCTCTTCAGATCCAGGACTTTGGTATAAAGTAAACTCTAACCAACACTGTTACTGGTAGCCAAATTCTGGAGCTATTACAGAATGCATCCCAATCCATCCAAGTCAATGGACAGTGCTCTCTCTAGGAAAAGTTTATAATTACATTTAAGGTAGTATAAGCAGGGTTCTCCAACTCGTCTATTCTCCTAACACCCTGCTTGATGCTACCATCCATCCACTACCGTGAGCTCCTCCCACACCTGTAAGTTTTTCAGGTTTAATCTTAATGTTATGCACACCTGCCTTTGGAATGTTTAAAAGTATCATATAAACTCTTCACACCTTTGCTTTGTTTCCTTCCACATGTACAAAAAGGTACAAGTAGCAAATGTTTTATAAAATGGACTGTGTGCTCATTAACTTGTAATAGCAACACACACACACACACATTAAGATAGTCTACAACTTTAATTCAGACCCCTAATGCATATGCATGACAACACAGTCTTCAATTACACCATCATATATTTTTTTCCACAAGAGTATTGTGACAATTGGGCCATACCTTCTACTCGCTTAGGTACTTACCATGAAAAAATAGATCAAGACATTTTCAATAAAGAGAATAACACAGAGAGACTAAATTAGTCCAAAGATCATAGGCCTTGAGAAAATCCAAGAACAGTGTTGAAATCATGCTTGTATCAACAGATGGGGAATTGGAAAATAATGAACCAAAATTGGTGTGTCGGACATTAGGCCTAATTTTGTTGACAATAAATAACGAGAGAGGATGAGCTATTCCAATTACCACCCATTTTTGCATCCTTAAAAATTTTTTTTTGAGGAACAGAGAAAAGAACAGATGTAGACTACTGAAGCAAGCCTCACCATCATGGCTGTTACTATCATCATCTTCTGGAACTCGGAACCTTCTTGATCCTAATCTTTAGAGATATATTGACCAGACCAGGGCAGAGAGGGGGACTCAGATACAATCACCACCCTCTGCCAGCTCCAGATGAATCTCAACCACTAACTTGGAATGAACTGTGATCAGACTAACAGCAACAAATGCTCCAGCCCACCTCAAACCTTCTGTTTTCTCCAAAAAAAGAATTACCATCCTTGATTCCCTCTAAAAGACTGTCAAACAAGGAGGATTCCATCTAACAACTCTTTCCAGCTAAAGGGGAAGGAACAGAGGACGTTGTTAAAATCAAAGTCTTACTTAATATTTTACATTTCAAATGCTGTAACTGGTCTCCCTCCTTTTCTGTATCTTTAATAAAAAGTTGGAAGGATTTTTAATGGTGTCTTTGCCATGGCATTAAGTGGACTGAGTTCTCCGTATACCAAACTCCGAACCTTCTTTAACTATTGAACAATGACTGGGTCATACAAGGACTTTGGGCCCATTTATTCCATCTAAATTAATGCAGCAGGATTCCTCAGATCTTCCTGAAGATGGAAAGTCTGTATTATTTGAAGTACTTACTTGTGCACATCAGTCTAAGCCCACTCATAACTAAAGGCCCTCCCCCTCAACTAAGGCAGAGGGACCACTAAGTCCAGGTTCCAACTGATTATGAGGGACAAAGGAGAAAACAGGAATCGGAATTAGGTCAAGGCTAAAAAATAAAGTAACCAGAAGGGGACATCAAGCAGAGAACCCCAGACAGTACCCACGACTCCTCAAAGGTGTCCAAGATGTCAGACACTACCCAGAGGAATTCTGCCAGGATATGCGAGCAGACAAGGAGTCAGAAATAGGCCCCGCATCCACAGTGGACCCCGTGTGCAGCTTCCTCCTCCTGAATTGATGTCCATCTTAGTCAATGCCAGGAAGAGACTGATGGGGAGGTCCTTCAACTTTGTAGGGCCACAAATAGGTATACATAGATCAAGAGATGTGGGCAACAGTGCAGTCAGAACCTCAGTAGAAGGTTCTAGAGGAGCCAGAAGAAGCGCTGCAACCTGACACACTAAATAGATGTGCATGGGGGTCTCCTTCTTGCAGCACATGGTACAGGGGTCAGGGAAGTTTGTGAATCGCACCAGGTGCACACCCATGTTCATGGATCTGTAGAGGAGCTGCCAACTAATATCCCCAGAGGGCCACAGAACCAGAGTGGAGTACAGACTGGCCCACTGGGGTTCCTCATCCTTCTAAGATGGTAAGAGGTCTGGCCACATGGTGTTGGGGCAGGTCACAAGGGCGCGGAAGTGGATATTATGAAGCATGAGCACATACAGATGTTCTCTGGATTAAGCTCGGAGGCAGACTGGGGCTGGGTGTTGTGCAGGCAGCTCAGGTGGCATATTGGGTGTGTCTAGGGAGGCTGACAGGACAGGGGCCCAATGATGAATTTCTGGAGGCTGGAAGTGAGGAGTGGGTGGGGAGCAATCTCCTGCAGAGCCTACTCAAGGAAAATTGGAGAAGCAGTCCCAATCTCAGTCCCCAACCCCACATCCAACTCAGGGTCCCATTTTCCCTCCCTGCCTCCACATCCCCAGCTTCCAGACAGTTTCCACTCCCCATCCCAGGCTTCTTGTCCCATTCGGTGCTCCGTATCCCCTACCCTGCAGATCTGTCTTTTGACCACTCTGTGTTCAAATCAGGTAGCTTCCTCCTCAACTTTGCCTGTGCTAAAATCAGGCAGCTTCCTCCAGCAAGAAGAGAGAGACTCCCTGGTCTCAGTTCAAGTGCTTGAACCTGACCCAAAGCTGCAATTGTAGGGAAAGACCCATTCAACTCCAGAGTGGGGCATACCTAGTGCAGACAGAATCTTCAGGGAATTTAGCCGCTAGAACAGAGCATGTGCAAATTGCTATTTTGCTGTTTTTGAGAATGAAGCAAGGGTAAAAGTACAGAGAAGAGTGCCTTTCACTGACAGCTCTCTGCTCCCACATATACAAATCTTCTAGAGACGGTGAGTAACAGCAGCACTTCGGCTAATCAAGTATGAAGGGCGAGAACAGGGAAAGCAATGGTTTGTCCCAGACACATGGAAAGACAGACAAGATGCAAGGGATGTGACTTATTTAGGCCAGTGGCTCTCAGCCTTTCTAGACCAGTGACCCCTTTCAGGGATCTGATTTGTTCTGCATACCGCCAAGTTTCACCTCACTTAAACAACTAAAAAGTGTCGCAGTAAGCAATTTTTCAGTAATAACGTGCTTTCTTATTTTTACCATAAACAAATTTGATTAAATAAAAAGGAAGAGGTCAGCAGCTGAACTGAGTAAGGATGTGCTTTTTTTACCGAGGACATTTTCTGACCATAACTGCTCTTTATTTTAAAAAAAAAAATGATTAGAACATGTTAAATTCATCTAACAATAAATAAGATTTAAAGACAGGTGCAAGAAAAGGTTTTACATATAAACTAAATTAATTACTCAGCTCAATCTTTCTGGAATACCACAATCAATAGTTTCCCACAAATTATTAAATCCTGATAATAATCCTGATCCTCAATTGAAAAATAAATGAGAACAAGCAATTACATAGGAACAGGCACTGCAGAGCAATTCAAGTCAGGAAATAGCTTGACAGACCACACAGCAGACTTGAGTATTTTGCTGGGATTGCTGGAATCTAGCACACAGCTGCAGTGCAATTTGTAACTTTCATTTCTCTGCAGAAAGAATCTTTAACCTTTTGTAACATGTTCCAAGAGTACAGAAATTTTACACAATGAAATTGTTGATACAGTGGAATAGTTTACAATCTAGATATAGAAGTTCTAGAAGTCACTCCTCAGATTTAGTTTCCCCTGAATTCTTGGTAAGGTAATAGACCTGGAAACTGTTCTAATTGAAAATGCCTTAGAACATTAAGGCATGAACATAAAAAGTCTTCATAATGCGTTGAAGCCAACTTAAATAGCTAACTGATAAAAATAAATTCTTTAAGTATCCAACCTTCCATAAGCCTCTGGTTACAGTAGCAACCGCAAAATGCACTAAGTGAATAGAACATACAATCTTCACTATTCATGAATTTTTAAAGTGTAATGCAATTTTGATTAGCCTTGTGTCCATCCATTGTGAAGAGGTGACAGATGTGTAGACTGTTTTAGGTCATCTAGTCCATCCCCTTACCAGTGCAGGATTGCTCAACCTCCCGTGCTTAATCCAGTTTTAAGTGTCCCAACTGATGGAATTTCCAAAACTTCCCTGGAGCAGCTATTCCACAGTAACAGGTCTTTGTTAGGAAATTGATTAATCTAAATTTTCCTTTTCTTAATTTCACCTATCACTCCAATTTACACTCCATTCCAATATATATCCTTCTCCGTGATCATACTGGTAGACAATCACGTCCTCAAAGAGAATACGTCTCTGGGTATATCTACGCTACAATTAGACACCCAAGGAGACCGATGCCTGCTGAGCTGGGCTCGCAGGGCTGTTTAATTGTGATGTATACATTCGAGCTCAGCCTGAAGCCCAGGCTCTAGGACCCTTCAAGATGGGAAGATCCCAGAACTCGGGCTGTACCCTGCGCCTGAACATCTGCAGTGCAATTCAATAGCCCCTTAACCCAAGGCCCACAAGCATGAGTCAGCTGGCATGAGCCAGCCCTGGGCGTCTAACTGGAGTGTAAACATACCCTCAGCTTTCAGTCTCAGTTTTCCATCATAGCAAGAATGACACTCCATTCAAACATCCCCCTCTCAAAAAGAAGACAAAAAAAAAAAAACCAACACCAGAAACAAACAGAAATCAAACAACAAAAACCCTATATCCCAAGCAGGGGTTCTACTGAGACAGAGAGAGAGATTTTTTCCATGAAATTAATTCAGGACCTCGCTATCACTACTGGTTTAATATGGAAGGTGCTCAGACACTATGCTGATGGGCAGCAGTACAAAACTCTTATGGTACATCTACACTGACAGGAAAAAGAAAGACATGGCAGCAAAGCTCAGAGTTCAAGATAAATTGGCTCAGGCTTGCAGGGCTCACGCTATGGGGCTAAAATGGACATTACTGTTCTGCCCAGGCTCTGAGATCCATCCCCCTTTGACAGGCCTCAGAGCCCATGCCTCAGTCTGAGCTGTAGCATTCACACATTTACTTTTAGCCCCATAATGAAAGCCTGAGTGGGTCGGTTTGGCTGGGGGGGGTTGCTTTTTGTGTTTGGGATGGAGGGTTGCAGTGTAGACATACCCTTTGAGACAGAACCCACGCTGAAGGAAGGAAGCATTCCTCTTTAGCAATCTCCCCAGGCAGATGCAAAGAATGCTGCTGAGAGGCTTTACAGGAAGCAATATCCTGCCCTTATTAGCCCGAGGGAGGGTCACGACAGCACTGGGCCTTTGAGGCTGCTTTGTGGCACAGGGGAGCATTCATCCAGTTTTAAGCCATTCAGTCCTGGTTTTCTAAAGTACTGCCCCCGTCCAGTAGCAATTTAGAACTGGATATGGTTGTCTGGTATTTTCACATGCAGTTGGTGGATGCATGGAAGCCCCCATTTTTTCCACTGTGTGTCACCCCCAGTCAATGTGACCCACCACACACATCACTCTGGCAGGGCGCAATCATGTCTTTCCCAGAAGTACTGGAATGTCTTGTATTCTGGGATGCCACAGTGCCCATCCTGTTATGGAGAAAACAGAAATGCAGTGTGAGAAAGGAGAAATTTCAGGGAAACCCAAGGAAAGGAATTAACTACGTTTTGTAGGATTCTCCAGATAGGTATATTAGGTGCTTAAAGTGTCACTTATCTGCCCTCATTGTGACAGCTGTTCAGAACTCACTATTTTACTAATTGTAACAATTACACATACCAAGTTTAGATTACAAATAGGCCTTACCCAGAAAAAAAAATTCATAAGTGGATTTTGAGCACCAAAGTCAAAAGGTATCTGGATCCAGGATCTGTAGTTTAAATAAGATCAGTTTTAATAAAGAACATTTTACACATTTCTTGTTTGAAAAGAAGGAGGTTTTGCCACAGTTTATATCTTTAATCAAAGATGCATCTGTACTGTCAAAAACACCATCGATCATAAAATCTATTTGCAAGCTAGAGTATTTAAAAAAATACAATTACCTTGTTTATTAGGTTGATCTGAAACTGCAATGTAAATATAAAAGATTTACATGAAAACTAGCCTCCAAATGGGGTATAATCAATTGTTTATCACCAGAGTTACTATTTAGTAAACAAAGCAGAAATAGGAGTTGTCTCCATTTTACATCTGGAAATCTGAAGCAAAGGGGTCATATATCAAGTCTGTGAGAGGAAAAATAAAATCCAGATGTACCAAGTCCTAATCATGAGCTTTAACTAGGATATCCATTCCTCTTTTCCCCCCTTCCATTTTGTTTGTATTAGAGTCCATAATAAAGAAAGTCACAGCAAAAATTTTCTAGGTGTTGAGCTCTGAATCCTTTTAGTTGTTTAAGTAAAAATGTATCAAGATCTAAAATTTACCAATGACAACATGGCCTCATGTTCAAAAAAGAGATAATTAGGATGGCTTATCTAGCTAAAAAATAAGGAAGTCTACATGAAACAAGGTCATGCCTTTTTACAGCAAGTGACTTCATACCTCTAGAATAAATTTAAATTATTCTCCTGAGAACAAATAATTGAAAATCAATTTTGATACATGGGCTATTCAGAATAAGATTCTATAAAATTAATCTGGCATAAATACAAAAAAAAATCCTACTTCACGTCAGTGATTTTGAAAATAAATCTAAACTCTGCTGGATTTTCTAGTTTTTAAAAATACTAACTAAGATGGCTGGTTCTTACATTTGCATTTTGGTAGAAGGGCAAGTTTATCATTAAAAATCATCAAAGTAAAGCCTCAAATGGTTTAATCCAAAAGAATAGTAAACAAACACCACCTTTCTACAGCAGAGTAGGATGACTTTTTGCTATCAGATATGATCAGAAATCCTACTGCCTATATTAAGGGCAATAAAGGACAAAGAATTAGGATGAGCTGATAGGGAAGTTACTGGAATGAACTCGAAAGATCTGGATTCTAGTCACAGCGCTCCCACAAACTTGTGCCATTGGGAAAGCCACGTAACTTATTATTTGTGCTTTAATTTCTCCTGCTACAAGAGGGACATAATACTTTCCACTTCACAGGGGTGTTGAAAGGATAAATTAATTTTGTAAGATGCTTAGATACTACAGTGATGAGCACCAAGAAATACCTGTAAATCAGAAAAATGAACTCCTCTCCCTCCACTTCTTATCTCTGAGAAAGTTTATAATATTTCTCTACATCTTAATTTTGGCTCAAATATAGCAACACGCACTATGCAGAGGGACCCCAGTGACAGACAAAAGCAGCTTGCAGATGGGGCCCTTAATTACTTTTCAATGTATGTAACACCTCACAATCATTCTCTCTCTCTCATACACAGCACTTGATTAATTCACAGCAAACAATGGGCATTTCAGCAGCAGCATTATCTATCTGCAGTTTAATTTAAGCTTCATTTTAGACTTCAGAGAGGAAACTATGTTAATAATGAGTTGGAAGGATTTAATCTGGAGCCACATATAACACTGATTTAAAATGCACATTCACAACCTCACTACTGGATCATTTAACCATGTGCAGTGGAATTAAAATCATGAATTTACAACTTAAGTTGCTTTCATAAGGCTAAAGGGCTTTCACCAGTCTTCCTCCCTCTTTCCCCTTTAAATTATATGAATTAAGGCAGAATAAAAAAAATTCAGACAGACAATAAAATAGGCATTTATTCCTAAAATCACAGAAAAGCTGCTGCATTAAGAATCCAGGTATAGATAAAGGCAGATCACAAAAGGGTAAATTTTTGCCAAAATAAGATTGCAAGGAGAAACCTGTTCTTCACACACAAATTTGAGATGTTAGTTTGCACCCATCTAAAATTGGTGTAAATCTCTCCCATTATACTGGGCCACTATATTACACAGTATGTATCAAATGAACCACTAGCATAAACAGACACAATTCCAACACATATCGCTGAATCTAGATTTACTCTGTTACCTACAGATGCAGTTGAAATAGTACTACAGGAGAGAGCAAGACGTTCTGTCCAACCCAAAACTTGTTCTCACAGTTTTCCACTAGTTTGTGTTACTGCATTATGGGGAAAAATAATGCACTGTGATTTTAGGTTAAAATGCCCTTATTGATATGGTATGTATTTTCAGTCCCATTCAGCACAAGTCACAAACCAATTCATTTTACTTCCACAAAACACAGCTAAAGTCAGTCTGACCTAAACATTTAAGAATGCTGCTTTCCAACTGCCTTTAAAGCAAGCCATGCGCTCTCAGACTAAATTCTGAAGTCCTTAGGTAAACAAAAGTCATGTAAGGACACTGGACACATTATTCCAGGCCACAATTAACATGTTGGCTTTCTTTTCCAACACATTCAATGCTTTCCGTCTTCAATGGTGATGTTCCAGGGCCAGCAAGATGAGAAGCCCCTTGTAAGCATCCAACTAAAGCACTGACAAGCAGACTTTTGAATGAAAGACGGGCTCATGATTTTTCCAACAATCCTTTATTCACATTTTATTGGGTCTGAGGACAAAAGCCAAGGATAACATGGCTGCTTTCCTGAACCATTGGGTTGTAAAAATTAAAAGATAGGGTTCCAGTTCATCTCCCATGTTTGTTATTGTGTGTGTAGAATTAATAACTTGGAGATACTATTAAAACCTAGCTTTACAGAAGGACAAGGGGAAAGAGACGTTACTGTTCACAATACTCTCCCCAGAGGCCTGACACTAACACTCTGATACATGTGCACCTCTCTAAGCCGCCATATTTATTCCCCCCTCCCCCTTACACTCGAAATTGCACCAGAATTACATTGCTTTTAATATTCCATTTTTAATAAAAAAACACAAAAGGATTCTGCTGCAGAACCACTAGAGAAGTATCACGTATTGTTTCCAAGTCCCATTTAAAGAAAACTAGAAAATTAAAGATTATATTATACTATTCACACCAACATGGAAATTAGTTTATGAATAAGATATTCTCAGCCAGATCAGAACAATAGCAACAGACGACACACAATGCCCTCTCAAAAAGTCAGTGGCAAACGGTCATATTCAAATGAACTGCAAATGGAGCAAAGTCTTTATTTAACGTGAGGGGTTTTTTTTGTTGTTGTTTTTAACAAAAGCATTCATATAAGCACAAGAGATAGGCAAACTCAACCTGAGAAAAATTAAACATACTTTTGAGGAAGCATAAATGATAAATTGAGCTGCTGATTATCAACTCTGCATATGGAAGAGAAGTGGCCAACAGTGGCCATAGTATGGGACCCCCTTCATTGTAGCCCCACTTTGACATCTTGGGTCAAGATATCACTTAGAGATTTATGGGAGATGAGATGACTTAGGGGATTAGTAATGGGATACAGAGCGTTCTAGGTCAGAGATTTAAATCCAAGCCAGGTCAGCAGAGGTCATCATAAAATGAGATGGCAGGCTTGGTCCACATAAACAGTAACCTTCTTGGCACTCTCAGCAAAGCCAAGGCCTGAATGGGAATGGAGAGCTAAATTAGCTGCTTACTGCTCAAGGTGTACTGTACAGTACAGTATTGTACAATACCTGTATAAAACTGCTCGAGGTGTGCTGTACAATACCTGTTGTGTTGGCTCAACTCCACTGCCAACAGAACAGGCAAGCACATATAAAACTTCCATATTCAAAAAAAGTAGTAAAGGCCCATATATTTCTGCATGAGATTCATTGCCTGTTATCCACACTCACTGATTTCCTCTGCAACGCTACCCTGAAGATATATCCAAGTCAAAGTAACTGAAACAGATATTTCCACAAACTCTGAATATATAACCTTGAGACTACCATAACAGTAACAATCCCATTATTGTTAATCAACCACAGATAGTAAATTTTATTACTAGAAACAATATTAGATCATTAAGAGTTTTTTTCCATCCTACATGAGAAAAACTGTAGATTCTTAGAAGTAAAAACCAAACAGTGTTCCAAGGTAGCAAAAAGAATGAGACAACAGAGCCTGTGATCTAGTAGTGGAACGAGTATGTTACTAGGGCCTACGAACGCCTAAATTCAAGTCCCTGCTGCATCACTGACTGACTCACTGTGAAGTCATAAGCAAGTCACTCGAACAGACTAATTCATTTGGCACACAAAGTAATTTCCAATCTTAGGGAAGGGTTGAGAGACTCTGTTAGTGTTTTTACAACACTTTGAGCATTTATATTATGCTCTAAATTTTGAGTATTACCAGCCTACCTCAGCTGCTTTGCAGATAACACAATTTTAAAAACACATTAAAAAACTGTAATAGAATTAATATTGGCAAATTACAACACAACCAGTTGCATACCTCCTTCCATTTCTCCATAAAGCTCTTCGTTGGGCAACTGCATGCAAAATATATGGACATAAAAGACAGCAAACACTCAGACAAGGCTGAAACTACCGTCAAAACTAGAATTTTAGCCACCAGCATAGCTGCACAAGCACACACTTCTAGCATGCAGTTTTCCTGGTTTCAGTCTATTTACATATGGTGTAAATTGTTTATGTAGGAGCTTGCACCAATGCAGCTACACAAGGGGCTAAAATCCCATTATCCAAAGGCTTCCCAAATCCCAAGTGTCATCAAAGCAGGTACTGTTCTGTCTCTGTAAGTGATACAAAGACTGGCTGCTCATGGCAGAATCCTCTTTTGAGACTGAGTGAGGACTGCAACCAGGGAGAGATCCTATTACGCTTAAGTATGTGTAAACATTTTGATTATTTATTGCATGCAAGCCATCTCTTTGTACTGGTACTTCTATAGATTCCCCTCTATTGATTGTGCAGCGGTCTAATTTTTGCTTTGTGTACGATATTATTACAGCATGATATAAGCTTGATTAATGTAACTTGTACCTAGAAGCTCACCATATAAAGAGCAAGAGACAAATAACTATTGGTAAGAAATACAGAGAATCTATTTGTTAAAGCTGTACTTTCTATCTCTCTGGTGTTCCACATGCATTGGACATCATGTTCTCTCTTCACAATCACTAAATTCTTGTCACTGTGCAACACTTTGATTTCATTTGCCATTTCCTTAGGGTCACCAGACAGAAAGTGTGAAAAATCAGGACAGAGGGTCAGCGGGGTGGGGAGGGGGTAATAGACGCTATACAAGACAAAGACCTAAATGTTGGGACTGTCCTTATAAAAATCAGGACATCTGGTCACCCTATATTTCCTTCAATTCTGTTCTCAGCTAGACTGTTGTGTGCTTCACCCTCCTCCAGACATTTCACGCTCCATCCATGACCATCTTTTTTAAACAAATCAATTTTCTAATGTGAGGAAGGGAACAGCAGCCCAACTGAGAGGCACAAAATGGTCACTAACTGAGTCAGTCACTGGAAGCTTTGATTCTAACAAGATGATGCTGATCAGTGGGGCTCCTTCTCTGTAAAAGGAAGTCAAGACCCTTTCATTCATGATCTTGAAATCCATGAGCTTCTGCTGTTCAGTCTGAAGAAATATTTTCCTGATGAATCTTCTCTCATTAATTTGAGAAAGAAAACCAATCGCCTTGATTTTAAGGATAGGGTGACCAGATGTCCCGATTTTATAGGGACAGTCCCGATTTTATAGGGACAGTCCCGATTTTGGGAGCTTTTCCTTATATAGGCACCTATTACCCCATACTTCTATCCCCATTTTTTATACCTGCTGTCTGGTCACCCTATTTAAGGATGAGTCATCAGTATTTCCAGCACTCATGATTTTAAACACAAGTCACACAACATTTGGTGTTGTCTTTAAAGCTCCAACATCTGGAATCAGATGATTACATTAGAATCTCAGATTCTATAAATAAGATTTCTAGCACTCATGGTTGCAGGAAAAATAGCTTGAAAATCTGAACCCTAAATCAAAAACTAGATGGCAAATAAAAAGATCCCAGCATTTATTATTTTTAAATCTCATACTTTAGTAAGGGGTAGACCAAGTTCCCGCTAAGGTGCCACCAAGGGCTATGCACCTTACTCCGCCAACCCCAGAGCTGCTGTGGCCGGGGAGAGATGCTCTCCCCCAGCCCAGGTGCTGCTGTGGGGAGCCCTTTCTCCACAACCCCACCACAGTGCCTGCACCCCAAACCCATCATCCTCAGCCCCACCCCAGAACCGGCATCCCCAGCCCTGAGCTGCCTCATGCACTTTGGCACGGAGCCACTTAGAAATAAAATATACAGTCTAATATTTTCCTATATTCATTGGAGTTTTATTTAAATGTTGGGGGGTTGTTTTCTTTTAGAAGTTTCTTTCTTGGATTTGCTCTTTTTAAATAGAGCAGGAAATTGACCTTCTGGCTTACAATGCCTGCGAATCGGTTACCCATTCAAAAGTCGGTAAGGTTTAAACAGACAATATGTTCATAATTTAGGTTCTCTTTTCTTCCTGTGTAGCAATAAGGCTGACATGAAGTTACTGGACATTATCTTGCCCCTTTTCTCCTGCTACAACTGGTCATACAGTAGAATTTCCTGATTTACCCTACAGACAGTATATAGTCTTGCCAGCCTGCAGTTTCTTATATACAAAATTAATTAATAGTACCTGGAGTCTTGGGGGCACAAAGGTAGTGGAATTTGGGTAGACAATGTGAACACAGCCTCTGGAACACTAGTTTCAGACTCCAATGAAGGAACGTAGACTTAATTTCTCACCCTCACTGAAAAAGCTGTGGAATAAAAAGGACCACGTCCACATCAGACAACAAGATCAACCTCCTTATAATCCCAATCATCAAAACAAGGACTATTAACATAGGATCATGGCTAATTCAGGCCTCCTTGCACGTCTCCACCTAACAGAAGGAATCTGCAGGGAGGAGGAAGAGGAAAGGACTACACACAATTAACAGTAAATAAATTCAGACAAACGTGCAAGAAGTGGTTAGTCAGCCAAGTTTTCTAGCCAAAAATGTCAGAATCTCAGATGGGGAAATGCTGATATCCCAAATCTTTCTACCTGGGAGAAAAAAATACCTAAATATGTACTCCCTTAATAAACCCACAAAAGGATGGTCAACTAGCTGTAATACGTAGCTCTTTAGGGAACTAGAAGCAACCAAACGCAGAACACAGCATAGATAGGATATTCACTGAAGATCTGGATTTCACAATATGGCTACTCAGAACAGCAGTCTCTCATACATTAACCTCCTTCCCAGAGCACAAAGGACCAGGATTGCCAGATAACTTAGCATTTGTGCTCTACTGGCATCATTAAGCTCATCAATCCTGTTTGTACCATCAAGGCATGCTGCATAAATCCTTCTCCAAATCATTCTGTCTGGCAGGCATTCCCTGGAAAAAGCAGTCACTAAGATCTTTGCACTGAAGAGCCACAGGCAGCTGCTCTTTTTATTAAGATAAAAGCTGTGTCGGATGGCTTGTATTTTTTTATTTCCAGTATTTCCTATCCCAATTGCCAGCATGCAATGTCCTATTTTCACTGTCCACTAGGTAAAATATGCACTGTTGACTTACATTTGAAAGGACCAAAAACTGGACAGCATGTTTATTTTAAAAAAAAACCCAAATGATTTGGCAGATTAATTTATTATTAGAAGCATTAGGATGGTTGTGGCCTGCACATATCATCAGAACCACAATTACATAGCTAAAGACAGTCCCTGTACAGAGGGGTTTACAATATAAATCAACAAGACAGACAAAGGTTGAGAGAAAGGGGATTGAGATGCATAGAGATTAAGTGACTTGCTCAAAACTGTGACACACCCAGGAATTAAACCCAGAATTCCTGTGTCCCTGGTCAATCTCAATCATAAAACCATTCAACTGCAGAAGTATTGTTAAAGCTAAACAGATTATGAGGTGCATCAAGCTACAGCAGCATGCAGAGAACACACCAATGGACATAAAAATTCTGCATTTCAGTCAAGGTCCAATGTAAATGCCTCATGCAGCCATTACAAGAGTAACAGGGAGATGGATTAAAAAGCAGAAATACCATTCTGTGTGGTACGATATTCACCAATTCTGCTGATGTAACAAAGGTAACAGGTAAATAAGTGATTCAGGCTGCAGTTAGAAAACATCCACTTCAATAAGTCTTTCAAAAGTCTAGCACACAGTACTCCTGGGGGAATTCTGCACCACTGCAGACATACAGAATTCATGTTGCCCGCAGATTATTTTTTTCTCTACAGAAAATAGATTTTGCCAGGGAGCTGCTGCAATTACCCCTTTTGCCCACCAGAGGCAGCTGTGGCACCAGAACAGAGGGCAGCTGGCTTGCAAGCCAGAGCAGCCAGCTGCAGAGGAGGAGGATAGCTGAATTCCTCACAGCACCCTGCTTGTGGAGACAGATAAGGAGACACAGGATACAGGGGGACAGACAGAGCGAGGTACACTGGGGGGGCATCTCATACGGACTGGGGTTTAGACGGGGTAGTGGGGGAACAGAATGGGGCAGTGCATGGAGCTAGTGGGGTGACAGCATTGAGCCAAGAGCTGAATGGTGGTAGAGGTGCAGGGACACATGAGGACAGGGGAAAATGTTCCTGACTGAATGGGAGAGGGTAGGGGTCAGCCAGAGTCTGCCTGGGGGAGGCTCCCCAACTCCCTAACAATCCTTCCTCCCCCCCTAAAAAAAACCCCTGTTCCATGCTTCCCTCCTTCCTCCCTGACACACACATCCAACAACCCTCCAGGTTCACTCCCAGGCTCCTTCCCAGCAATTATGTCCCTCTCCCTCAACTTCTCTGTTACCCTTACCTCCCCCAAGCCTTTGCACTGCCTATGGCTTCTGAGGGGTGCGGGAACTATGTTTCTGTATTGTAGTTTAAATGAATTATTCCAAGTTCTGTATTAATATGCCCAGTAAAGAGTCTATTCATCAAAAAACATTTCCTGAATCTTTTTTTGTTGTCTATATTGTTAGAGATGTATTTGCTGACAGATATTTTAAAATAAATTATCAAAATAATTGAAACGGGCATAATTATTTTGTGCTATTTTGACAAAATAAAATATGCAGAAATTTGCAGAATTTAACTTATTGCGTGCAGAATTTTTTGGCACAAAATTCCCCCAGGATTAACAGCAAGTCATCAGGAACACCACACAGCACAAGGGGAAGGCTTCCCTGTCAGGAAGCACATTCTGCCAAAGTGATTAATAGATGAGAGGTCTACTGAACAAAGCATTTGTTACTGCAGCAAACAAGTTTGCCATTTCTGAATGTGCAGCACTGTCCGTTTTTACACAAAACTGAATGAGCAGCCTTTAAAATGTTTTTGATTAAGGACAGGGACAGTTCAGACTCACATGCATGTTCCACTGCTGTGACAAATGTAGAAAGTCACACAGCTATTTGGGGGATATACTGCCTGCTTCACCAAGATGGTGATAAATCTGATTTTTAGAATAACTGGGTATCAGTGTTATCATTTACAGGACAGACATAGAACACCCCACCCTTAACAAGACTATACTGTACGAAAAAGTAACAGAAGGCAGTGAAGCATTCTACTCTAATGCTTAGAGCAGAGAATTGGCAGTCAATTCATCCCACTCCTAAATCCCATTCCCACTTCTGACGTCAGCTTGCAGAGTATCCTGAAGAAAGTCACTCTCTATGCCCTCTTTTCCCTGTCTGTTAACGGAGGATACCACTTCACATGGGAGAGGAGAGGCTTAATTAACATTTGAAAGGTGCTTTAGGCTCATGAGAGTAGTAGGCTGAAAAGGCAGGAGCCATTTTTATTCCAAATGATCAAAAAAAAAAAAAACACACTCCACACAGTTACAGTAAATATGTGACAACATTTAGAAGACCTAAGCAGCACTTAAGACATCATTGATCCTGCACTGTTCACATAAACACAAATCCTCATCAAGTATAAAGAAATGCATATTTCAGCACAACCACCTTAACTCTGACTTGTAGACTGTTTTGGGGAGTAGATATGCACTGCCAAAGGGATAAATGATAAAGTTTGAACTCAATGAAAAGGGGAAGCCATGAGATTGCTTTAGTGAAGGAGTAAATAAAGTTAGATCAGCAGGCCAGATCATTTTAGCAGTTGCATTTTCTAACCATGTCATAAGCATAAAGTAGCCTAGAATTCCTGTTTACCTGTAAGGGGTTAAGAAGCTAAAAGAAACCTGGTTGGCACCTGACCAAAAGAACCAATGGGGGCCAAATATGCTTTCAAACCTGGGGGAAGTAAAGTGCTTTGTCTGTGTCTCTCGTTCGCTCTGGGGCTTTCAGATGAATCAGACAACTTTTCTTCTCTCCATCTAATCTATATTCTTTTTCACCAGCAACAGTAAGTAATTTAGCCAGGCAAGGCTGTAGCTTATATTAAAACCAGGCAAGGCTGTAGCTTATATAAAAAACTCACAAGTTTTTTCACTTGTGAATTTCTCAGATTTTTGAGATATCCTGTTTTCTCTCTGTACTTTGAGCTCAGCATGGGCAGGGGAGAGAAACTCCTCTGTGGTGTGGGTTTTTCTTTGATTCCTTGCCCAGAGCTCTCCACCCTCCATGCCTGGCTGAGCTCCTGGGATGGACGCGCCTCTCCTGGTATCTGGCGCCACATGTTCCTGAATCACAGAACATCAGAGTTGGAAGGGATCATCTAGTCCAACCCCCTGCTCAAAGCAGGGGCAATCCCTAATTAAATCATCCTAAGTATACTGGTTCATACAATAGCTAATTTCATGTATGATGATATTTACTGTATCAGTGATAAGCTACTATTAAAGACGTTGGTGTTGTTGTTACTATAAAGTTAAATATATACCCAAATTTATCATTAGTCCTTAATACTGAGCTCTGCTAACTACATTATAGGGCATTCAGACCTGAGCTTTCTCTAAAAATTTGAATTTCATCTGTATGTGCATGATAATGTAAGCATTATTTACATACTGTTTGAACCTTAAGGATAACCTTCCCTTTTGTTTACAACAATATTGATTTTTTTTATTTTCAACATTTTTTTCCTATTTGCCAACAGGCAAAAATATGCCTAAGTACCTTGGTTTCAAGCTGCAGCCCCACCCCTAATGCTACATGTCACTATTCTATAAAATCAAAACTAAATAAGTTATACTTATTTATGTCATAAATAGAGCAAACAGTCCTTTTTCCATGTATGGGCTGAGCACACTTCATCCCCAATTTCAGATGCCTGAGGAACCCCTCAGACTCTCAGATGTAGCATTACAGGCTCAGCGAAGAGATTTAACAAAATGGACACAACGTATGCATATGCATTAGGTGCTCTTAATAAGAAAAGTAGTTCTGTGTAGAAAAATTACATTCAATGAAAAGTTGCAACTGAAATTTGCCTGTATTCTGTACATTCATACTTTAAAAAAAAAAATCCAGACACTAAGGGCTAGCAAATTAAAGGAAAAGATAAATCAAAATGTTCCAAGCCATGGAGGCTAAATGGATGGAATTTCAATTATGCACACACCTCACTCCAAAAATGGACTAGATCTTGCAGTTCATCTTTTTCTTCAGTAAAAATATTTCCCTTTCTGCACTCATCAGTAAGTTACAGTTTTGGCCATTTAGTCAAGTATTAGAACCACCACCACATAACTTCATTTAAGCACATCTAAGTCTTATACATTTCTAAGTCCTTTAAACAAGAAAGCAGACAAAGGTGAGGCATCTACTTACAAAGTGAAACTTTGAACTTCGTTCACACTGACGTGGCTCCCTCCTTCCCACTGTAGATATCTAAATACAGTCAGCTGTTTTAGCAGGCTGATTGCAATGTGACTTACACAGCTGAGAAGGTTCATGAATGGCTAGGAAAACATTAGGTACTACATAAGTCAACATAGAAGAAATAGGAAATCTTTAAGTGACTTACTTTGATGGCTACTGTTGGCAGATGGTGGTAAGGACATAGGGTGACAGGGGAGGTAATGGTAATTAAGAGTACATTTTTACAAGATATTATGAAATTCCAATATTCCTCACACTCAAAACTGAATTATTAGTCTTGAAAAAAATTATAGTGAAAAAATAAGCATGTTCTTATTGGAAGGTCCATGGTCAGCAGCTCTCATTTCCTCTTCTATTTTATCTTTTGCTATAACCAATCACTAACAGCCTGACAGTGCTCTGTTAAGCCATGTGTGAAGCATCTCTGCATTTCTTCCAGTATAGAGCTTCATATCACTTTCTTAACCAAAACAGCCACTGATCCCCAGTTTACCTCAAAGGGAGTGGACAACCTCATACAAAGTCTCCTCTGACCATACAAAAAATCCAGATGGATTGAGAAGTATTCTCTGAAAGCTTCTCTTACGACTGTACCAGAGTGAACAAGAGTATCCAGAAGTCAATTTCAGCACTACCATCAACTGCCTCCCCTGAGATATACTACCACCACAATGAAGTCTGCCAGACTAGAAAGATATAGGCAAGTCCAGTTGCTGAACACATTGCAAGCAATTAGCATTACTCTAAATTTGTACATCTTCCACTGCTGTTAACACTGAGCTTTGGTGCATGTAAACACACAACATTATATATAATCGAAAAGCCTCCTTGAAAAATCCATTGAAGCCTCATATTTGCTGGAATAGCTACAACAGCAAAGAAACAAAACACAAAACAAAACTGTCACAAAACAACAGTGAAGCTAACAGAAGTTCTTAATGCAAATAATTTTGTGACTAAAGAATGTGTAAATATACTATTAAATAAGGGAAACATTTAAACTCTTTTACAAAGGTTAAGACACAAATCAGGTCTGTTTTGAATTAAACGTGCATGCCTAACTACAGCCTTACTAAGGCACAATACATTTAACTGAAGTATTTGATACATTTTTAACATATCTTGTAACATTTTTAACAGATCTTGTGACATCAAGACACATGATAAACTAAATGTCAGTTGGGAGACTTATTTTCACTTCTATAGGGACTCCCAGTAGGGGGCCTCAACATGCTTTACAAAAATTAATCAATCTTCACTTGATAGATGAGTCACAGGAGAGGTAAGATAGGACTTGTTGAGTTTTATTCCCAGCTCTGCCAAAGATTAAATGCACAGTCTCCTGACTTTGCATCCGTTGTAGGTTTCCTCTCTTTGCACCAAGAGCGGGTGGGAGGGGAGGAGAGAGGAAGAAAAGAAAAGGCCTGTCATTGGATAGGCAGGACCATCTTGTAGCTACAGAAAGGTTTGCTTTGGGATATTTCAGACAAATGTATCCAGATCACCTTCATCAGAATAGCACATGTGGTTGCTAGAAGTCAATGATAATGAGGAAGCAAGAGGTTAGTGTTTCAGCACCTTGCACAGCTCCCATTAGAAACAGGCTGCAACATGGGAATTTAGCTCTCTGCCATGGACTTAGGCACTTGGCACCACATGTACTCATGTTAAGCATTCACCCATATGATGAAGCTGGAAACTAAGTCTTCGCTCCCCCATCGACTCTGCCTGTGCCTCTCGCGGCAGAGTACAGGAGTTGACAGGAGAGCACTCGGGGGTCGATTTATCGCATCTAGACTAGACGTGATATATTGATCCCCACTGGATCAATCACTACCTGCCGATCTATCGGGTAGCGTAGACATACCCTAAGAGTACCAAAATTGTGCTTTCCGATTCAGAGTTTTTGGCTTGTCCTACAATAAGTCAAGGAGTTCACCTTTGCCCAGGATCTGTTTCAAATACTCAATGCCTAGCTAAAGAAGTTGGTTAGTTTTCTCCATAATGCATGATTATCCTTTGAGATACCATACTTCCCAGATATCTTCTGAAAGGACACACTCGAGGACAACTGAAGTCACAGCATTTAACATTACTGACAAGACAGATACACTAGAAATTGAAAATATGGTAACAATTAAGATGTTCTTGCTACTGGAAAGTTAATATAAAGGATAGACATAAAAAATTATGAACATACCCATGCTTATGAACCATAACTCAATCTCTATCTCAGGGATTGACATTATTAGTGTCTATATAGTATAGTGGTTTTCAAAGTTCTTTACAAACATTAATTAATGCAAGCTGGAGTCTGAGAGGTAGAACACATGTATCCCACTTTGTCTGTTAGACTAGTAGTTCTCAATCTTTCCAAATTACTGTACCCCTTTATGGAGTAGGATTTGCCTTGCGTACCCCAAGTTTCACCTCGCTTAAAACCTACTTGCTAACAAAATCAGATATAAAAATACAAGCATCACAGCATGCTCTTACTGAAAAATGTGCTGACTTTCTCATTTTTACCATATAATTATAAACTAATTCCATTAGAATATAAATATTGTACTTACATTTCAGGGTATAGCATATAGAGCAATATGAAAAAAACATTGCATTAAATTTTACTTTGTAAAACTAGGAAAAGTCATACAACGATCTACATAAAAAAGCACTAGCAAATATCTAAATAACTTGAAGTGCCCCCTGGAAGACCTCTGAGTACCCCTGGGGTACACATACCCATGGTTGAGAACCACGGTGTTAGATTAACTTTCAAGGACTCCGCAATCCCACTTCCTCTAAAATATTTCAATAAAGGTTCCCCAATTCCTGTCTGGCTACCTCTATTGCCTAGTTTCAAGCTGACTCATGATCATACATTCAAGACAAAGGGAAGCAACCCACATTAGAAATTGGACCATAGACAGAATTATTCGCTGAAGTCAAGGAATCTAAACATCTGTGCTGAGACCTTTAATTTCAAGATCTTAGATGTGTCCACTTTTAAAAAAGGAGCCCTCACCTGTTTCTTCTCCCCTCTCCCCCTGTAAATTATAAATGTAACCCGTCCCTTACTCCAGGTCATAGGATGACCCTGAGACACAATTGTCTACCTTCTGAAATTCTTCACGTGGAGCACTGAATTAAAAATCCATCATCATCTCTTTTCCCAAACTAGAAGACTGTCCATAAGAAAATATATAATCAGACCAAAAAAATCACATGGAAAAGTCATACCAAATCATATACTTCTATTTATTTTTTAGACAATCACCCCATGTGTTTCTCCAAGAGAAAGAGCCCAGACAGCAGCTATCAGAACATGATTGACCAGGGCACAAGAGATACATAACCTGTAATGATTTCTACAATTGTTTAGAATTTTATAAATTAGGTAACACATAAAAAAATCAAGAATCTGAAATTCAAATTTTCAAACCTTTAGCTATAATTCCACACTGTTGACACTGTTTATAGGACATAGGGATGAAAAAATAAAATAAAAGCAGATCAGGGGCTTGGAAAAGACTGCATTCAAAAAACCTACAGTAGATGATGCTGAAAGAAACTTGCCTCAGTGAAAACAATGAACATCATTATAAGAAATACCCATTTTGAAATGAGTGTAAATGGAAGCTGTTTTTAATTTCATTTTTCCCCTCAGGTTAAGGATCGTACACAGACAACCAAAGCCTAAAGCGTTTTATTGACAAAACATCCACAGGATCACTTCATCCACCACTGAAATGCAAAGATGAGTTGAAACTTTATTTTTCAATTAGCAGCACTCCACCTTAGGCTAGAATAAAGAATGATGACTCTCAATGACTCTCCAGAAGGAATTTTGGCAAGCAGAACATAGTTTGCCAGATTTCAGTGTGGGTATCTACCTATACTTTCTCAGAGTTTCATGAAATCTTTAATAGCCACCAGAGTTCATGATGTTGGTTTTGCATCTGAAAGGCAAACACTTCTTTCTCAAAACTACGTTAGAAAACTGATCCTGTAACAGCTCACAGGCTACCAATGGCTAAATCTGCAACAGCACTTCCTGCAGCACCTACGACTGCATCTTAGGGAAACCTCCCACCATCGCACTTTTGTGATGAGGCAATCACTGTTAATAAAATCCAGCCACCAGCATTTGTACCATCACATCATCTGGACTTGCTCATACATAGTGGTTTAAGACATTACCAAGAATCAGTCTACAACAGACCTCTCAGCGATGCTGCACACAAAGGAAATTTCACAGAAACAGATAAGACCAATATGTTCCTTGTCTACACTGGCAGTTAACAGCATTGCAACTTTTTCACTCAGGGGTGTAAAAGAACACCCCCCTGAGCGCAGCAAGTTGCAGCGCTGTAAAGTGCCAGCATAAACACTGCCCCAGTGCTGGAAGCTGCACCCCTCACTGAGGTGGTTTTTTAGAGCCTCCCAGCGCTACGTCAAAGCGCTGTCGCATTGCCAGTGTAGACTAGCCCTTAGAAGTGTCCTTATCAGGTACTAACCCAGCCCAGCTTGTGAAATCTGGCAGGATCAGAGATGATGTGATGTGAAGGAAAACAAATTTAAATGTGAGAATACAGAAATGTCTTCAGAAAGCTCTTATCTATACAAATGTATATTTGCTGTTAAATCTCTCATTGCCCTAAATTATAATAGAGAATGCAATACATTAGATTTTTAAATTTATTGGGTGGTTGGCTGTTTTTCAAAGAGGGAAGCTGCAAAAATTAATTTCTTAATAAAGAAGGCAGCTGCAGATCCAGCCCTCATGTCCACCAGACAATTAACTCCTCCGTTAGAACCAGAAACTCTACTCCACTAATTATGCCACTGTAGTAAGAACTCCACCTCCTAAACAGCTTCCCCTTCAATTAATTATTAAGTATAACAGTACCTAGAGCAATCTACTCTTTTTAGCAGTTCCAGCAATTACTCCCTGGATGGCTACAACTACAGTCCTTAAGTTAATGAAACATGTTTGTTCTGCAGCAGATAGGGAAGCCTTATAAACTGAAAAAAAATGTGGTACTTATAAAAGATGTGGCCCATTCATCTTAAGCTAATTAATGGGTTGGAGTAAGAGGGAAATCACGCAGAAATAAAGTGACAGATTTGCCACCACTCTGCTGTTCCATCTCTAGAAATAATCAGGCATGGATACAACACAGCCCAACATTACGGGAAAGTTAGCAAAGCATGACACATCTTATACATAAAGTAGAAAGATGAAAGTCATCCGATCAACCACATGCTTTGCAATTTATGTCATACTGTAGGAAAACCTGATGGTGTAGGAGGATTAGTCATGTTTTCTAAAGGAGAAGAACTCATCACACATTTGTATCATTTCATGGTGCCTTTACAGGCTCCAAAGCCATGATATGTTTATCTCAGCAAGCTGCTTGTACTTCATTACAGGAATCGCATATGAGCTTTTTCATAGAAACAATGCTTAAATTTCATGGGAATAAAGAAGTTAGAAGGGGGCAGGGAAATGGACTAAAGATGCACAGTTATAACACATTAAAGGTTTCCAGCTTAAGTTTTCCTACCAGAAAAATTGTAACAAAATATATCATACACCTAATGAATGGCTGTACATCACGTATGTATTGTGTGTATTGAATGAAAGGAAAGAAAAAATCCCTACAACACATGGCTAAATATATTTCCTCAAAAAAATATTAAAAACACATTTAACTGAACAAACTGATTTTATTTTAAATTATTGAAATCTAACCTATCAACTTCACTAGCAATGTAGCCACTCTCATCCCACATCAATCTCAGAGTATAATTTCTAGGATTTTTAGGGTGTCTCACATCAAGATATGGTGGTCTACCTTGTGCATGGAGAGGTGGAAATATCTGCTAAATAATCTAATTAGGCATGAATGATCCAGATAAATAATCTACAAAGATCTTTAAACAGAAAGAATTTATGGATCTAATTCTCTTTTTACTAGTGCAACTTTCATTCACTTCACTATCATTCCTACATAAGAAAGAGAAAATAGTCTGACCTGAAACTTTAAGGGGGAAAATATATTATCAGTAGTACACAGTCATAATTCTCAGTGGTACACACATTAGAAAACTAGGTAAAAATAGACATTGTTTCCCTAAAGGAAAGGGCTATCATTATTTGTGTCTGACAAGTACTGTGTGTGTTGTGCTGTGAAACATCATTTGACCTTTTGCTCCCTATATTCCTACATGTTCTGTGGTGTCTGATTAACAAAAGAAAAAATTATTCAATGTCTCTTCACAAAAATGTAGTCACTGAACACAATAAGCAATCTTTAGAGCAGTTCAAGGCTGAAACAATAGATAGTAAGACTTGCCTGTGGGGGAACAAGCTACGCTAGTATAAGGACCTTTAGGCTTGTTCCATTTTTCCTTACTGGTTTTACTCTCTCACGCTCACACATACTTTGAGGTCCTGTATCATAGACATCCTCCTTCTAGTCAAGTACAAATGGCCAGGACTTGCTTTAAAGCCAGCCAGTGCCACACTTAGTCAGCTGGAATGCATCCTGTTTAGCAACAACTAAAAACAAAACACTTCTCAAAAAGGAATGTGAAACCAGAACCAAAAGTTAATTTCTGCCTCCTTTCTGGAAATAGAAAACACTGATATTAGGACAGCCAGAAATTAGTTCAGGAAATCCACATTGCTAAATATCACAACTAAGACTAAAGAACATCAATTTCACTAACCTTTCACTAACAGCAAGCTTCAAAATGAATGGCACTACAGATCCACCTGAAGGACAAAGAAAGAACTTGTTCCTGCATTTTCCTCAATTCAGTTCAATTCCTTGCTCTTTATTTTTTAAATTTTGGGGGGAAATATATTGTGGGCCCACAAACTTAGCTGGAAAAAAGTCTTTTTACATCACAAGCAGCTTATTTCCTGGCAGTCTTTCTGTGTATCCCTCCCAGACCCCAATCCTGCAAACACTTAGGCATGTGAGTATAGTAGCTGCAGGTGTTATGTGTTTTCAGGTCCCCAAGCCAGCAAGATATTTCACTGGCTGAGCTGAGCACACTGCTTAACACTCACAGAATACAAGGGGAAAAAACTGCCAAGGAAAATACATTTGCAGACACATCAAGCAAAACCAAATAGCTAACAAAAGTTACCTTGAGGGTACAGAAGAACAAAGACAACAAACTAAGCAGCAGTCTACTGAAAATATGTTGTGAAGCTCAATAAGGAATCCAGTAACTTAGTTAAAAGTGAACTGCAAAAGAAAGCAATTTATTTATTGCTTTTGCCTCTTAGTGCCCTACTATGATCGAGATCAGCTGGCCATCATGGCAACAAAAAGGGTTAAGTCACAGTAAAAATGCAGGAGTCCTACCTTGAACTTAAAAATAAATCATGGCACACTAAAATTTTCATTATTATATTGCTGGCCATGGAAAACTGAGAAAAGTCAGTCTCCAATTTGCAATTAAAAATTGATTAAAGCCATTTAATTATATTAGTTTATCCATACTAAATGGCACAATTGTACAGCCAAATCTGAGAAGATTCGTGGAGGAGGCTGGTTCAGGTCACAAAGACCAGGGATGAGGTCCCGCTCTTATTAAAGTCAAGAGGAATTTTGCCATTAACTTCAATGGGGCCAGGATTTGATGGTTTTAGATAAGCAAATTCTGAAAGTCAGAGAGTCATGGGTAAGATAAATATACAGCTTTACTCATGATGTATAGAAATAAAGTCCAAGATGTCCCAACTAAGTTGGGGGAGTAGGATCATTTGTCTTTAAAAAAAGAAAAAAGAAAAAAAACAGCAGTAATTATAAATTTTCCCATCCTGTAGTTGCTGGAGGACCTTCTGAAGCCCCATCAAACTGTAATAGGAGAGAATAATTGGAGGTGCATGATGTTGAATATTTCACAAAGAAAGAATTTTCCCCAAGTTGTGTCAGGAGCTTGAGTTAAGAAAAAAAATCTCTCACTTTAAGGGTTCAGAAGAGTTGGATTAGACATTTTCTCCCCTTCAGGTTTTCAAATTTCAGTCTTATCCTTTGTGATGACAAAACTCCAATAGTTTTACAGTCTTCTAATAGAAAAATCAGTCCTGATATTGCTGAAGAAAAAGATAAAGATGCTGGACTAACAAAAAACCCACTTTGTGGCCTTTATTCAGAAGCAACAAAGGACCATTTGAAATTGTGGTTGATTTGTTTAATTTAGCTTTGCAGTTCCACATTAATAACTTTATGATTGTTAAAGAAAAAAGAGCGCACTTCTAAAATGAAGATGATGCTGGGAATATTTTCTACCAGAAATGTGTGAATTTTCTGTAGGTAAGTATTACTAGTTATTGGATCTGAGCATTCAATCTCACATGCTAAACAATGCAGATCAATAATACATTCTATTATTAATAGTATATTGCAGTAGTACCCACAGGTTCCAGTTAGGGTCAAGGCCTCAAGTGTGAAAATATTCTTATGTATGTTTATCGTTCAAAAACTGTAAAGAGATACAGAAAACATCAGCCCCCTCAAGCCCATTTAAACTAGCTGATTTCTCACTGGTATCATGGCAATCAACCCAGCTCAGGAGATACAGCTTTTTCTGTTATAGTGACAGACTTACAGCTAAGCAAATCAAAGGCTAGTCTACACTATTGGGGGGTCAATCTAAGTTACACAACTTCGGCTACGTGAATAATGTAGCTGAAGTCGACGTACTTTGATCTACATACTGTGGTGTCTACGCTGCAGTTTGTTGACAGGAGATGCTCTCCCGTCAATTCTCTTAGCGCTTCTCATTGAAGTGGAGTACCAGAGTCTATGCTTGAGCGATTGGTGGTTGATTTATCATGTTTATATGAGACACTATAAATTAACTCCTGCTGAATCGATCACTGCCAGTCGATCCAGCCAGTAGTGTAGACAAGCCCTAAGTCTCATTGAATGTCACTAGGTCTTCCCAGACCCTGCCTATGTCATGAGAAAGAGAAAGGAAGAAGCTGTTCTGGTTGAGACAAGCTTTCCAGGATGATAAACTAAAGGTGCTGAAGATTTATCCTGCCAAACCACAAATTATATGCAAGGGTCAAAATAGACTTTTACATGTCATAAATTAGAGACTATGACCTCCAATGCACAAAAACTAGAAAATATCTTTTTCCTTTTTGTCTTTGGAGAGAGCAGCTAATGCTATATAGTGATGTTTGAGCAATTTCTTCAGCTGAATCATTTTAAACCGAACTCAGTGTTTTCCAAAGAACTACATTGTAAGCAGAAATATACTATAACCAGAATTATAATTTGCACATGGTTTCACTTCCATGAAAAAAAAAATACAAGTGTACGTTCAACTTCTCTGTAGCCTGATTTATTCAAACAGATTCCAGTTTCTTAAAAACAATTCTTGTAGTTTAATTAAATATACTTTGTGTGTTTTTAAGATCACAACATTTTCATGAAAATCTCTTTCATAAGGTTTCATCTCTTCCTGATAATTATTTCTCCTTAATTCTAAACATTCATAGCCTGAAGTCACAATCCTCTGTTTTTTACATCAGATTAATTGCTGTGGAGATTCTTATGATTACAACTCAAGGTGAGGAATGAGAGTTTATCTGCTCAGAAAGCAAATATCCTGTTTTGATACAATGCCCTCAGTAATTAAAAGAGAGAAGAGAAATAGATTTTTCTATAACATTTATCTCAAAACATTTCAGTCTTTCATGAGTCATTTAGCAGCTCTCTAATGGAAAAGTGCTTGTCCTTCCAATAAATTCTGACAGTAGCTGTAAGCAACTGAAATAAGAACCTTGTTAGTAACCAACTAGCCATTTATGTGGTTTATTATTTATTTATCTCAAGCACTTATCTAAGTTTTTGGTTATAAAAATAAACCTTCTAATGAGTAGCATAAATATGGCTGTAATCATTGCAGGCCAAAATACAAAACAAAGCACCAAGAGAAAACAAAATTCAGCAAGTCAGACAAATACTAGCTCAAGTAGAAGAAATGAAGATCACCAAAGCCCCATACTGGCAGACTGCCAAAAAAGAGTCCATTCCAAAGATAAGGACCTCAGTTGAAAAGCTTCCGTTCCAAGAACTCACAGCAAGCACGCACGCGTGTGCGCACACACACACACCAATCTTAACTGCCATGATAAGCAAACAGTCTGTGGGAGAGTTGGATCCCAGATAGGCTGACCAGATGTCTTGTTTTCAAAGGGACAGTCCCACAGTTAAGCCCTCCTGCAGGTATCCTAACTTTCTTAAAAATGGTCAAATTGTCCCGAATTTTCTGTCTCCCTCCCCACCACCCACCTGTACTGGTGATTCCTACTGCTGGCCAGATCCCTGCTTGCCAACCACCCACCCATCAGGCCACCCTATGACTAAAGATAGGGGTGGGCGTGTAAAGCTGGTCATCCCCCCATCACTGGAAGCAGTTCCCTTCCTGTGCCAAAAGCCTGCTGCTGGCCACTTTCTGGTGTGAATCCTGGCAGAAATCTGGCGGGGGGGGGGGGCATGTGACCCTGTACGCCGCCCCCATGAGCTGTCTCAGGAAGATGCCACACCAGGTACCAGGAGAGGGGGGTCCATCCTGGGGGCCCTGCCAAACATGGAGGGCAGAGACTGCTGGGAAAGGAGAGTGGGGTCTGTCGGTCACCGCCCCGTGTGAGAGGTGTATACAAATGTGTGTGTCACCTGTCCCCGTGTGAACCCTGAAGTCTTAAAGATAAGAAGGTAAATAAAAGAATCCAACTGTGCAGTATTTCTTTTTAACAGGGGTTCAGTCAACTTGATGTTAATTTGAACGTTTGTTTTGCATAGTTCTGATTGATTGCCATTGAACCTGCTTCAATACAAGTAATTTTACTAGGTGTGCCGTATTCAGCATAGGGAAATATGGTCACTCTAGTCCCAAATCATACAGGGATCCAGATAACCACATAGATTGCTTTTTTTAGTGATCATGTTAGATCTGAAGATTACCTCTCAAGGTGATATGCTGGTGGAACAAGAATATTGGCCTGTCCAGAAATCTGTTGTCACTAGGACCTGGAGTAGTGAATTGATGCTTAAAAATATATTTTAGACTTTGTGGTAGAAAGAAACACCACGTGGCGTTCTACCTATACAAGGATGAACATTTCAACTATATCACTAACTACTACACTGTGCTTCCAGACAATTAGAATCAACCATTTGTTCTACTGGAATCTGTACCCATTTATCAGTGTGTGTCTGTAAATAATGCATAATGAAATGGAATGACTGCTTTACATACAAACTTTGCTACACACTGCAAAACTATACTTTGGTTCCTGCTTCCAACAGACAGATGAGGATTTAAGCTCTGTCTCCTGCTTCTCTCTTTGACCTTCCCTGGCTCTAATGCAAACACAGTGCAAAACAGGTGCCACAGAACGATCATCGACCTGGCGCATTCAGGGAGCACCGCTCCGGTGTCCCACAACACACACCCCGCTCGGAGTAACCCCGGCCAGGGGGCTCGGACGCGCGTGAGAGCTCCACGGGCTACCCCGCGCGCACAGCAACCGTGGCGGGAGGCTCTTCGGTCCCTTCAAGCGAAGAAACTTTCCCGGGGAAGAAAGCGGCCTCCAGCGGCTGCCGCAATGAGCTAGCAACGGGGCTGAAGGGAACCCAGCGCTAACCAGCGCGCAGGCAGCCCCTACACCTCTCTCCTTCCCTCTGCACCGAGCGCGGCCGGGCAGGTTTGCGCACAGCGCCGCTGGGGAGATGCAGAGGCTGAGCGCGAGCCAAGGCCCGGGGGGAAAGGACGGACGGACACACTGAGCTCGGCAATTCTCCCCCGAAATTGTTGGCACCTGCCAATCATCTGAGGTACCCACGAGCGGGGCAGAGCGGCGCGAGCATGCCCAGTGAACAGGATGACATCAGCCTAATCAATGCTGGGGGCTGGGAGGCTCCAAGGCTCCCCAGGTGGGAAGCGAGGCCGACTCCCCTCAGTCCCTCCCCAGGACAGGGACACGCGAGGGGAGTGCGGCACGCGCGCTGCCCCAGCCTGGCCCCGGGGCTGGAGCCGGTCGCTGGGTCCCCGGGGGACAGGCGCGGTGTGCAGAGCAGGCTGGTGCCGCCCGCCCCACTCTGAGGAACTTCTTCCCCTTGCCCCAGAGCCTGCAGCCCCCCGACCCTCCTCATCCCCACAGGGGGCCGCTTTCGGGGGGGGGGGAATAAACCGCACGTCAAATGATGGGGGAGAAACCCTCGGGGCATACCCCAGCCCCAGCCCCCCACTGGAGAAAGTGGCTTCCCCTGCAATTCTGCGGCAGGAGCCTGCACAGAGCCTCCGCTAGCTCCCTCGGAGCCCTGGGTCCGGGATAACCGCCCCCTCCCCCCGGAGCGGGAACAATGGGCCGCGGCAGGGAGGGACCCAGGTGCCCAGGGCGCGGGTGGGGGGCGGCGATGGTGCTATTTGCCCAGGCTGCAGACCAGCGGCCCCAGGGCGGTGGCGGGGGGGCGCATCCCGGCCGCACTTACCCCGATCACCACCGTCTCCTCGCCTTTGAACTTGGGGATGAATTTGTCCCCGCGGAGAATCTCCGCCTCGTTGAGGGGCCGGAACCGGCACATCACTTTGATGCTGCATTCGGCTGGGTCCGCCATCTCCGAGCGGTGTGTGGGGCGGGGGGGTGGATGCTGAAGGGCGACCTGCAACCCGCCCGCCTAATGCCTCCAGCCGGGCAGGGACCGCAGGCGCCCGCTCCGCCGACAGCCGGTCCGCGGGAGCTACGGAGAGCAGCGACCCTGCATTGTCCGGCGCAAACCCCGGCCGGCCCCGCGGCAGAACCACCGCTGCAGAGCGCCGGGGCGGGGCTCGCCCCCAGTGCGGGGACCGCGGGGCGCTCCGGGCGGGCAGCGAGCGGACAAAGCGGCCGGTCCTTGGTCCCTTCACTTCCCGCAGCCTCCTGCGAGCCCCACCACCCCTCGCCTCCCGCAAAGGCTTTGTGACTTCACCGCATTACACCAACCCCTCCCAAAGCCCGGGCTCGTGGGGAGAGAAGCCGGCCAAGCATGCCGGGAGATGTAGTCCTGCGAGCGGAGACAGGTGGGGGGCCTGGACGGTAAAGGGGCAGGAACAGGCCGTACCCCACTTTCTTTGCGTGTCTGACTAACTACCCATAGCTGGGGGTGAGGATTGATGGGTGGTAGCAGTAGGAGCTATTTTAGAAGCTGCCTATAGCTCCCCAGCTGAGAGGAAATCATTTTCTAATAAGATCAGGGTGAAATGTTTTAAAGTTTCACAAATCACACACAACTCAAAAGTGTTTCACACTCACAAACATATTTTCCCCGGTTTTGGCCAGCTTTGTTTCTGATCAGGGTCTTGAATTTCCAATCATGGTCGTTTTCATTAATTACATTAACATTACACTGCTCAGCAGGGAATGAGCTCTCAGAGAGTTATTTTTCATAACTCCTCCTCCTTCTCCACCCCCTCAAGATTTTCAACACTCCAAAACATGTCAGTTTGGGTGTTTGTTTAGCTTTTTTAGTTTTTGGGGTTTTTTTACCTTTGTTTCCAGTATGGGGTTTTACCAGTTTAACCCTAAATCCAGAAACCCCAGTTATATTTAATTAAAAATGAGAGCAAGAGAGAAAAGGGGACTAGACCCTATAATATATGTGTGGTGTTAATGTTAACTTGTTCTGTGAAGTTCACTTTTAAATGCAGATGATTCCTTTTCTCCACACACTCTGGGCTCTCTTTTGCAGACTTTACCTTTGTTCTTTCTTGCTTTGTTGGCCTCTTAATATAAAATAAAGGTCATTCTGTCTGGAAGCATGTGTTTGCTCTTTGCATATGGAAAATATAATAGAATGGATAGCCCATAGTATTAAACCATGCTAAAGAGCTTCTATACATCTGATTAAGAGATAAATCACAGGATTTTTTACTCTGTAGTCATCCCATGCTTTTCTGGAAATGTGAAATGAAGCAAACATGTTCTGTAATACACTCTTGCTGAAATCCAGGCCCTATTAAAGTCAATGGGAGATTTGTCATTGATTTCAAGGGGGTTGGGACTTCAACCTCTGCATTTGTCCATGTGACAATAGATTGGATTATTGTTTGTTCTATTGGTGGGTTGGTTCTTTTATGAATGGGTGTAAGTAGAGCACTGGTTCTCAACTATTTCCATACCATTTGCGACAGATATGACAATATCCTGCAATATCATGTGCAAAGCTTATAGAATGAAGTAAAACCATATTGAATTACACTTAGGAACTTCAGGGGTCCATTGTATTGAAAATTGAAATGTTTGTATACTACTGTGGGATTGCATGGAACTTCTTTAACACAAAAAAGGATTAATGCAATCTCTGGGAGATAATGTGAATGTCAAAAGACTATGATGAATAATATAGCAGACATGATTGATCTTTTGGGACAACATGTGTGAAGTGGAATGCTTAGGAGGGCCTGAGCTGGATCACTAAGGGGAAACACAGGAGCAGTTGGCCTGAACTGTGATTCCATGTTACAAGAGAAAATGGTTTGGGGATCTCTGTTTTAGCCATATAGCTAGTCCATCAGTTGCAACCTTCTCCTGCTTGAGACACCGTGAAGCAGGCTATTACTGCAGCCTATCCCAAATTCTAACAGGAAACCCCTCATTATGCAGTCTTATTACAAATAAAAGTTTTTAAATGGGCTGTTTAATTCCTGGGAAGCTTAGAAAAAAGTTCTACTTAGAAACAATAAATGAATAGGAAGGGAGTTGTCAGATACATTTGCATGAAAAGAGAAGTTTTGTTTCTTAACAGTTTATCCTGATCCAGCCTCCTCTGACATAATGAAGGAGGAGCAAAGTAGTACATGGAAAATAAAACTTCTGTTGAATTGTCTATCCATCACCTAACCTATTTCAATTGTGTTGTTTGATTGGGGTCACCCCTCATTTGCTGACACCTTCACCAAGTGTCCAACATAGGTATCTCTGGTGAAATATAAGCTGCACACAGTGGCATAGCCAGGCTTGAACAATAGGGGGCGCCCCCACCAAAAAAAAGGCACCAATTCCAGGGCCACGCAAATCAAAAAATTACCTGGTGGAGCAGCCCCCGAAAGGTATGGCTGCCGAAATGCCGCTCCCCTGATCCCCCCCACAGCTACACTACTGCCTGCAGAGAGTATCAGTTTGTCTCACAATCGTTATTGCAAGTGGCCCTCATGGAAGTTGCTATCCATTAGTTTCATTGCTACAATTCATCTCTTCTTAGACATGGCCAAGTCAAAAATGCTTTAGCTTCATTTTATTTTACCTATTTGTTTGTTCTCTGGTAGATGCCATACCTTCCTTGCTACCTATTCACAAACAATCCACTACTAAACCAATACTACGGGCCAGTGAGTATGATGTAGCAATTATTATAGCACTTTTCTCTTTCTCTAAAGCACCATATGAACATTAATGAGACTTCTGACACCCCCTCCTCCCACTTCTTAGGGAAATAAATAGGCAGTTTTACTAATCTACAGTAGTTATTTGTTGAGAACCATAAATATGCCAACTACTGTACAAACACAGAAGTCTTGGTCTCGAGCCTTAAGATCTTACAAATTAATCAGAGATAAGAAAATAGGTTCAGAGTCCCATGTGTTAGAAGTCCTTTACACATAACATGAAGATTATGCAGCAATATTTCAAGTGTAAGGGATAACACAAAAGAAGACAAAAATATGGATGGGGGAAATATTCAAAGACGTTGGGTAGGAAGGAATTCTCTCTGTGCCACTCCAATAGTTTGCCACTGTATATTCTATATAGGACTAAGCCATACAAGATTTAGCTGTGGTTGCCGTCAATAAATGTATTAGAACTACTCTGTCAGTAAAATGGCATAGTAACGCTGATCAAAAGCAAAATATATGCTCACATGATCCAAAAAAAATCAGCAGAGATTTAATACCAGAATATGTTTACCATGCTGATTTCTTTATAAAGAATCC